>JAKZZE010000025.1:0-600000 GCA_024220505.1 Rhizopus arrhizus
TTTTGAAAAAAAATGTTTTTTTACAATGATCTTTTTGGAAAGCGGATTCTCTCCATTGTTTAAAGGCCGATATTTTCTTTTTTTATTTTGAGGACAAATGCGGAAAACAAAAGCACAATGTGATTTTGATCAAAAGAATACATATTTGGAAGGCAGTCTGTGATCTTTAGCTTAGTTCATTTGAAGCGTGTAACAGAACGTAACAAAATAGTTGCGTTTGGGAAAAAAAAAAAGAAGCTGGAAAATTAAAAGTAAAAAAAAAAGACGAAGTTAAAGAAAAAGACTGAGTAAAAAAAAAAAAGAATTAGCAATAAAAGATTCCTTATTCAAATGAAAACAATAATTTAACAGCAAATACTTTATAGAAATGCAAATGTTCTTGCATTATAACAAAAGAATACATGTGTATTCTAAAAAGAATAAAAAAATAAAGAAGCTCTGCTCAAATTTTATTCAAGGCAGTTATAATTAACAAATACAAGCAAAAGTTTTTGTGTTTCAAGTAAATAGATTGCTTTATTATTTTTTATGACAAATAATATAAAAGAATATATTTTTTAAGCTTATACTAGTTCATTACTTACTTTATGTTTGCACATGGGTGTAATTTGCAATTAGCCATTAGCCATTAGAGATGTTAACATTGCCAACTTCCTTTATCAAAAAGGGCTTTTCAACAACAAGCAACAATATAAGTTTGATATTCTTATATTTTTATCGTGTTGGAAAGAATAACTTTGCTCATGAGGCTCATGTTCATCATCCGAATGTGTCCCATTAGGAATTCCTAATTTAAAAAAAAAAGACCGACATTAGACTTGGTTGCTATTATTTTTTTTTATAAACTTACATATGATCAATACTTGAGCATTCTTTTTTATCTTTTGTACCTTTGTCATCTAGTGTATTCCATGAAACAAAACAAGGGAGAAAAAAAAAATATTGTTTTACTACTATAATTTGTTAAGATACCGACTTTTTTTTTTATTTCAAGTAAAAAATAAAATAAAATAATACCCTTCATGCTAAACATATTGCATTCAAGTAATAAACCTTGTTCAAGTAATGTATCAGTTATCTTTTGGGATACCATTAAATGTAAACTATATGAAAAGCAACAGTTTTTGATTTCTAATATGGATAGACATTGAATAAGTGTAACATTGGTAAAATAAGGCTACAAAAAACGCACTTCTGTTTTTTTTTTTTTTTTTTCTTTTTTTCTTCTTCTTTTTTATAAAAGGTAAGTTCTTAATATTATATATATTCTATTCCAGCTCTAATGGTGCTTTTACTGTAGTAAAGATGTATCGGCTGCTTTCTTTATGGTTTGAATGGTCTTTATAAAGTCTTTTTCCCAGGATTATCATTGCTTCTTCTTTTCCTTGTTGATATAAGCTTGAGTAGTTTCTTTTTTCTTTTCTTTTTTTTTTTCATGGTCCATCTAAAGCAAGGTATATTACTTTTACTACATACACTCAATAGCTAATAACTATTATAGATGCCTGCTGCTTTTTTTACTTATGAGTATACGCTTAGCTAGTTTTCTTCCCATGGTCTATCTAAAGAAAGGTACTATTGCTTTTACTACATATACACGATAGCTAATAAATGTTATATGAATGCTGCTTTGCTTTGGCCTCTTTCTGTTTCTTTCCTTGTTTTTACTTTGGTTCTTAAGTACTGATGTCTTTTCTTTTGCTTTGAGTGCTCAAGTCCTTGAATCCTTGCGTCCTTGTGTCTTTGAATTCTTGAGCTTGGCTTTTTTTTTTCTTTTTTCTTTTGAGAACTTTTTGAGTTCCACGAGACTAATTGATGTATTTTTAGATTAAATGCTGCTGTTCTGGTGACATTAGGTAAGTCAAGTACACTTTTAAAACGCTACAAGCAAAGAAATACTATATATTATATTATTTTATTTAAATAAAAAAAAGCTATTTTTTATAAACAAAATCCCTATTTTTTTGTGTATATAAAGCAATATTTATTGCAATATGAATGGTCGATAAAGAAGTATATAAAGCAATATAAGTGGTTCATAAAGAAGCATATAAGGCAATATGAGTGGTTTATAAAAGAGCAAAAAGACAAATAAAGTAGTGTTTTACAAAGCGTGATTGGTTGCCAAGCACCATTAGATACCAAATTGATAATAAACAAGAGCCACAACGTAACTGATGAAAGATCCATCTTGCAAGATCAGTTAACGAAAAAGTCTCCCAACAGTCTCCTGTGTTGGCCACAAATCTTGTACCATCACATAACCAAAGGGCGAACAATAACTTACACGATTTGTGGCAGAGACAGGAGGCTGTGCGTGGATAAATCTCTTACCTGATTGTACACGAATGTAAATTATTTCGCAAGATTGCTAGTCAATCAGGTAACGAATTTGCACTATTATTTGCAGTGATCACTGCAAATAATCGTTCCAATTAGGTACCGGATTGCGCAAGATTGCTCTTCGTTTGGGTAACAATTGTTACTTTTTTTCGTGAAAAAAATTAAATCTTGCTGTATTGATCATTTTCGAATTTTGAAAAACGATTTAGATGAGAAAAAAATAAAGAAATTTAACGATGTTATTATTTTATTTGTAGGGTAAATATTCATGGAGTTATTCACATTTTTAAAGAAATGTCTTTTTTTTACAAACGATCTTTTTTTGGAAAGCGTATTTCTCTCCATTGTTTAAAGACCGATATTTTCTTTTTTTTATTTTTGAGGGCAAAATGCGGAAATCAAAAGCACCATGCGATTATTTTGTACAGAAGAATACATATTAGGAAGGCAATCTGTGATCTTAGCTAAGCTCATTGGAAATGTGTAACAGAACGTAACAAAATAGTTGCGTTTAGTAAAAAAAAAAAAAGAAGCTGAAAGATTAAAGTAAAAAAAAAAAAGACAAAGTTAAAAAAAAGACAAAGTTAAAAAAAAAGACAGCGAAAAAAAAAGAATATAGCAATAAAAGGTTCCTTATTCAAATGGAAACAATAATCTAGAGCAAATATACTTTATAGAAATGCAAATGCTTTTATGTTATAACAAAAGAATACTTGTATATTCTAAGAAGAAAGAAGCTTTGCTCACATTTTATTACAAGGCAGTTATAATTGACAAATACAAGCAAAAGTTTTGTTTTTTCAAGTAAATAGATTGCTTTATTATTTTTTATGACAGATAATATAATAGAATATATGTTTTTAAACTTATACTAGTTCATTACTTACTTTATGTTTGCACATGATGTAATTTGCAATTAGCCATTAGCTATTAGAAATGTTAGCAGTGGCAGCTTCCTTTACTAAAAAGAGATTTTCAGCAGCAAGCAGTAATATAAGTTTGATATTCTTATAGCTTTGTCATGTTGGAAAGAACAGCTTCTCTCATGAGGTTAATGTTCATCATCCGAATGTGTCCCATTAGGAATTTCTAATGTAAAAAAAAAAAAAAAAGAAACCGATATTAGACTTGGTTGTTGTTATTTTTTTTTATAACTTATATTTGACCAATACTTGAGTTTTCTTTTGTATCTTTTGTATCTTGGGCATCTCATGCATTCCATAAAACAAAACAAGGGAAAAAAAAAGGTTACTTTAAGCGCCGACTTTGTTTTTTAAATTTAACGTTTTTTTTTTTTATCAGGCATATTTTCTCTTTCTACCTATTTTCTTTACTATTTCCAAATTTAAAAATATAAACATGAACAACTTCAAACGCCACCAAATTATTTGCACCTGTTCTGAATGCAGCAACCATCCCAATGGATTTAGAATGCTTGCAAAGAGAACTGTAAGAGGCCATGAACTTATCGACAGAGTTAGAAATAGAGGTTTTTGTTTTATTTTTAATAAAAATCCAAATGTGCTAATGTTCAAAAAAAAAAAAATAGAATCAAGAAGAGTATCTGAAGCTAACGACAACGGGGAGGAAACTGTCGAATACTCATCAGCCATTCCTGAGCCAGCAACTGAAGGTATATTTTTAATCAACAAAGTATTTAATATACGAAAGGTTTTATTTATTGAAATGTATTTTGCAACTTGTTAGACGAAATGAATATTGACGAAGAGGAGGGAATGAGTAATGAAGAACAGCTTCGTCACCTTTTGCTGTTGTTCATTGTGCTTTTTCAAGCAAAGCACCTCTCGGTGAAGGCCGGTGAAGACTTGTTGGCCTTTCTTTCCTTCTTTGTCCGTTCTCTTGGCCATGGTATGGAGATTCCTACAAAGATCTCTACTGCCCGTACTATGGTCAATTATTCCTCTGCCAGCAATGGTTTGTCCCGTTTTCTTGTTTGCTCTGCTTGTCGAAGCGTTTACACTTCTGGAAGCTTGCATTCTCGCTCCTGTGGTTATGTACGCTTCCCTAACAACCCTTATCGACAAGCACAACCATGTGGAAATGCTCTTTTGCAGGCAGCAGTTTAAAGCCAGTGCTTGAGTATCCCTACAACTCAATTACTGAGACTTTAAAAAAGTTCTTTATGCGACCCAGTTTTGAACAACAAATTGAGCAATGGAGAAGAAGATCAGTTGATGAAGATGTTATGTTCGACATATACGATGGCAGAGTTTGGAATCAGCTTGTGGATTCAAACGGGCAAATTTTTACCAGTCAACCAAGATCATTGATGGTATCCTTGAATGTGGATTGGTTCCAGCCAAGTGACAACATGAAGCATTCTAGTGGTGCCATTTACCTTGCAATTAACAACCTGCCAAGAAATACACGTATGAAGTTTTCCAACATCGTTTTGGCAGGTGTTATTCCTGGACCACATGAGCCCAACGATGATCAAATCCAAAACTTCTTGAAGCCATTGGTAGATGAATTGCTTGTACTGTACAATGGTGTTGTAATGCCCACTTACCAAAATCCTAACGGAGAAGTAGTTCGTGTGGCATTGATGTCCATCAATTGTGATATGCCTGCAGCAAGAAAAGTAGCTGGATACATGGGCGCCATGGCTACTAAAGCATGTAACAAGTGCTCAACTGCTTTTGGCCGTCTATCAACTGGTACCAGGTCTTCAAAGCCAAACTTTTCTGATTTCAACGATGAAAACTGGGTGCAAAGAACGTGGGAACAGCAAAGATTTGATGCGTATGACTGGTTGACTGCTACGCACAAGGCACAACAAGAAGAAAAACAGGCAAGTTCTGGTACAAAGTGGAGTGAAGTACATCGACTTCCTTACTTTGATGTGGTGAGATATGTAACTGTCGATCCAATGCATAACTTGTTTCTTGGAACACCCAAAAAAATGATTGAAGTCTGCAGGATTTTAGCTTGCTTGTTTCTACTGATTTTCCAGCAATGGCAGCAGAGTCGACCACTATCATCGTTCCTCAGCAATATGCTAAGCTATCTGAAGGTATGTATACTGCTTGATCGTGTTTATATATACATGGAATAAAGCTTATTTCATGGTGGAACAAAATACTTATTTTTTTCTTTTTTTTTAAAAAAAAAATAGGAAAAATCTCTGGTGCTTTTGCTAATATGAAATCAGATGAGTGGAGACCTGGGTTGTTGTGCTGTCACCTTTCCTGCTCAAACAAAAACTGGCAGGTGAACATTTTACAAACTGGTTGCGGTATGTCGATGCTGTAAAATTGGTCACTGGCCCTTCCATCACAGTAGAAGACATAGATACCGCACATCTATTGATGAAAAACTTTGGCAAGACCTGTGTCGAGCTGTATGGTGAATCTATGCCCACTCCAAATATGCATATGCATCTCCATTTGAAAGAAAGCTTCCTGGACTTTGGTCCATCATACTCCTTTTGGCTTTATGGCTTTGAACGTCTTAATGGCGATATGAAACATATAAACATCAATTTTAAGACTGGATTTGAAACAACTTATGCTACTATGTTCATTCAAAATGTTCACACACAAGATCTAGTATATTCTTTACATTCCTTTATCAATTCAACAAACGAAGACATACTCCTACTAATTAAATTTATAGAAAAGATAGGTGAGGTTACGAATGACGAGAGTGGTTTAACGCCATTTGATTACTCTCGTTTCATAGACGGACCTAGCTTATTCAATTCAACAATAACTGGTAGTGAGCCTCTGCCACCCACATCCTTTCCTTTAAATTTCGACAATCGAACCCAACTTATATGCCCAGAACACTATGAACAATTGATTAATTACTACACCTATACCTATGCACTCATCCCTGGCACGTTTATCAGCAATATTATTCATTCATTTAAAAATATAAACTTGCTTGGACAAAAATATACATCATCAAAAAATACTTCAACTTCTTCATCCTCCTGCATTATCCAAGCTATTATCAACAATGAAATACGCATTGGTCAAATTTCTTATCTCTTTACACATTCATTTAACAACTACACTCATTACTTTGCATTTGTCAATTGGTACAGCCATGCGACCCATCACTTTCCCTCCTTTGATGATACTGGCATTCAAGTGTGGAAAAACCAGTTTGACCCAGTCTCACAACAAAATATACTTCCTGTTCACAAATTCACAATCCAGTAGCAGTGAAGTCATATTTAGATAATCATATTCTTACACTTTCTCTCCCAAGACGGATCTATATGTAAAAACTATGTCGAAGCGTTCATTCATTCATTTATTATTATTATTATTATTATTGTTTTATTATATATTTTACTAAAGAATCATTCAATAGACTTTTTTTTAAAAAATTTTATTCAATTTGTGAAGAAACAACAAACCAAGAAAAAAAAAAAGGGGAAGAATGCCTACTGCATTGAACTGGAAGTCGCAAAAGAGGAAGAAGCAGAAACAGAGGTTGGAAAACCAAGAGCAGAAGAAGAAAAAGCCCAGGAAGGAAAATCGGCATCATCAAGTTTGTCGGGGAACTCCACTTCAACGTTTTCTATTATTCTTCTAATAGTTGGTGGAGCCCCCTTTTTCTTCATCGACTCCTTGTATCTTTTTTGCAACTCTTCGTGGAATTGCACCACCTATAGATTAATTAAGGTATATTAGAAAATGAAATTTGTCAACAACATTTTGCTTACTTCGTTGCTTCTAAATGATGCCGTTTGACCACGAACGTACGACCGTTCTCGTCCTCTGGTCCATCTTCTTCATCTGACGTCCAGTCAACAGTCAGAATTTTACCAGCGAACGGGAAACGGGCGTCGAACGCGGAAGGGTTAGCCATATAAACAGATCTCCTGTTAGAGAGTTTCTATCGTAAGGTATCAATGTAAGTATTTTCTATATTTTATAGTATAATCTTCAAAAATATTAAATACTCACCGTATTTATACGGCTACGACAGGTAGTTTTTGGTGAAACAACTGTCTTCCCCCTTGGCCTTGCTCATCATGTAGGAATACTTGCTCCTAATTATTGCATTTACTTGTGAGGTGGTGAGCAAATCAAAACGATGGTGCTTTCTGGCTTGCTCATACAACAATGCCTTGACTTTTCTGTTATTTTTATGGGCGAAGGTAACGTCCAAGTCAAATTCGCTTCTGCGACCAACAACGTAATCACGGTAGTATTCTGCTAAATAGCTCTATATGACACAGAAAGGTATAAAATATAGTTATTAAATTACAATTACTAATTTAATAAATATGTCCTAAACTTACACTGCATTCTTTTTTGGCCGCGTCGACCTCAGCTTCTGAAGCTCGGTGTTGCTGCTGCTGTTGCTGTTCCTGCTGCTGTTGCTGTTGCTGCAGCAATTGTTGGAATTGCTGTATCTGAGCAGCTATTATCTCTGGTGCGGCACCAGAGGCTGCTCTGATGGCTTCAGTACCAACAGGGCTCTCCAAGCGAGGAGCTGTAAAGCTACTGAAGCCTGCAACAGGAACAGAAGCGAAAACAGGAGCAGGAGCAAGAGTAGGAGCAGGAGCAGGAGCAGGAGCAGAAACAGGAACAACGGTGGATGATGATCCAGCAATGCTCACGGAAATTCTTGCTCTCTTGGGAGCATTGCTGGGAACGTTGATGGGGGTGGCAGCACGACGAGACATTTTTTAAAACAAATTATATAAAAAGGAAGAAAAAAAAAAAAACAGGAGTACAAAATAAATTGAAGATGAATAGAAAACAAGGTGATACTCATTTATTTTACAAAAAAGCGAAAGAAAAAAAAAGCCTTTGGTGTTAAAGATATTACATTTAAATAAAAAAAAAAAGAAGAAAAAGTTTAAACTGTTTATGAATAGTCTCTCTGAATGTTTCAATAGTTAAGCAGTATTAAAGAAGACTTATTTTTAATCGATAGTGGGTAAATGTAACACTGGTAAAATGAGGCTATAAAATAGTACTTTTTTTTCCTTTTTTTTCCTTTTTTTTTCTTTTTTTTAAAACAAAACATTCTCTCTAAAAGGTAAGTTCTTAATATTATATGTACTCTATTATTGTTCTAATGGTACTTGTACTTTAGTAAAATTGTATTGGTTGCTTTCTTGATGTTTCAAATGGTCTTTATAAAGTCTTTTTCCCAGGATTATAGTTGCTTCTTCTTTTACTTGTTAGTATAAGCTTGGCTGGTGGGGGGGTTTTTTTTTTTCTTTTTTTTTCTCATAGTCCATCTAAAGCAAGGTACTATTACTTTTACTATATACTCGATAACTAATAATTATTATAGAGGAGTACTGCTTCCTTTTTTTTTTTTTTTTTTTTTTTTTTTTTTTGAGAACTTCTTGAGTTCCACGAGATTAATTGATGTATTTTTAGATTAGATGCTGCTATTCTGGTGACATTAGGTAAGTCAAGTACACTTTTAAAACGCTACAAGCAAAGAAATACCATGTATTATTATTATTTTATTCAAATAAAAAAAAAGCTATTTTTTATAAACAAAATCCTATTTTTTTGTGTATATAAAGCAATGTTTATTGCAATATGAATGGTCAATAAAGAAGTATATAAAGCTATATAAGTGGTTCATAAAGAAGTATATAAGGCAATATGAGTGGTCAATAAAGAAGTATATAAGGCAATATGAGTGGTTTATAAAAGAGCAAAAAGACAAATAAAGTAGTGTTTTACAAAGCGTGATTGGTTGCCAAGCACCATTAGATATCAAATTGATAATAAACAAGAGCCACAACGTAACTGATGAAAGATCCATCTTGAAAGATCAGTTAACGAAAAAGTCTCCCAACAGTCTCCTGTGTTGGCCACAAATCTTGCATCATCACATAACCAAAGGGCGAACAATAACTTACACGATTGTGGCAGAGACAGGAGGCTGTGCGTGGATAAATCTCTTACCTGATTGTACACGATTGTAAATTATTCGCAAGATTGCTAGTCAATCAGGTAACGAATTTGCACTATTATTTGCAGTGTATCACTGCACCCATCACCGTTATCCAAGTTGATAAAGTTGATCTTTTTTGATAGTGGTAATTCTATTAAATGAGTGAGAACTCGGATTTAAATGTTAGAAAGCTGATTTTTATATCAGAAGAAAGCTTGAAAAAATAGATTGTAAATCTATAAAAATAATCAAAAGTATATAATATGTTTGTTGAATAAAAAGACATTGTATTTTTTTAAAAAAATAAATAATTTTCTGTTGTGCTACATGATGCCGTACAAGATTACAAATTGGGAAGACTATGCTTTTTCAACTTCAGTGCAATATTTTTTAACTTCAACAAAGATCGAAAACACAGTTCTATTGGCCTACAAGCTCGGAAATCCAAGTGATTGAGTCGTGGCGTTTTCTTTTCAAGCATTCTTCGGCTCTCATGTCGTATTTTACAAAAAAAAAACTTTGTTTAATACAAAAGGAGATTTATTTTGGTTACTAATGAACAAAAGAAAAAAAAAAAAAAAGAAGAAAGAGTGAAGAGGCACATATGAATAAGAGGGATGAAACTCTTATATACAGTAGGTGAAAAAATACGAGCAACCTCTGTTCGATTTGTCTTCATATCTTTTTTTTTTTCGTGTGTACATTCGCCAGAGCTTTGATATCACACAAACTAATTAAGGCAACAAAGATACATACAATACACTAAAGAGATTGACTGTACTTGAAGTACAAGCTTTTTAAAAAGGGAAAGACAGTCATAAAAAAGTCAATGATGATTTTTCAAAATTCGCTATGTTTATTTAATATTTTCTATATCTTCCCTTTGCTTTAAATAGTGCTTCTACTTTGGCTGGCATACTATTGATGTACCTCTTGCAAGCATTTGCATTGAGTTATTTCGCTCTACATCCACTAATTCCTAAATCTTTCTGACACCTCTTTCTCCGACTTCATATGGTGGCAGATTAAGTTTGAGCTGATGCCAAACATGCTTTATATGATTAAATCCAGACTTTGACCACACCAATAATTTATATACCTTACACTGATACCGCGTACCTATACAGTTATGATTTTTAAGTTATACTTTACCGCCGCTATCACTCTGAAGGTATACATCAGATGTCTTCAAATAATGGTACTCTAACGTATTCATGTAAATATTGCTAAGTATATGCAGACAAGTCGTTGAGTTTATGTTATGGTCATAAAGCTGACATGTCTATGCTGGTCCCTGAGTAGGTATGTGACAACACATGTTCATCCTACCGCTGCAGTGATTTACTGTAATGTCGATGTGATGAGGGAGCAAAATGTCATTTTATACTACTCTATACTATTTTACTCCATCTGATCACTAGATGCTAATCTTTGCTTCAGCTGAGAACGCTACTGTTCGTCACTCTTGACTTGACCAGTTGCGATGCCTTTTTGTTCAGGTCATCTGCTTTTTTCAATGATCCTTTTTTAAAAATGCCTTCTTTTTTTTAGCTCTCGGTGGCAGTTTATGGATCTCAGCGCGTTTACTCCTGAACGGTACATCAACAAGTAACCAAACTTACCTAACTCCCTGAATAGCTTTTTAGCTATTGTTCGATGACCAGTAATAATACACAGTTCGATATAGTGCTTCATGGCATAAGAGACAATAGCATGTCTTCCAGCCGACTGATGTGAATTTCATGGAAAAAGCTTCCTAGTATACCTTTTAACCTGTGGGAGAATGAACGTAATATTTATCTGCGATATCCTCTAGCTTCATGCTATTCAGTGATATATCTTTTATTTCTGGATTGCTTTTCCATTGGTATAGATTTAGGCATGATGATGAGAAGCAGTGAGAGAAATTGAGCAAAAAAAAAAGAAGCCAAGGGCTCTTGAAGTTGCACTTGCTTTTATATGGACACAATGAGGAAAGCTCACAGTCCTATACAAGTACGCTGTATAGTCTTCCGATATGTTCTTTATTGATTTAAATGTAAACGTATGATTACCGTACATAATTTAAGCTGGTCGGAAGTCAAATTTTTAAATTCGGATTCTCATTCCTCTCTCAATTTCCAGTATTGCTACATGAGACCTTTACTGTTTCAAGACACATGACCCCGAAAATATACCATAGGAGTCCCATGCCGGTAGTTGGCATGCACCTTTTGATATAGCGAAAAAAGTCGATTTTGCCAAAAGGTTGCTCGTATTTTTTCACCTACTGTAAGTGCATAATATCGCTATAATAATAAGTATAAAAGTATGTGTTTATAAATTGGAACAAAAAAAAAAGAATGTGAATATGGTAGAAAATTTAAAAGATTGAATAAAATATATAAAAAAAAGAAGGATTCTTTTGGCTCTAAAGAAGTTAAACTTGTTTTAAAGCTGAAAAAGATATGTTTTAAATAGTAAGATCACGGCATAAAAAGACAGAGTATTTTTGATAATCATTTTTATTTTTTGAGAGTAAAGAAAAAAAAGGCGGCAACGGAATGAATGTCTATTATGCTACACGTCTTGAGATTTCTATGAAAAGGTTAAAAAGCAAAAGAAAAAGTATATTGTTACTAAGTACTTTTGAAAAAAAAAAAAAAAAAAAAACATTCCCAGCATTGACATTACAAAAGGAATCTCCATTCAATGTATTGTTTAAACTTGAATAAAAAAAACGAGTGTTTTAAATTTGGGCTTTAAAAAAAAAGTACTTTAGAAATTTTTTCATTAAAAAAAAAATAAAAGTGGACCAAATATGACGAAGGTGGAAAGCATCAAACAGAAATCTAAAATAAGATTCAAAGACCACAACACAAACGGCAAACTGATTTTATCTGTAACCAAATCTAGAATGAAACAAAGGTAAAAAAAAAAATTTAAATTTAAAGATCTAAACACCGCTTTCATTTTTTTTTTTGTTTTATTTATTTCACAAGTTTTTTTTTTTAAAACAGCAAGTTGATTTCATCCAACTCTATTTCACCACCAAAAGCCCAAGCGATACTCTCTTCAGTTATATTTCTTTTTTGATGAAGTCAGGAACAGGCAACGAGCATTTTCTTTGTATACGAGGAAGAAATTGGATGCTGTTATTTCCAGTTCTTTGCCTCTTTGCCTTGTCACTTGCTATCTGATCATCCAACAGCTTAAAAAATTCGGTACACTGAATATTGGATAATTAGTTGATTGCGCTTAAAAAGATATTAATTAAACTTACAGCAGGTGATCTGTACTTTGGTACGCGAACTTCAAAATAATCAACTGTTTTCTTGCACAAGACAGACATACGTTCCTTTTCAGTAAAAGGAGCCATTCTATCTGGATTTTGCTCCAGAAGAATTCCCTCCACCTTATCGATTGTTTCATTGTTGTACATGTCTTCTTCTTCAGACATGTATTGCTGTTGAAGCAAATACTCACAGTTTGGATAGCTTTCGTAAACGCCTTGATCCTTGTACTGCTCGTATATAGCCTTACGAGCTCTTGTTTTCTAAAAAAGCAAAATCAGTTATGCGATTACAATATTTTATGTGGCACTTACAGCGCTTCTACGGGTGACTTTTGCTGCTTTTCGTTTTCTTATAAATTCTTCAACTGGATCTTCCTCTTCACCTGTGGATATTCCCGCCTTCTTTGTATAATATTGGCGCTCGAGGTACTTGCGCAAATCGCGGTTGTTGGTATTTTTATATGAATAATGGCTATTCACATAATCCTGCAGCAATTTAAATACTCTTTGATTTTCAGCAGACTTCAGAGGCTTTTCAAGAACATATTGAGATGATGGCGGCAGGTTGTTGTAGTGATTTCTCACAGCATCCTATATTTCAGAGAAAAGCGATTAGTATATTTGCTTAAAATTGAATTTTAATGTTCTTACTTTGACAGCAGTAGCAATCGGCTTTGCGCCTTTGCCTGATTCTGCTTCAAGCTCATCGTATGCTTCTTTGAGCTTGCTGTATGCTACTTGCAAGGCCTGCTTTTCCTCTTGCTCTTTTCGAAGCATCTCCTTCAAACCATCGTTTTCTTTTCTTAGCTCCATATAAATGGAAAAAGAAAGAGATACTTCATCAGTCTCCATGTCTTCGGCTTGGCGCATTCGCTTCTGAACATGGGTCATGGGAGGAAAACCAGGCCTAGGATAGGCAAAGCTATCTGGAATGGCATCGCTTGAAGCAAGCTCAGGAACAACAGCACGAGAAGGAACAGCGATTGGTTGCCCAACAGAGTTAGAGCCACGAGCATTGGCAGGAGCAGGGTTGAATTGAATACCACGATCAGACATATTGTTATAAGAGTAATTTGAAATAAAGACAAGTGAGCTTGGCATCAAAATTGAATCTTTCTTAAATATCATCGAGTTTACAATGAAACTCAGTCTTAGTATAGCAAAAGAAAAAAATATAAAAAGATTTCCTTTTCGAAATTTTGTTCCTTTTTTTTTCTTTCTGTTCAGCAATTTCCTTTTTCAACATCGCTCCGGTTATCGCAAGGTAAGTAAAAAAAAAAAAAAAAAAAAAAAAAAAAAAAAAAAAGAAAAAGAAAAAGAAAAAAAGAAAACTTTAGTTCTAACATGCTGTAGTAGACATTCATACATGTATTCATGGCTGCTGTAGTAGACATTCATACATGTATTCATGGCTGCTGTAGTAGACATTCATACATGTATTCATGGCTGCTGTAGTTACTTTGGTTCTTTGCATATCTGCTCAAAAGGTAAATACATTCATATCTTTCAGTAATCTTTATTAAAAGTAAAATTAGCTTCCTTTAGTTCGTGGCTGAAGCTTTATGGATGTCTTGGCATCCTGTTTTGTTAGTAAAAGAGCTTTAAGGTAAATAAATCAAGTACATCATGGTTTACTTTTATTAATATTTTATTTTACACAACTTTAGATGCTTTGGCTTCTGTTGCTCCCTGTTGTCTATAACCTGTTATAGCTTTGGATTTTTTTTTACTACTGGCGCGCTTTTCTTTATGGGCTTTATTTACTACGCTCTTTTGTTTGCTGCTTCTATGGTCAAGGTAAGCGTATTTTCCTTTTTTTTTGCATCTACCGTTTGAATTTTTTTATTTGATCGTTTCCATGGATCCCCTGCTCGCTTTCCCTCCTTCCCCTACCCTTTTGTAATACTGTAATGAACCAATAATATATAATCAATATGGCAATAAAGCCCAAAAATAAATGAATAAAACTACATTTTTGACCAATAATACCGTGTTTTAAGCCTATTTTATTTCCCAATATAAATCATCCAAAGCTAAATATAGCCATAATAAGCCAATAAGGAAGCATTGCTAAAGAGCAACAGACGAATAAGGAAGCATTAGGAAAAGGTAACAAGCCAATAAAGAAGTGGTATTAAAGAGAAACGCAAGCATGTAAGGTCCAATAGAAAGGCATCATACTTGTGTTTCGTCGTTAAAAGAATAATGAAGCGGCGCGTTGCCAAACAGTGATACTTGGTTACCGCACTGAAATAGTTAACATTCAACGTAAACAGGTTCAACTTGGCATACTGCAATAACGCTGCATTAAATATGATAAATCCCGATTAACTGAGGTATATCTGAGGACTATCATACTTTGTAAATAACAATTATGTGCAGTGTTTCTTATTTCTGTGGCTACTACATAATAAAAGTTTTACTTTTATTATTTTAAAATATTCTTGGACACTTCTCCTTTGGGTCTGAAGCTTTGGTTTAAGAAGATGTTGCAAGTTGTACATGACGAATGAAGACATTGAAGGCATTGAAGAAATTAAAAGAAATGTAGAAATGAAGAAATTCAAGTCCGAAGGTTGGCCTTGGTGTGCCGGTAGCAAGTTGGGACGGTGTTTGAACATTCTCGGTGAATGAATTGTTGTCCCAGCGGAGCTTCCTTGGACAAGTCGACGATCCTTCTTCCTCTTCTCTGTATTTCATTTATTTTCTTCAAGTCAGACAGTCTAATGTCTAGGCTTGTATCATTTCGGTTCTTTTTTTGTTGCCAAGAATCAGTTTATCAATTATCATCTTAGTCCAGCAGCCAGTTTAGTTTATTTTAGTTAATTTTTTTATTTTATTTTATTTATTTTATTTTTAGTTTGACATGTCGACATTGTGAATGTCAGTTTTACGCGTTGTAAAACGTATAAAAGAAGTTAATTCTTAATTCAATAAAGATTTTATCATTATTTTCAAAAAAAAAGGAAAAACAATCACTCTATACTTTCCATTGTATATTTTGGTTTTATCCTCTCTATTTTCAACTTCTGTCGATCTTTTCTCTCGAATTATTGACAGCTTAAACCTACCTTTTTCTTACGCGAATATATCTCCTGTGTTGTTGATTTCTGGTACCAATTATACGAGTAGGTTTTTCAGTCGCCTTGGTTCAGTAGTAATTGAAGTGAATTAATAACAAGTCTCCTTACAGATATATCGTTTCTACTAGTAAATCAAAGACTCCCGCAAGCTCCTTCACTTTTGGTTACTAGTTCTACCGTGCAATTTCAATGGTGGGCAAAGTCGAATGTAGATTGATAGTCGCCATTGATCCTTTTTTGCCGCTGCAAATAATTGGTGATTTTCAACGTTATCAGTCATTTTCTGTCACTGCTAACATCAAAATTTCAACGTTCTGAATAAATTTGAATAAACGAAAAAAATTAAAATGCTTTGTATTGCATCTTTTTGAATTTTGAAAAAAGATTTAGGTGCGAAAAAAATAAAGAAATTTAACAATTTAATTATTTTTTTGGTGGTGTAAGTATTCATAGAGTTATTCATGTTTTAAAAAAGTGTCTTTTTTTATTCAAATAGTCTCTTTTTGGAAAGCCTGTTCTCCTCTATCGTTGAATGGCCGATATTTTATTTTATTTTTATTTTTGAGGGCAAAATGCGGAAATCAAAAGCACATTATGATTATTTTGATCAAAAGAATACATATTAGGAAGGCAGTCTGTGATCTTTAGCTTAGTTCATTTGAAGCGTGTAACAGAACGTAGCAAAATAGTTGCGTTTGGGAAAAAAAAAGAAGCTGGAAAATTAGAAGTAAAAAAAAAAGACAAAGTTAAAAAAAAAGACCGAGTGAAAAAAAAAAAAGAGCATAGCAATAAAAAGTTCCTTATTCAAATGAAAACAATAATCTAAGAACAAATATGTTTTATAAAAAATACAAATGCTTGTACATTATAACAAGAATACGTGTATATTCTAAAAAGAATAAAAAAAGAAGCTTTGTTAACATCTTGTTACAAGGCAGTTATAATTAATAGATACAAGCACAGCGTTTTTATTTTTCAAGTAAATTGATTGCTTTATTATTTTTCATGATATACAATAAAAAGAATATATGTTTTTAAGCTTATATTAGTTCATTACTTACTTTATGTTTACACATGGGTGTAATTTGCCATTAACCATTAGAGATGTTAACATTGCCAACTTCCTTTACTAAAAAGAGTTTTTCAGCAGCAAGCAGTAATATAAGTTTGATATTCTTATAGTTTCATCTGTTGGAAAGAATAAATTTGCTCATGAGGTTCATGTTCGTCATCCATTTGTGTCCCATTAGGAATTCCTAATATAAAAAGAAAAAAAAAAAGAAAAACGACGTTAGACCTGGTATTATTTTTGTTGTTACAAACTTACATTTTAACCATTGTTGAGTTTTCTTTTATATCTTTTGTATCCTCAATGTTAAATATGTTCTCTGAAACAAAACAAGGGAAAAAAAAAAACATTTCTTTAGTACACGTAAAACTGTTACTGTTTAGGAACCGACATCCAAATTTAGTATATTTGCTTTAGTTTTTTTTGATCACGCATTTTTTTCTATCTTATTCCTCTACTAAGTCCTGAATATTTTTTTTTGAAATGAACGCCACTAACAACAAAGTTAAATGCCAATGCACCAAATGCAGCAAATGTCCTGAAGGATTCAGAATGATTGCCAAGAAAACCGCTAATACTCATAAGTGTATTGACAAAGTTGGAGAAGGTATATTTTTTTTAAAGAAATGCAGAAAGACTAAAGTGCAATTAAAATAGTTTTGAGACAAAGAAGATTAGAAAATATCTTCGAGCAACCCTCCAGTTCTACCGAAAGAAGCACGTTTGAAGGTACAGTGGGTGAAAAAACTCTAAAAACGTCAGGCATTTTTTCTGTTTTTAGCCTCTGTGAGCATGTATAGTGACTTAGATGATGCAACAACTTTATGACATGTTTGTTTGACTTTCTGTTACATCTCATGAAAGTTTTAATCTCAGAATATTATTTAACAGTCCGCAAAAGCGATGGAAGTGTTGTAGGTTTATTTTTAGAGTTTTTTCCTTTTACTTTTATTATGTTATAGATGACTTAATACTTCGTAGATCCACCATTGGCATCGATTACTGCCTTAATACGCGCAGGCATAGTGTCAATATACCTTCTGCAAACTTCTTTGTCAAAGGAGTTCCATTCCTTTTCAAGCCTTTCCCACAATTCATGAACACCTTTGGCCTTCTTGTCATATAACGATGGCTTCAACTTCAAATGATGCCAAAGATGGTCAATAGGGTTAAGATCAGGACTTTGAGCTGGCCAGTCATCAATATAGCTCATTCTATTAGCGCTTAGCCATTGGATGACTGACTTGGAACGATGCTTTGGATCTCTATGGTGCTGAAAGTATGCTGTAGACCAATCCATATCATAGTATTTTATTGTTTTCCGAAGTGTTGTGTCCAATATTTGCTGGTAAAGATCCGAGTTCATAGTTCCATCGTATATTTAACAGGCGTACGCAGGTCCCTCATAGGTCATGCACCCCCACATCATTAAACTACCGCCTCCATGCTTGACTGTTACGTTGATATGATGAGGCTTAAGAGGGTCCCCTGGTCTTGACCAATAATACTTGCATCCGTCAGAGCTCCAAATGTTGACTTTTGTTTCATCAGAGAATGCTACACGTCGCCAGTCATCTGTAGTCCAGTTTTGGTACTTTTTGGCCCATGCTAGCCGTCTCTTCATGTGGTTTGCGGTTAACAAAGGCTTTTTGACCTTAATTGCGGCAAAGAAGTTCATCGATTTCAATACGTTTATAGCGGTTTTGTATGATATTGAATACCCCAGCTCCATGAGTTTGTCATGTACTTCCTTCGCAGTCTTGAGTTGGCCTTGTACAACCTGAATTTTGATGAATCTCTTCGTCTGAGCGGACACAACCGTCGGTCTACCACCAAGCCCACGCTGTCGGTTAGGGAAAAACTTGTTCGCATAGTTATTAACCGTTGCATACGTAACCCCAAAGCGGTTTGCAACATCCATAGAGTCTTTTCCGGCAAGTAGAGCGGACTTTATATCGTTTTTGATGTCAGCTGAGAGAGATTTAGGCGTGATTGAAGCGTTTAGGAAATTTAAAAAATTAAACCGAAAAATTTGAAGAAAAAGAGAAAAGTGGCTTTTTTTATACTTTTGGAGTCTTTATGACTCACAATATGTCAATAAAAGTCCGCAAAGTCTGTCTGTCGGTCCGTGTATCCGACATTTATGGAAGTGAAAAAACTCTAAAAATGAACCAGTCTTCTTTTAGCAGTTGATTTCGGATCAATTTTTATCATCTGAGATTGAAAATATAGCATACGATATGTTACTATCAGTGCTACATATGTGCAAAATTTCACGGTGATACACCAATTTGGTAAAACAGAACAACCAAAAACGCTAATAATATCATAACGTTTTTAGAGTTTTTTCACCCACTGTATATTTATAAACACATCCTTTTTTTTTTATTAAACAAATTTAGAATTCGACCTTGATGCTGACATGGATGTCGACATGGAAGAAGAAATGACCAACGACCAACAACTGGAGTATCTCCTGGTCCTTTACATTATGCTTTTTCAAGCAAAGCACCTTTCTGTTGAAGCCGGTGAAGAATTGTTGGCCTTTCTTTCTTTCTTTGTTCGTGCCCTTGGCCATGGCATGGAGATTCCTACAAAGATCTCCACGGCTCGTGCCATGGTCAATTATTCCTCTGCCAGTAGTGGTGTCTCCCGTTTCCTTGTCTGTTCTCTTTGCAGAAGTGTCTATGATACGGGAAGTTTGCATACCCGACTATGCCCTTTTGTCAGGTTTGCAAACAACCCCCACAGACAAGAGCGCCCATGTGGTAATTCACTTTTTGTTGGCAGCAGTCTGAAGCCCGTCCTTGAGTTCCCGTACAACTCAATTATCGAAACGTTGAAGAAGTTCTTTGTCCGTCCGAACTTTGGAACAGAAATTGAACAGTGGAGAGGTCGATATGTGGAGGAAGGTGTGTTGTATGACATTTACAGTGGGTGGACTAATTGTCCCAGTGTTTCAAGATTTTTTACTTTTGACACTGTAACTCGACCAATTCTTAGGCTATACCATTAGTCTTATACTCATTAGAAAGGTCACACTTCGTGCTACATAATATCAAAGAGCCGGTGGTCGGAGTTTACACAGTCTGAGTTGATCAGCAATAGAAAAAAAAACACCGCACTGGGACAATTTTTCCGCTTGAACATAAATTTTATTTAATAACGGATATGTCCCCCTTTAGCATTAATAGGTGCTTTACAACGATCAGTCATGCTATCTATATATCTTCTACAGTCATCCACTGTAAAAGTATTCCATTCTTTTTCTATTTTTTCCCATAACTCATGTACTCCTTTAGTCTTAATGTCATATACACTCAGCTTGAGTTTAAGGTGATGCCATACGTGTTCAATAGGGTTTAAATCGATACTTTGGGCTGGCCAGCTAAAGATATGATCACTCTTGAAGTTATTATCCACAAACCATTGCTTAGCAAGCTTCGAAGTGTGCTTGGGATCCTTGTTGAAAATAGATATTCTCAGGATTGTATCCATAGTACTTTAGGCTGTCCATAAGTGTAGTTTCCAAGATATTTACATAACCCACAGCTTTCATAGTTCCGTCATATATTCAACAAGCATACCCAGGGCCATCATAAGTAATACAACCCCATACCATGACACTTTCTTGGCTGCCTTTAACTGTAAGATCTAAGTGATGAGGCTGCAATACATCCTCTGGTCGACTCCAGTAGTACTTGCAACCGTCTGATCCAAAAACATTGACTTTAGTCTCATCACTAAACATTATACGCCTCCAGTCATCGGTTGTCCAGTCTTTGTGGGCCATAGCCCATGCTAAATGTCGTTCCTTGTGCTGTTTACTGAGCAGAGGCTTCTTCGCTTTGATTTTAGCTCTGAATTTCATACTTTTAAGAAGCTTCAAGACTCTAAAATAACTAATAGCATACACCAAACCATTCAGATATTGATGTACTGCATTGGCTGTCCTGAATTCATCCTTTATTATTTGTATACGGATGTATGACTTGGTAGTTTCACCAATAGTTGCTCTTCTACCAGGGGTTGCCTTCATTCGATTTGGAAAAAACTTGTTCGCATACCTACCTAAAGTTGACTTTTTCAATCCGGAAATGCGTTCCATAACTTGTTCATATGTTATGTTACTAGCCAAAAACATTTGGATTTGTTTTTGAACAGATTTGCTTATAGTAAGAGTCATTTGATGCAGGACAAAGTCGTAAGAAGTGCAGTATACAAAGAGACTAAGAATATTGTAACAAAAAAAGGATAATGTAAAGCTATTTATACTTTAAATTAAAGATATGAGTCATAGATTATCATATATAAGACTGGTATATTAGTTCCGGTGATTTATGATCGATAAGTAGGCGATGTTTAGAACACATTGCAAAATAAGCAGGTAGCGGAAAAATTGTCCCAGTGCGGTGTTTTTTTTTCTATTGCTGATCAACTCAGACTGTGTAAACTCCGACCACCGGCTCTTTGATATTATGTAGCACGAAGTGCGACCTTTCTAATGAGCATAGAACTAGCCGCATAGCCTAAGAATTGGTTGAGTTACAGTGTCAAAAGTAAAAAAAGTTGAAACACTGGGACAATTAGTCCACCCACTGTATGTATACCTACAGTCCTGCTGTTAACTGCCTAACAAAAATAAAATTTAAGATAATTCCCGCAAAAATAAAGCAAAACTTTTTAAATTTTAATGGAACAGTGCTAAAACAACATATTTTTATTGAACAAATTTTTATAGCACACTAATTAGTAAAATGTGGCGGAATTTGAAAAAAATGCAAAATGACTATACAGTAGCGGACAAAACTGGTGCACAAAACTTTTTTTTAGCTTTTAACTACCATTACCTGCTCATGGTAATTGCAATAGTCATGAAACTGTACTAGAAGGAGGATATACTAGTCATTGTAATCTATGTATGTTCTAAGCATGACATTGTTAAAACTGAGCGATAAGCGTGCTTTGAATTTATAAAATCTTATATTTTCTAAAAACCGCAAAAGTGGCTAAAATCTTAGACTTTATATAATCATCTCATCTCTTGATATCATCGGATGTTCTTCTTTGCATATGCTAATAATATGCGTGTATATCATTTTCAGTAAAAGAACCCGGCTCTTTAACTATTCTTTTCCAAAGATCATCGACCCTTTTTGATCTAGTGTCGTATCATCATACCTTTGCCATCAATTGCCACCTGGCATGCTTAAGCGGACTTAGGCCGGGATTAGTGGCGGCTAAACTTGTAGCACAGAAGCGCTGTTATCAAATATTGAGTTTATGACATGCGTTGACTTGTGCCTTGTGTCATTGTCATACTGAAACGAGAGATTACGACGTTTTAGACTACTATACGCTAGGCTTTTGTGGTATGAAGTAAGCGAAATATATGTGTATATTTATGAGTTCATTATACCATCGTATACCTGACACACATATTCTGGTCCTCAATATCTAATACAGCCTTAAAACATAACAGAGCAGCCAGCATGCTTCATTGTTTGATCACCGTGAAAAAATCGCTCAGGTTGCTCGACTTGCTTTCAATATTAGTGTATACTATCTGCATCCATAATGTTCATATTTGTTTCATTGCTAAAGATAGCAGACTTCCAGCCCTCTATAGTATACAATGGCTTGTTGTGATACCACATTCATCGCTTTTTCCGACTTATACAGCTGATGAAATTCTTCGATTCCTTACTTCCGGACTCAAAATCTAGCTTCCTACTGTGCCTTTAGACTGACAGTCTGCTAACACTGTATCTTAAGGTCCTCACAATGTGCTGAGCATCAGGAACTGTGTGTAGCGGACCTTGTCCAAGCTCTAGGTTGATGACTGAACTAATAACTTTTCAGGCTAATAGCGGAATACCTTCATGATCACAAGACATTAAGTTTCTTTCTTCCCTCTTTCTCCTGTTGATTGTCCATTTAGAGATCCTTGTTACTCTAGAAATATCTGCTGTCGTACGAACTAGGCGTGTTCGAGATCTCAGAGTTTCGTTTTTACAGTTGCTTATTTTCTTAAACATATAAGGCTAGTACTTTGTTATAGTGAATAGGGTAAAAACAAAAGGGGGGGTTCAATGGGAAATACAAAATAACTACGGTTTTATATATTTTTTAAGAGCTACTAAAATTTACTAATATGCTGTGAAATCTGAAAGCAAACGGGAGAGATATGGGGAAAATTGAAAGAAGGCTAGACAAGCACCACATTTTTGGCGAAAATTGAAATATGCAAAAAATCACTAAAAATGACCTTATGCCTGGGGGATGTCCGGCACAGTTCCGGTTTACATAACATAATGTATATTTTGGACTGTCTTTCAGATGGTATATGCCACAAAAGTCGCAGACATATGGCGGAGATACAATGTTGATTTTAATTTTTGTGCACCAGTTTTGTCCGCTACTGTAAAATCAATCTGACAGCAAATCTTTAACGCTTTGTATATCCACCTTTAGCCTTGACAACCTCTTCAATTCTTTTTGGCATACTCTCGTAATACTTCTTCATGTCCTCTTTAGTGAATTTGTTCCACTCTGCATCAAATCTATCCCACAATTCATCCATATTTTTGGGCTTGGTGTCATATGCATCTAATTTCAACTTAACATGATGCCAGAGGTGTTCAATTGGGTTTAGGTCGGGACTATTTGCTGGCCAGTCTTGAATATAGTTAATTCCGTTATCTGCAAGCCATTTTTCAGTGAGTTTCGATGTGTGTTTTGTATATCCGTCCTGTTGAAAGATGACTTCCTCATTGCTGAGACTGAAGTGCTCGAGTGTATCCTTATAGGAAGTATCCAAGATATGGGTGTACAGCTCTGATTTCATAGAATACTCAATAATACGGCATGCGTAACCTACTCCTGATGATGTCATGCATCCCCAAACCATCATTGAGCCTCCGCCACCTTTTAATTGAGTCTGATAATTATGTGGTCGAAGTGGGTCATCCTTATGTTTCCATGTAATTTGAGCTCCATCTGATCCCCATCTGTTGATTTTGGTTTCGTCGGAGAATATGACCTTGTTCCAGTCCTCTACAGTCCAGTCACGGTGTTTTTTGGCCCATTCCAATCGCTTTTTCTGGTTAGTTCTCTTGATTAAAGGCTTCTTTTTCTTATACAGAGTTTTAAGGCCGAGGGATCTCATTAGTTGTGTCGTAGATGAGTACCGCAATTTGTAGCCAAGAGACCACAGATATCTTTCAACATCCTTTGCTGATAATAAGAAGCCTTTTCGGACTTTAAAAGCTATGACTTGCTTTGTAAAATCGGGAACGGTGCTGACTCTACCACCACGGGGTTTGACGCGATCAGGATCAACTTGCTTTTTCATGAGAATAACTAGGGCTCTAGACACTCCAGTGGCTTGTACAATATTTTTAGTACCCTTTCCGGCCTTAATTAATGAAATGACGTTATTGCGTATGTGTCGTTGCTGAGTTTATAAGGCATTACAAAGAAGTAGTTGTCAAGTGTAGAAGTAGAGATGTGATGGAGGAAATGAAGAGAAAAGTGTCGCTTTTTTATACATTTTTAGCTTCTCTACGTCATGATGATACGTTATGTACGTTATCATTGCATCATGTACGCCAAAATAGGGTTTAAAGTACATTTAATCATACTTACATCATTTTCCATTTAACCCAAAATCAATTTTTGTTGATTTAGATCTTTGTGTAACAAGCTAGAATTACATTATTCTTTTCTTCTTATACTATGACGTATGGGCTATCTAATGGTTTTTATTTCGTAGTTCTGACGTAATTATAGCACTGTGCAGGCCATTTTATGGTTTTGTTAGGCAGTTGACAGTACAGTAAGGGACAAAATCAGTCCGTTTTTTGGTTTTTTTCGCAATGCCTCGCCGGGAATTAAGCTTAGAGCTCTGCTTTGCTGACGAAAAATTTGTCTCTTCCTTCAACAAAGTTGACAATATTTGTCGGAAATGGTATTTTTTATTTTCCGCCATGTTATAAGAAGATATATTGAAAATAATGTATTTTTATTTTTTTGAATTTCGATTAGTACTTGGTATCGCGGCCCTTACGCTGGATTACGTCCCGAACTCGACGGGGCATAGAGTGAATAAGGTTTCTACAGTACTCTGGAGTTGCTAGGTCATACCAAAGCTTCGAAACCCGGTCAAAAAATGCTTGGTCAGTCTCAACCACAGAAGAAGGTGGTCTTGTCATCTGCTCCTTCTTTTTAAGCATGGCCCATGCATTTTCAATTGGGTTAAGGTCAGGGGAGTATGCTGGCCAACTCAGGAGCTTAATCTTGTTCTTTTGGAACCATTTTGAAGGAGCTGAAGCACAATGGATGCTTGCATTATCTTGTTGAAAGATCATGTCCTTACTTTGCAGGCCATAATACTTCAATGTCTCCTTGTATTCCTCCTCAAGTACTGACGTGTATAGCTCACCATTTACATTACTTTGTAGCCAGGACATGTAGCCCCCTCCATGTATAGTTATGCAACTCCAAAGCATGATCCCGCCTCCTCCATAAGCATGTTTCTTTTTGTAGTGATGGTCTCGATAAGGTGCATTATCCTCTTTCCAAGCGTATTCTAGGCCATTAGACCCTCTTTTTTGGATCTTTGTCTCATCAGAAAAGACAACGCGTTCCCAATCAGTCTCGGACCAGTCTTTATGAGCCTTTGCCAATCATATCGTGCCTTTTGCTTGTCATTATTAAGTGGAAGTACCGTCTTTTTCTTAGTCGATTTTAGACCTTTGCGTTTCAAAGTACGAGCAATTGTTTTTGGATTGACCATTTGATCTGGTTTTTTAACGCCAAAGGAAGCATCGGCTGCGCTTTTAGATAAGCCAAGTCTTATGTCTCTAGCTGCTTTGGTTTCCTCCCTAGGTGTGAGTAAACGATGTCTACCCGCGCTATTTTTTGACTGCAACTTGGTTTTCCTTGAAATTCTTCGAATCATGGACTTTCCACAGCCTACTTTTTTTAATTACATCCCATGGAATGGAGTGGTTCAACATGTTTTCAATTTGGGCATGTTTGTCGGCATTCTTTGCTGTCATGGCGTGTTTGGCTAATCTGAGATGAGGTAAATGAGGAAAAAGAAAAAATGTAAAAAAATAAAAGAAGCTAAAATATGAGAACACGTTAGCGTTCACTGACGTCATAAGACGTACCAAACTAAATCTCAAGTCAGTCCAGTGACTGTTTCTGGAGATATGGTGTCTAATGCAAAATCGGGCGTTAGCAACAATCACGGAAAATCACGTTTTCCGCCATAACTACAGAGAAAATGGTGGTAGAAGCAATTAGGTTACACCAATAATTTTGTCTAGCTTGCGTGCAAATGTTTCGTCAGCAAAGCGAAGCCCTAAGTTTAATTCCCGGCGAGGCATTGCGAAAAAACCAAAAAACGGACTGATTTTGTCCCTTACTGTAGGACTGTAGCGTACTTGTATGGAACTGTGAATGTTCCTTATTTTATTCATATAAAAGCAAGTGCGACTTCAAGAGCCCTTGGTTTCTTTTTTTGGCTAAATGAAAGATTTACCGTCCACATTTTTGCAAGCCTGTAGCGGAGCTAAAATCAAGCATATAGACATAAGCTATACATCATTCGAAAGCCCGGACAATTTACTCTCAGATGGTGTAACATTTATATCCAAAAAAGGCAATAGTCGGACATTAATGAAGCTAGAAGATAGACGCTATATAGCCCTGATTTGTATGGTTATCTATGAAAGTTTTATTTGTTTATTTTAAGCAGTGCGGAGCTTTTTCATGGTGGTACAAGATGTAGGAGCATAATCTTCATCATATTCGTTATCGGAATCCTCATCTGAGATGAAAATAATTGGTTCCGTTTCCCCTTGATCACTAGTGCTATCCTCTAAGACGGTAGTCAGCAAAGATACCAGGGGACCTTGGTTGGCAATGCCTGCTCTAGTGAACGACACTTGCGAAAAGCAAGCAAGTATTGCCTTCCAGTGATCACCGGCATGTTTTCTACGCCATATAAACTCTACTAACTTCCATGGCATCATCGATGCTGTACGATGACGACTAGTCACTCCTCGTTTGATACCATTCCAGGTGCCTAGTAGCAGGTTGTTAGCATCGTCTAAGAATTCTATGATCAACACAAGTACGTACCTTCTATAGTATTAGTACAAGCACCTGTCTTCGGATCACGGAACGTCTTTGAGTGATTGACCGTTTCCACTATTAAGTTTCGGCTTGGATCACTGTCAATGCCTTTATAGCCTTTCCAGCAATCTACCATAACATGCGAGCCTGTCATCAATGATTAGGTGCACTGATCATCTAGCATATACATATTCTAATCATTACCATCCTTTACGAATGTATCGATTATCAACTTCAAGGTATTTTGATTGCGGTTAGGCACCGTCAACAAGAACACCTTACGCTCGGGCGTACGCTCTACACCTCCAACAACCCAAACACCATCGACCCTCTTCCCCTTATTGTACTTTCGCTTCCCAAACTTGCTTTCGTCTATTTCAACGACAATTGGCTGCCCATCACTGTTAACTCCACCTAAGTATGACTTGTTAATCACATACTCTGATGTAAACAAAGCATCACGTACCGACTTGAACATCTTCAATTCGAAGATCTGCCTCCATTACTTGGTATATGTCCGTAATAATGTTGCGGACAGTCGGTAGACTAAGACCAGTCATAGTAGATATTGTTCCGTTTGGAACTTGTAACAGAAAAAGGTACACTACTAAGAGTGTTTGATGAATAATGGACTTGCGACCTTGGAAAAAGGAGCCGTCCAAGTAAGAAATACGGCTACGACCGCACGCACAGTTCCTTGAGCCACATCGCCAAAAGAATCCATCTCGGCTGGACTGGTTCAAGCGCATTTCAGAGCCTTCTTTACACTTGCGTGTAGAAAAAAAAGCACCATTTTCCTTTAAATACCTTATACCAGTTGCCTTTAGTTACGTTCCCTCCCATTTAAAAACAAACTTACTTCATAGTACAGTCAGCCGTCATAGTTCTTTCGGCAATATAAGCAAGAGTTGGCATGTTGTTAGCAGCGTTGGAAGACATTAGATTTTGATGAAATGGAAAAAAAGATGAAGGAAAAAAAAAAAAAAGAAAAAAGTATCTCTTTTTATATTTTCTTACAAGGTTTGTTATCATTCCGAGATCAGCCGATAGATAGGAAGCATCTCCGCAACGGAAGCTCGTTTACCGTAGTGAGATGACAAAAGTTTTCCCGAAACTCTTGAGATTTTGAAAAAAAAAAATGCTAAGTAACTTAGAGTAAAAGTTAAGCAAAAAGTAGATGACAATGTATGAGCATCTGCAGGGAATCGAACCAACGACCTCCACATTTGAAAGCTATCGACGTAGCTATTTGACCAAGAATGCTGATTTGCCGGTTTTCGTTTTGCAAGTCCTTCTGTCATCAAATTTCTGATTTTTGACGCGGATTTTCTCGACCTTCAGAAGTCGTATCTCGACCCGGATTTTTTTAATGATCTTGTACTTGCCCGCACTCTTGCTTGGAGTAATAGGATGGAGGAAAAAAACAACGGAACTTCGAGAATCTCGCAGTTGACCATTTTTGGTATAATAAACTCCGCTTGAAAATAACAGAATCGTGTTCTGTGACCCCAATAACCATATTAAGCATATTAAACTCCGCACGCGGAGTTTATATATGTATATATAGTATGTGGACGGTAAATCTTTCACAGATCCGGTCCAAGAAGTCAAACAGCAAAGTAGCAAAACAAGTTGGTGTCAGTCGTACTACTGTTCAGAAGTACCGCTCATCTCTGAAGATGAGTGGAAATGTTGATGAAGGTGGTCGTCCATCTCTAATTAGTCAACGCATGGTAAGCTACATCCGGAGATTACAGTAGGTAGAAAAATGGTCCGGATGTTTTTAAATTATTCACAAATATCGCTATAGCTTTACCAAATCTCAATCAAATTGGACAGAACAAACATTGTTTTGAAGAGAAAACATTACTTTATGTTTAGTAAAAATTTGATATGTCACACAAAAGTTCAAAGAGAGCCACAAAAGATCAAATATTTCAGCAACATCCGGACCATTTTTCAGGGTGCCCTATAGAATTTTAATTACCCAGATTGTTCAATGCTGCTGACTCAGAAGCCGTCGCTTTTGTTTCAGATGATTAATAATACGTTAGATTCATATTATTAATCAAAAAAATATAAATATCTGCATTTCTTTGGCTGATTTAGCACACTTTCTTCTTCTTTCGTTATTATTGTTGTTTTATACAAACATGATTCGTTCTTTGCGTTTGGATGTACAAGATAGCATCAAATCCTTACTCAAATCTGGTCATTCTTACTCATCCATCATAAAACGAGTGCCTGGAGTCAAGAAAAGCACCATCAGCGACTATAAGCGAAGGTGGTTTTCTAACATGAGGCCCCTTAAATCAGGCCACAAGTCCGAAATTACTGCTACAACCAAGCCCTACATCAGACAATCAGCCATATGAGGTAAATTAAAGACGGGGAAGGATGTACAACGATATTTATGTGATCTTGGATGCGCAATTGGTTACTCTGCTTGCTTAAAACTTTTAAAATCGATGGGATTCCTGGCCCGTATTATGAAGCACAAGTCGTTTTTAAAGGCTATTCATATGAAAAAGCGAATTGCATGGGCCAACGCCCACAAGGATTGGACAAACGATGATTGGCGTCGTATGGTATTCTCTGACGAGACTAAGGTAAACGTTTGGGGATCAGACGGTGTGAAGTACTACTGGAAGAGAGTAGACGATAAGCTTCGATTCCACAATCTTGACTTAACAGTAAAAGGAGGTGGAGGTAGCGTTATGATGTGGGGCTGTATTACATACGATGGTCCTGGGTATGCTTGTCGTATCTATGATGGAACAATGAAGGAAGAGGATTATGTACATATATTGGACGCAACGCTAATGGACATCCTAAATTACTACAATTATGACCCTAAAAACATCTACTTCCAGGAGGATAACCATCCGAAACATACGTCGAAGGTCGCAAAAGCTTGGTTTGAAGAAAACAACTTCGACAGCAAGTCTATTTACAGTTGGCCAGCTCAGAGCCCTGATCTAAACCAGATTGAACACATTTGGCATCACCTGAGGCTAAGGTTAAGTGCGTATGAAATCAGAGCTAAAGGTGTACATGAACTATGGGATCGAATCGAAGAACAATGGGCGAGATTTACAAAAGATGATTGTAGAAAGTATATAGGCAGTATGCCAGATAGAATCAAGGCTGTTATTCAAGCAAAAAGGGGATATACGGACTACTAGCAGATATTATGGAGCACCCTGAAAAATGGTCCGGATGTTGCTGAAATATTTGATCTTTTGTAGCTCCCTTTGAACTTTTGTGTGACATATCAAATTTTTACTAAACATAAAGTAATGTTTTCTCTTCAAAACAATGTTTGTTCTGTCCAATTTGATTGAGATTTGGTAAAGCTATAGCGATATTTGTGAATAATTTAAAAACATCCGGACCATTTTTCCACCTACTGTAGTCACCTTGGGAAGAAAAAATAATGCTGTAGAGATCCAAAAAGCTCTAAAAGAAGAATTTGGAATGTCTGTAAGTGACAGTACCGTACGCCGCGTCCTTAAAAAAGCTGGCTTTATAGCATTTGTCAAGCCTCAAAAACCATTGCTACGAAGCCAAAACATCATGAAACGCCTTCAATGGGCCAAATCGCACCAACATTGGACTGTGGACGACTGGAAACGGGTCATATTCTCAGATGAGACCAAAATAAATTGTTTTGGACCCGACAGAAAGGTTTATACATGGAAACTACCCAATGAGGAATTGAACTCGCGACATGTACAGCAAACCGTCAAGCATGGGGGTGGCAATATTATGGTCTGGAGCTGCATTACATGGGAAGGTGTTGGGTGGATAGTTGATGTAGGTCATCCTATGAATAGCGAAGCCTATCTTGAGGTCTTAAAAGATGACTTACTGAAGACAATGGAGAGTTATGGCTTGGATTCTTCCAAAATAGTGTTTCAGCAGGATAATGATCCGAAGCATACATCGAAGGTAGTGAAAGAATGAATTGACCAGCAGCCTTTCGAAGCATTGGAATGGCCTCCTCAGTCCCCAGACCTAAATCCTATAGAGCATATGTGGGCACATTTAAAGAGAGAGCTACTTCATAGCTATGAGGCACCACCAAGTAGTATGCATGAGCTATGGGAGCGTATAGGTCAGACCTGGTATGCCATTTCTAAAGAGGAATGCCAAAAATAAATCGAAAGTATGCCGAAAAGGTGTGCTGCAGTTATTAAAGCAAAAGGTCGTTGGACTAAGTATTGATTTTTTTAAATAAAGTGTATCAAAACGTTTACTTATAAACGCCGTCAAAACTGGTCGCATGTGTCGTCGGACTTTGAGGGCCAGTTATTACCGATACACTGGCTCTACTGCAATACTTGTACCACCACTGAGTTACCCAGAGTTTGCTCTTTCGAATGGTGTATACTACATTGCTATAAACTAAGAAATGAAGTAGACCGCAACGTGTATAGGCAAAATATGAAAACATGCGACCAGTTTTGACGGCAACTGTAATTATAATTCAGGATAAAAGAACAATTTTGATGCAAAGGGGCAAATAGCTAAATTAAGGTACAAAATAAATAATAACAGTTTAATTGTTAGCAAGTGCTTAGAACAGTAAAAATAATTATGAGCCGTAAGAATTTCGTTAGCAGTGTTGTAAACATAGTTATTTTCTATATGATATCAGTTGTATTAAAATAAATAACGATACACAAAAGATTAAACTATGATTGAACAATTCCACACTTTTCCAAATTTAGAACAATAAGATCAATATCTGTCATCCTAGAGAGTCTAATCAATTGTCAACCCCAAAAGTAATTAGATCAAAGTTAATTGACTGGTTATTATTTCTATTGTTCAATTTCAGATGCATATATTAGAACATCGACAAGCTTTAGCTTAATCATTGGTTCTTCAGCACGACATCGTGACCGAGTCTATATCTTTTATATCTACGCTCACAAAGAATATAAATAGATGCCAACTTTTTATCCATAAAGCGGGGCCTTTTCGCAATATAAAGAAATCTGCAATAAAGAAGGATTTTAATTTTATATTGCTGCTATTGTTTTTTTTGTTTAATTTTTTATTTAATCTTGCGATTAAAACAAGCAGGATTACATGAAGAAAGAAAAGAAGTACAATCGAAAGTTTCTTGTACTTTTTGAAACACTTGTAAGTTCTAACGACGTCATCCCAGAGCATTTGCAAACTCGTTTTTTTCATGATTAAAACAATTGTTAGGCCTATCGTTCTTTAGTAGTCAAACAGATTGAATTCCTTTGGCTTCAATTAAACTGACTATAACAGAGAAAAAATATAATAACAAAGGACAACCTACTCAAATCAATATTTTTACCCAATGAAGAAGTAATTTAAACAAATTACTTTATTGTATATGGTCTGAATTTGATAATAGTTTATACAACTCTTTTTTATATCTATTACGCATTTATATTCTTCAGTTTATTTCTCCATATTTAATACAAAAAAATAAAGATTCACAACTATGACAAATCACTCTCAGTTCAATTAACATAAAAAGTTTGTAATGTAACTCGACTAGTAAAAGTATAATGAAGCAGTACTACAATTGGATACAAAGAAAAGTTACAGCAATCAAAGCATATCTTGTTTAAATTTGCTAAAATAAATAGAACTAACGGTACAGGTGCATTACTGACTTTTTGCCATAATGCTTACATGTCTTCTTTTTCACATTTTAAGTTTCCATTAAAAACATATCAGCTAGAGCACAAGATGTGGAAGTGGTTTAAGATACGACAATTGGCAGAGGCATAAAAAAACGTAAGCTTTGTTCTTTTGTTTTTACATTTTTGACAGTAATGGGGTTATAAGTTGTCTCTTTTTTTGTTGTTGCAAATTATCTATTCTAAAAACAACCATAAAATATAGTTCAAGAAAGAAACAAAAAAGAGAGTCGCAGAACTTTTTTTTTAAAAAAATAAAAATTTGTACACAATCCACTTTGTAATTGCTTAAAAAAACTAATGAAAAGGAATTTTTTTTACGACCATTACAATCATAATGCAGAAAAATGCAAGTTGTGTAATATCGATTCGTTATGTCTTTTAACAGTAAAATTCAGGTTTTATATACAGTAGCGGACAAAACTGGTGCACAAAAATTAAAATCAACATTGTATCTCCGCCATATGTCTGCGACTTTTGTGGCATATACCATCTGAAAGACAGTCCAAAATATACATTATGTTATGTAAACCGGAACTGTACCGGACATCCCCCAGGCATAAGGTCATTTTTAGTGCTTTTTTGCATATTTCAATTTTCGCCAAAAATGTGGTGCTTGTCTAGCCTTCTTTCAATTTTCCCCATATCTCTCCCGTTTGCTTTCAGATTTCACAGCATATTAGTGAATTTTAGTAGCTCTTAAAAAATATATAAAACCGTAGTTATTTTGTATTTCCCATTGAATCCCCCCTTTTGTTTTTACCCTATTCACTATAACAAAGTACTAGCCTTATATGTTTAAGAAAATAAGCAACTGTAAAAACGAAACTCTGAGATCTCGAATACACTTAGTTCGTACGACAACAGATATTTCTAGAATAACAAGAATCTCTAAATGGACAATCAACAGGAGAAAGAGGGAAGAAAGAAACTTAATGTCTTGTGATCATGAAGGTCTCCCACTTTTAGTCTGAAAAGTTACTAGCTCAATCACTAACCTAAAGCTTGGACAAGGTCCGTTACATACAGTTTTCGATGCTCAGCACATTTTGAGGACCTTAAGATACAGTATTAGCAAATTGTCAGTCTGAAGGCACTGTAGGAAGCTAGATTTTGAGTCTGGAAGTAAGGAATCGAAGAATTTCATCAGCTGTATTAGCCGGAAAAAGCGATGAATGTGGTATCACGACAAGCCATTGTATACAATAGAGGGCTGGAAGTCTGCTATCTTTAGCAATGAAACAAATATGAACATTATGGATGCAGATAGTATACACTAATATTGAAAGCAAGTCGAGCAACCTGAGCGATTTTTTCACGGCGATCAAACAATGAAGCATGCTGGCTGCTCTGTTATGTTTTAAGGCTGTATTAGATATTGAGGACCTGAATATGTGTGTCAAGTATATGATGATATAATGAACTCATAAATATACACATATATTTCGCTTACTTCATACCATAAAAGCCTAGCGTATAGTGGTCTAAAACGTCGTAATCTCTCGTTTCAGTATGACAATGACACAAGGCACAAGTCGACGCATGTCACAATCTCAATATTTGATAACAGCGCTTCTGTGCTACAAGTTTAGCCGCCACTAATCCCGGCCTAAGTCCGCTTAAGCATGCCAGGTGGCAATTGATGGCAAAGGTATGATGATACGACACTAGATCAAAAAGGGTCGATGATCTTTGGAAAAGAGTAGTTAAAGAGCCGGGTTCTTTTATTGAAAATGATATACACGCATATTATTAGCATATGCAAAGAAGAACATCCGATGATATCAAGAGATGAGATGATTATATAAAGTCTAAGGTCTTAGCCACTTTTGCTGTTTTTAGAAAATATAAAATTTTATAAATTTAAAGCACGCTTATCGCTCAGTTTTAACAATGTCATGCTCAGAACATACATAAGTTACAATGACTAGTATATCCTCCTTCTAGTACAGTTTCATGACTATTGCAATTACCATGAGCAGGTAACGGTAGTTAAAAGCTGAAAAAAAGTTTTGTGCACCAGTTTTGTCCGCTACTGTAGTTTAAAAAGTGAGTTTGTCAAGTAGATCCATCCCATTTCAATATTTACCTGCAAAAAAAAAAAAAGGTGGAGCGATAAAAATGAATGGAGCATGTTAAAAAAAAATGCGGAGAACAACCAAAAACTAAACTCAAAAATACACCAGAAGCACTGTAAAAAAATGCTTCAAGGAGTATTCGTATCCTTCAAGAAAGATTCTTTGCGCCGTAGTGTATACAGATTATTAGCACCGGAACTCAGAAGCAAATACACTTTATATCGTAAAGTACCTACATATCCAAAAGAACAGAGACAAGAGTTTGGAACCAAGACGTCAGAATATTCAGACACATTAGCAACCCAACTAGCAAATAATTTTACAATTAACAGCAACAAACAACCTACATTTGAAGAAGATACAATATTAGAAGATGCAAAAATGAGCAATACCTATAACAATAATATTAATATGCAAGATTTGGCATAATTAATTGCTTCTGCTGTGGCAACAGCAATCAATAGTAAACCAGAAAAAGAACTGAATGATGTAAGGATTCCAATGCCATCAACTTACAACGGAGAAAGAAATGCGGCCGTCATAAACTTATGGATTCAAGAAATGGAAAGATATCTTAATTTTTACGATGTCCCCAAAACTAGATGGATTTCCTATGGTGTAACTCTTCTCCGAGATCGTGCACAAAAATGGTGGAACCAATTATCACAGAAAAATGAAGAATCAACAACATTGGGACAGTTTTGGGAGTCACTGTACATTCAAGCCATCGTATTCGGAACATGCTGCAAGAGATCGACTAGCATCAGTAAAACAAGCCCGATTGGTAGCCGAATATGTGGATGAATTTCAAGATATATTATTGGATCTGCCTAGAGTATCTGATGATGAAGCGTTGGATAGATTTGTCCGTGGATTGAAAGATGACATTAGAATACATGTTATGACTTAGAATCCATGTTCATTAGAAAAAGCAAAGAGATTCGCTATTATCCATGATAGTGCCAAACAGACTGAGATGTTCATACCTACAAATCGTCAAGATCAAATACCAAGCGATCCAATGGATTTATCAGTATTGGTACAACAGCTCAATGCTATGAATATGGTAAACAATGGCCATCAACAGCGAGAACGGGTGCCTTTAAGAAATAACCGCAACATCATTTGCCATTGGTGTAAGAAATCCGGTCATATCATAGCTGGTTGCAGAACTAGACTTCGTGAAATAAGAGAGTTTGAGCAAAATAGAATGCGATAAAGCCGAGAAAATAGTAGACAACAATTCAACCGTCAGCGTGATTATCGTCAATATTGTTGTATCCACACAACTGATAAAGTGAACATTCATGGATAAACGTGTGATTTCCACAATAGCCAACTTTGCCCTGTTGTCCCTATCGGCGTTCTAACGACTACATCGGAACCTGATTACAACAGCGGCAGTTCAATCCAACCTTATTCGATAATTATCGTTAGATCAATAATTTATCTACTTCATTGTTCCTTGATTCGTCAAGAAGACAGCGGCTATTGATTATTCACTATCTTTCCTTTATCTTCCCATCCTTCCCATATCATTCTTTTAACCGATCAATTGAAATAGCGGTAAAGACCCAGACATCCAAAAAGTATAAATAGCCTCATATGTTTTTTATTAATAATGCAATATATAATCTTTAGTTTCACAACTATTGTCTTTTTAGTTTTTGTCTCCTAGCTTAATACTTGCCAAAACAAATACAGTGGGTCAAAAAACTGCATAAACGTAACCTAATTTTTCGGAAATACAGTGACCCGCAAAACTGTCCCAATGTTTCATAATTTTCTCTTCTAGGACTTGTAGCACCATAGTTGTTAAGCTAATGTCCATCTTATTGTATATCATTCGATAGCCAAAATTTTGTAGTATCAAAAAATGTAAAGCAAAAACAAATTAAAACAGTGCAGACGGAGATAGAGGGGATAGAAAACAAGCGGTGCATTGGGACAGTTTTGCGGCACTTTTGAAAAAAAACAAATTGGTTTATTTATTTGACATTAATAGTCAGTCCAGCGTCCTTTATTCTTGATACATTGCTTTATACGCTTAGGCATTGTTTCTATGACCTTTTGGCACTCTTCCGTCTTCACTAAGTCGTACCAAACTTTAGTTACTCGTTCGTATAGTTCATTCATGCCTTTTGGTGCTGTTTCATAATCATTCAACCTTCTCTTTAACAATGACCACATATTTTCAATTGGGTTTAAGTCAGGGGACTGTGCTAGCCACTCTAAGATGTTGTAGGATTGCTGTTCAAGGTATTCTTTGACTAATTTGGACGTATGTTTAGGATCATTATCATGTTGGAAAATCACCTGATGTCTTTCTAGCCCTAGCTTATTGGTTCCATACTCAATTGTGCCCTCCAGTTCATCCTCTAAAATCTCTTTGTACAGTGTTTTATCCATATTATCATTGATTTTGCACATCCAACCAACCCCAGCATGATATTGCCTCCACCGTGTTTAACGGTCATCTTGAGGTGATGGGATTTCAGGCTTTCTCCGGATCGAATCCAAGTCCAGGTGCGTCCGTCAGAGTTAAATCTATTGATTTTTGTCTCGTCCGACCAAACAACGCGTTTCCAGTCATCTATTGTCCAGTCTTTGTGAGCCATACACCAAGAAAGTCCCTTACAGATGTTTTTCGCACTAAGCAAAGACTTCTTTGGCTTCCCAATCGTACCAAGATCGACCTTATGGAGGGTTCCGCACACGTTTTCCGCACTTACTTTTCTTCCAGTGTCTTTTTCTAGCTCCTTAGCCACCTTTGTTGCACTGGATATGCGGTTTTTGGTCACTTGGCGCATACGATAGCGTTCATCAGCCGCAGATAGTAACTTGGGTCGACCGCCTTTTGGCTTTCCAAGTCCAAAGCAATGGGTTTTTCGGAGTCTCCCAACAGCACTCTTACTCAAGCCAGTAACCCTTTCCACTTCCCGAACCGACTTACCTTGTTGAAGTAAAGAAATTGCTTGAACAACTGTATCTTGAGAAGCTTGTTTCATGTTGAAATATAATGAGCGAGTAATAAATCAGTAGGAGTTTAAAACTTCAGCAGTGAGTAAAGTTTGACTTAGAGACGTACAATGCACATTTGTAAGCAGTTTGGTACATCTATGCAACTTATGGGTCGCTATTTCATCGTTTTTTGTTTTTTTTTCAAAAGTGCCGCAAAACTGTCCCAATGCACCGCTTGTTTTCTATCCCCTCTATCTCCGTCTGCACTGTTTTAATTTGTTTTTGCTTTACATTTTTTGATATTACAAAATTTTGGCTATCGAATGATATACAATAAGGTGGACATTAGCTTAACAACTATGGTGCTACAAGTCCTAGAAGAGAAAATTATGAAACATTGGGACAGTTTTGCGGGTCACTGTAAGAGCACAGGTCTGTCAGTTTAACAGCAAACATTATGAAACTTGAACCGAACAAAGTTGATGCTATTATAATTTATTGACAAAAATCTCAATGTCAGAAGCTGAGTATACACTTAAAGCACATCGAGAAAAAAGCGGAGGTCGGTTGGTGCAGTTTTTTGACTTTTAAAGTAAAAGTGGGTTTGATATGATATGCCCGGACTGAGACCTTTCCGGCAGATTTAAATTAGTCTGTGGAACACCTAGTCACACTGGGGACCTTAAAATAAACTTTTTTGCAATTGTTTTCGTTTTTTTTTCCTACTTTACCCAAACGCATCATACATCGCCAGTGTCCATCCATCATTAGAAATGCCCAAAACGCTTTCATCCGATGTTCAAAATCGTATCAAAGCGCTATTAGAAGATAGCGTTGACCCTACAGTCATTGGGAAACGAGTTGGAGTGCATAGAAATACCGTTAATAGGTATGCAAATAAGTGGATGCATAATAGAATACGTAAAAGTGGAGGTAGACCGAGCATTGTGGCAAAATCAACGCGTCGATACATCAAGAGACAAGTACTCACGGGTTATTTGAAGACTGCCAAGGATGTTCAAATGAAGTTGGAGGAGCTTGGACACCCTATGTCGTATCAATCGGCCATTAATGTTTTACATTCAGTTGAAATTTATGCTGAGATCAAAAAGAAAAAGCCATTATTGACTGAAAAGCACAAGAAGGCTCCATTGGCATGGGCTAAAAAGCATCAATATTGGGCAGTACATGATTGGCGACGTGTGATCTTTTCTGATGAGACCAAAATTAACATTTGGGGCTCTGATGGTTGCAAATATTATTGGAAAAAAGAATGCGATCGTTTACAGCCCCATGATATCGACGTTACTGTGAAGCATGGAGGCGGTGGTCTCATGTTATGGGGTTGTATGACCAGCGCAGGACCTGGATACACATGTCAGGTCCATGATGGTACCATGAATTCAGAGCTATACCAAGAAATTCTTGCTACAAGTCTGAAGGACACCCTGGAGTACTATGGTCTGAATTGGAAAACATCGGTATTTCAGCACGACAATGATCCTAAACATCGATCAAAGTCCACAACGCAATGGATGAAAGATAGTGGCATGGTTCACATCGACAATTGGCCATCACAAACTCCAGATCCTAATCGTATTGAACATGTATGGCATCATTTGAAGCTAAAGCTAAGCATGTATGATAATAGAGCGACCAGCATCCATGAACTGTGGGAAAGAGTTGAAAATGAATGGAATTCGTTTACTAAAGAACAATGTATCAAATATATAGACAGTATGCCGGACAGAATACAAGCAGTATTAGCAGAAAAGGGTGGTTCAACTCGATTTTAAGAAAGTCAAAAAACTGCACAAACCGACCTCCACTTTTTTCTGGACGCGCTTTAATTGTATACTCAGCGTCTGACTTTGAAAGTATTGCCAATCAATCATAATAGTATTAATTTTATTTCGTTCAGGTTTCATAATGTTTGCTGTTAAACTGACAGACCTGTGCTCTTATTTCCGAAAAATTAGGTTACGTTGGTGCAGTTTTTTGACCCACTGTAAGTGCATTTAGAACAAAGGACGTTGGGCGGAGTATTAATGATGAATAAATAAAGAGATTTCGATTTTTTCAATGTGCTCCCAAAACCGTCCCAATGCACCGCTACTTTTGATATGCTCTATCTGCGCATGTGCTACATCAATTGAGACTTAACTTGTACCTCATACATCTATACTGCCATAGCTTTCAAATGAGGTACAACAAGACATATTTTATACAAACAGCAATAGCATCAATGCCAGTCGAAGACAAAATTACAAAACATTGGGACAGTTTTGGGAGTCACTGTATGACTGTCCTCCATGTAGTATACATGAGCTATGGGACCGTATAGGACACATTTGGTACTAAATCACAGCTGAAGGATGCCAAAAGTTTATTAAAAGTATGCCAGAGCGATGCTGTGCAGTTATTGTGGCTGATGACTTTTACATTTGATATTAAATAAAATTATTTAACACATTTTGACTTGAAACCATACGGCCGTAAAACCGTTCGAATTTACCTTTGAGTTTTGATTTGTCCGTAGTACTGGTTGGGATGCGCTTAGGGAGACGTACTATACGTCATCAGAAGGCCAAGAGTTTGTACTTTTAAGCAATACGTATTACAGATAGCAATTAATAGGAGTAATATGTCGCAAAAGGTGCAGAAAGAAAAAACATGTTTTGTGCGAACGGTTCTGCTGGCCACTGTATCTCCCTCCATATTCCCCTGAACCAAATCCTATTGAGCAGTTTGGGTCTGTTTGTAAGAGCAAAATGAAAAGAGAAGAACTCTTGCAAGAAGAAACTTTATTCTCAAGACTACGTGATGCATGCAATTGTATTCGTTTAAGTAATCTTAAAGAATTTTGTAGATACTCCATTGTTGCGAACCAAAATTCATTCTTCAATACAGTCTCAGGTCGAGTCATTGCTACGGCAGCCACTTCATATCAAATGGATTAAGTACTGCACGATCACTAGCAACTACTTTGGCTGCTATACAGAAACTCTACAAATATTTCGACATTTTCTTATATGAGTAAGCATTATCTTTTATCTAGAAAAACTATCTATTTTATTCTTCTTCCTACTTGAAGTCTCCTATCCATTTAGGCTACTTAGTAAAACCCGACTTCAAGACTTATTTTACCATGACTAGTTTTGAAGATTGCTTAAACAGAAAACATATTCAATAAAGAAAGAATTACACTTAATTAGCATCCTTCAGCTAACCTGTATGCTGAATTTGGCTGAAAGGCTTTTTAGCATTCGACTAAGTTTACCTCAGGAAAATGGCTAATTGTGTATTTTTTAAATTCAGCTAATTTTCTGAAAAGTGTGTATGTGGAATTTTATAAGGTTGTCTGATCACCAGAAGTAAATGTAGGCGTAACAAAAGTTAGATCTGTTTTATTACTTAGGATAGCAGCTTTTAAATTATAAATATAGTATTTTATGTTTAATTTTATTTAGCACTTAATTGTGGTTGTAGCTTTAATACTTTGTTGATATTAGGTATGTTTAAATTATATATATTTATAACAGGTTCTTTTTCAAGTAACATATTTCTAAATAAAATATTATATGTATATAGACGCACCAACAGATACGAGGGTGCGTAACGCACGGTATCACCTAGCCTACTCAACTTTATCCGTTTTTTAACTTGATTTGTATAAACTGAATGTTATGAACAATGCTCTCTCTGTAGGTCTCCTCGTTTTTAGGTAACATTCATATGTTCATTATATACTGCAGGTTCAACTGCGCTGCTAAAAAACGAGTAGAAAATAGCAGGCAAAACTGGTGCACGAAAAGATTTTACAACCTTTAACCATAGTTACTTCCTCTTGCTAATTGCGATAGCTATAAAATTATGTTAGAAGGAAGACATGCTAAACACAGCAACTTATGCAGATTCTATTATTGTATTGCCGATATAAGGGAGAACATGTTTTTGTTTATAATACAGTGATCAACAGAACTGCCCCAATGTTTTGTAATTTTCTCTTCTTCAGCTTATAGCGTTATGGTTAACAAGTTAATGTACGGCTTGTTGTATATCATTTGATAGCCAAAGTCACATAACAGTAGACATTGTAGCTGTTATGTTCTGGTAAAGTAATTTAAAGGTAGCGATAAAAACCAAAGAACACTTTTTGAGACTGAACTTTATTTAAGACAATCTTAATTGTTCAAAAGAAATCATTACAAAGTCTACTATTTATATTCTTCTATCAGTTGGCGAGTAAATGAGTTGTTATGAGCGTAGATCCAATAATTGACATGTTTGATTGAAGAATGATCACTGAATCGATTATGAAAATTTTTAATTCGTTGTTTTATAGATCTTATTGTTCTTTAACTGATCTGGGAGAATTGTCCCGTCTTCATTGAGAGGAAAGATATATTTATATGAAATGCCTCCAGTCAGATCAAAGTTGACTAGGTACCTGATCCATTATTATTCATTTACAGAAATAATGAATAGTAAAGGTCATGACTTATTTATTGTTCATGTTTACTTTGTAGAATAAATCTAATTGTGATAGTTTTATATAAAAAGAAGAAGATTATATTTTATTTGATAAAGATTTAAATTATTATCTTTTATCAATTTTAATATACTTCTTTTAGTTGTGATTATTCAATGTCCGTTATGATCAGACGCTGTTCTACAACAGTAGCATAGAGACCGATTAAAACAACAATTATGGAGATAGAGGGAATAGAATACAACTGATGAATTGGGACAGTTTTGTCGCATTTTTTTTAAAAAAAAATGAAATACGATAAAATATCTATGTGCAAGTTGCTTATAACATCGCATCGTATGGCTCTAAGTTGTGATAGGTAGACATAATAAATAAATTATGCAATAAACTAAACATCTCTAGCACTAGCATAGTTAAATCATAAAGATCTGACAATGAATTATATCATAAAAAGTAATAAATGTCTTGCTTATACAGTGGGTGGACCAATTGCCCCGGTATTTCAACATTTTTTTACTTTTGACACTGTGACTCCACCAATTCTTAGGCTGTGCGACTAGTTTTATGCTCGTTAGAAAAGTCGCACTTCGTGCTACATAATACCAAAGCGCTGGTGTTCGAATATTACACAGTCTGAGTTAATCAGCAATAGAAAAAAAAACACTACACTGGGACTATTTTTCTGCTACCTGCTTATTTTACAACGTGTTCTAAACATCGCTTTCTTATCAATCAGAAATCACCGAAAATTACATACCAGTCTTATATATGATAATCTATGGCTCATACCTTTAATGTAAAATATAAATAGCTTTACATTATTCTTTTTTTTACAATATTCTTAGTCTCTTTCTATACTGCATTTCTTACGACTTTGCCCCGCATCAAATGACTCCTACTATCAGCAAATCTGTTCAAAAACAAATCTAAATGTTTTTGGCTAGTAATATAACATATGAACAAATTATGGAACACATTCCCGGATTGAAAAAGTCAACTTTCGGTAGGTATGTGAACAAATTTTTTCCAAATCGAATAATGGCAGCCCCTGGTAGAAGAGAAAATTACGAAATATTGGGACAGTTTTGCGGGTCATTGTATCCAGCTACTTTTCTTGCTGCAGGCATATCATAGTTGATGGACATTAATGCCACACGAACTAGTTCTCCGTTAGGATTTTGGTAAGTGGGCATTATAACACCATTGTACAGTACAAGCAATTCATCTACCAATGGCTTCAAGAAATTTTGGATTTGATCATCGTTGGGCTCATTGTTAAGGATACATAAGATTATAGTCACTTTATTTTAGTAAAAGGAATCAGATATGATCCTGAATAATATGTTGACATAACTTGGAATCATTTATAACATTATTCCCAACACAGATCAATAAAATACTTTGATTAGATTTTATATTAAGCTTTATTCATATTAACTTCACATAGTCAAATAAGATGACATGGTTGTAATATAGTTTATTGATAATATGAGCATGTTGAATAAGGAATGACGATTACTTACCGGATCATCATTAGTCATGAAAACATTTATCCTGACTGAGATATTATTGTTAGCAATGATATCCAATCACGGAACTAAAGGTCATTATATTCATCCGTACCGTCTCCTTAAATAGTCTTTATCCAGAGTTATCTGAAACCATCCCAATAGCATAATTGACAATACAAGCTAGGAACAGGCTAAACTAATAATTAGAAATCGTAATCATCTATTCTGTCAAATTGATTATAAATCTGTCCTAATTCTTTATCCGTATCATGTCTATAAATACTCTCACTTTTTACATGTAGAATTTTTTTATCAGACAATAGTTATCTTAACTTAATAAAGAGATACCAAGTTCTAACAGTATTTCTTTATCTTTGATTGCTATTACATTTTACCTAAAACTCCCCGGCTAAAGCAAAAGATAGGTCCCGGAGATCGCTGGCCTCAATTAAGCTCCGATCTTCATGAAACTCCGAATATGCATTCTTTTACCTCGTATCATCTTTGATGCCAAATTTGGTAAGATTTCAATCAGCGCATCAGGTTCTATTGGCCATTGAATTTGCCTAGTATACCACTTAGTAAAATGAAATTGTGTGACCAAGATTTCAGAATTGGTCCAGCAGTTGCGGATGAGAAATTTATAGGAGTAGATACAACAAGCTTTATTAAAGTCTGTAACAGTAGTTAAACTTTATTAAATGAATAAAACTGCACTGGCTATGCACGATGAACTCTACGAGACCTTCTGTGTTGTCTAGTAGTAGGTGTTTCCAGACTAGAGCGACCAGCTAAATCGGTCATTGCATCCATTATCGGAGCTGTGGGATCAATCATTCCAGGAGTTACTGCTGTAGAGCGAGTAGGGGGCATCCAGTCCTCGTCATCTGTACTATCCTCGCTTGAAGAAGCATCAGAATGATAGTCGTGCTCGAACTGGAATGGCTCATACCGGTCTTCTTGACTATCATCGATCTCAGCACCAACGTTTCCATCTGCAGCACGAGTAATCCATTCATATGAGTCAATATTATCTTCTGTTACCCCTTCACTAACTGTTCGCTGAAATGATACCTCTTGCAAGCATCGTTCCATCCCGCGGATAAGTCCATTGTCCCGATTTTCATACCTCCATAAGTACTCTAATAAACGTGCTGGGCAATGCTTTGCGGTGCGATAACGAGGGTGAACCAAAGATTTGACATCTCGCCATAGACCTTCTATAGTGTTTGTATTTACAGTAGGTGGAAAAATGGTCCGGATGTTTTTAAATTATTCACAAATATCGCTATAGATTTACCAAATCTCCATCAAATTGAACGAAGCAAGCATTATTTTGAAGAGAAAACGTTACTTTATTTTTAGTAAAAACTTGATATGTCACACAAAAGTTCAAAAGGAGCTACAAAAGATCAAATATTTCAGCAACATCCGGACCATTTTTCAGGGTGTTCCATAATATCTGTTAGTAGTCTGTATATCCCCCTTTTGCTTGAATAACAGCTTTGATTCTATCCGACATACTGTCTATATGCTTTCTACAACCAACTTTTGTAAATCTCGCTCATTGTTCTTCAATTCGATCCCATAGTTCATGAACGCCTTTAGCTCTGGTTTCATACGCACTTAACCTTAGCTTCAGGTGATGCCAAATGTGTTCAATCGGGTTTAGATCAGGACTCTGAGCAGACAAACTGTAAATAAACTTGCTGTTGAAGTTGTTTTCTTCAAACCAAGCTTTTGCGACCTTCGACGTATGTTTCGGATGGTTATCCTGCTGGAAGTAGATGTTTTTAGGGTCATAACTGTAGTAATTTAGGATGTCCATTAACGTTGTGTCCAATATATGTACAGTGGCTCACAAAATTGTACAAGTGTTTTGCATTTTTTGCTTCAGTAGGATTTATCGACACTAAAGCGATAAATAAGCTACAGCATGTTATACATCATTCGAAAGTATAGCTTCTTGGCGTTTTGCTAATATTATTTAGTCGGCGATAAAATCAGTTTTGATGGAGTTATGACCGTTTACAAATGCCAACTACACTTGTACAATTTTGGGACCGATGTTTTACAATACGGTTTTTATTTAAAAGTGTGCGCTAATAGTTGATCCAAAGACCCTTATTTTTTATAATGTCAATACATCGTTGAGGCATACAGTAGCGGACAAAACTGGTGCACAAAACTTTTTTTCAGCTTTTAACTACCATTACCTGCTCATGGTAATTGCAATAGTCATGAAACTGTACTAGAAGGAGGATATACTAGTTATTGTAATTTATGTATGTTCTAAGCATGACATTGTTAAAACTGAGCGATGAGCGTGCTTTAAATTTATAAAATTTTATATTTTCTAAAAACAGCAAAAGTGGCTAAGACCTTAGACTTTATATAATCATCTCATCTCTTGATATCATCGGATGTTCTTCTTTGCATATGCTAATAATATGCGTGTATATCATTTTCAGTAAAAGAACCCGGCTCTTTAACTATTCTTTTCCAAAGATCATCGACCCTTTTTGATCTAGTGTCGTATCATCATACCTTTGCCATCAATTGCCACCTGGCATGCTTAAGCGGACTTAGGCCGGGATTAGTGGCGGCTAAACTTGTAGCACAGAAGCGCTGTTATCAAATATTGAGTTTGTGACATGCGTTGACTTGTGCCTTGTGTCATTGTCATACTGAAACGAGAGATTACGACGTTTTAGACCACTATACGCTAGGCTTTTATGGTATGAAGTAAGCGAAATATATGTGTATATTTATGAGTTCATTATATCATCATATACTTGACACACATATTCAGGTCCTCAATATCTAATACAGCCTTAAAACATAACAGAGCAGCCAGCATGCTTCATTGTTTGATCGCCGTGAAAAAATCGCTCAGGTTGCTCGACTTGCTTTCAATATTAGTGTATACTATCTGCATCCATAATGTTCATATTTGTTTCATTGCTAAAGATAGCAGACTTCCAGCCCTCTATTGTATACAATGGCTTGTCGTGATACCACATTCATCGCTTTTTCCGGCTAATACAGCTGATGAAATTCTTCGATTCCTTACTTCCAGACTCAAAATCTAGCTTCCTACAGTGCCTTCAGACTGACAATTTGCTAATACTGTATCTTAAGGTCCTCAAAATGTGCTGAGCATCGAAAACTGTATGTAACGGACCTTGTCCAAGCTTTAGGTTAGTGATTGAGCTAGTAACTTTTCAGACTAAAAGTGGGAGACCTTCATGATCACAAGACATTAAGTTTCTTTCTTCCCTCTTTCTCCTGTTGATTGTCCATTTAGAGATTCTTGTTATTCTAGAAATATCTGTTGTCGTACGAACTAAGTGTATTCGAGATCTCAGAGTTTCGTTTTTACAGTTGCTTATTTTCTTAAACATATAAGGCTAGTACTTTGTTATAGTGAATAGGGTAAAAACAAAAGGGGGGATTCAATGGGAAATACAAAATAACTACGGTTTTATATATTTTTTAAGAGCTACTAAAATTCACTAATATGCTGTGAAATCTGAAAGCAAACGGGAGAGATATGGGGAAAATTGAAAGAAGGCTAGACAAGCACCACATTTTTGGCGAAAATTGAAATATGCAAAAAAGCACTAAAAATGACCTTATGCCTGGGGGATGTCCGGTACAGTTCCGGTTTACATAACATAATGTATATTTTGGACTGTCTTTCAGATGGTATATGCCACAAAAGTCGCAGACATATGGCGGAGATACAATGTTGATTTTAATTTTTGTGCACCAGTTTTGTCCGCTACTGTAGTTTCAATATAAATTTGACATTCTCTTTCGGTAATTTCGTACCAAGTCTCGAACGTACGAGTCCATAGTTCATCCATAGAGATAGGAGGAAAATCGTACTGCTTAAACAAGCGTTTTTTTAGGGTATTCCACATATTTTCAATTGGATTTAAGTCTGGAGACTGTGGAGGCCACTCCATTGCTGTAAAATCCTGTTTAGACAGCCATTCAGATACGATTTTGGACTTATGCTTCGGATCGTTATCTTGCATAAATTCAAAATCAGTCATTCTCAGGCCATTTTCTTTACAACAGTCGGTCATAGACTTCACCAAACCATCTTGCAATACAGATAAATAGACACTCTTGTCCATATTCTTGCCTACGTCGACAATATACCCAACCCCGTACCAGCTAATACAGCTCCAAACCATAAGTGAGCCTCCACCATGTTTTACGGTTTGCTTTACATGCCTTCTTTTAAGCTTCTCATTTGGTTGTTTCCAAGCATAAAGCTTACCATCCGATCCAAAACGATTAACTTTAGTCTCATCAGACCAAATCACGCGTTTCCAGTCTTCTATGGTCCAGTCAACGTGATTAAGAGCCCAGTCCAATCGCTTTCGTCTGTTTACTTCACTGAGCAATGGTTTTTGAGGCTTCACAAAAGAGGTTAAACCAGACCTACGCAACGATCTTCGAACTGTTTCAGCTGATACAATCTTTTGCAAGTCATTCTCAAGTGTGTTTCTGGCTTCTACTACATTCTCTTGACCTTTAACAGTTACCAATCGGACTAAATACTGATCATCCCTGCTGCTGAGTAACTTGGGGCGACCTGCTTTAATGCTCTTTACTTCGTTTTTTATTGTTTTTCGAACATTCTGAACAGTTCCACGGCTTGCTCCAGTTATTTTTACTGTTTTTGATATAGAGTATCCGCTTTTTAAGCAGCTGATGATACGATTACGGAGATCTTCACTGATAGGTTGCATATTGGACGTTGGTACACTTTTATATAGCAGTTAGCTCCTGTAGATGTAAGTAAAATGGCAAAAAAGGAAAGAAAAACATACTTTGAGCATTGAAGAATAAAAAAAAATCTTTTCTGGTGGCTTACGCGCTGTGACGAGCAAGATTATAAGCTGATATTGAAATATTTGAAACGGTCCCAAAATTGTACAAGTGTAGTCGGCATTTGTAAACGGTCATAACTCCATCAAAACTGATTTTATCGCCGACTAAATAATATTAGCAAAACGCCAAGAAGCTATACTTTTGAATGATGTATAACATGCTGTAGCTTATTTATCGTTTTAGTGTCGATAAATCCTACTGAAGCAAAAAATGCAAAACACTTGTACAACTTTGTGAGCCACTGTACATAATCTTCTTTCTTCATTGTTCCATCATAGATACCACAAGCATACCCAGGATCATCGTATGTAATACAGCTCCACATCATAACGCTACCTCCACCTCTTTTTATTGTGAAGTCAGGATGGTGGAATCGAAGCTTATCATGTACTCTCTTCCAGTAGTACTTCACACCGTCTGATCCCCAAATGTTTACCTTAGGCTCGTCAGAGAATACCATACGACATCAATCATCTTTTGTTCAATCCTTGTGGGCGTTGGCACATGCAAGTCGCTTTTTCATATGAATAGCCTTTAAAAACGGCTTGTGCTTCATAATACGGGTCTGGAATCCCGTCTATTTTAAAAGTTTTAAGCAAGAAGAGTAGCCAATTGCGCATCCAAGACCACATAAATATCGTTGTACACCCTTCCCCGTCTTTAATTTACCTGATATGGCTGATTGTCTAATGTAGGACTTGGTTGTAGCAGTAATTTCGGTCTTGCGGCCTGATTTAAGGGGCCTCATGTTAGGAAACCATCTTCGCTTATAGTCGCTGATGGTGCTTTTCTTGACTCCAGGCACTCGTTTTATGATGGATAAGTAAGAATGACCAGATTTGAGTAAGGACTTGATGTTATCTTGTACATCTAAACGCAAAGAACGAACCATGTTTGTATAAAGCAGTAATAATAAAGAAAGAAGAAGAAAGCGTGCTAAATCAGCCAAAAAAATGCAGATATTTATATTTTTTTTATTATTAATATGAATCTAATGTATTATTAATCATCTGAAATAAAAGCGACGGCTTCTGAGTCAGCAGCATTGAATAATCTTGGTAATTAAATTTCTATAGGGCACCCTGAAAAATGGTCCGGATGTTGCTGAAATATTTGATCTTTTGTAGCTCCTTTTGAACTTTTGTGTGACATATCAAGTTTTTACTAAAAATAAAGTAACGTTTTCTCTTCAAAATAATGCTTGCTTCGTTCAATTTGATGGAGATTTGGTAAATCTATAGCGATATTTGTGAATAATTTAAAAACATCCGGACCATTTTTCCACCTACTGTATCATGCCCTCTGTATGGTTACCCTCTACATTATCCCGAGTAGCAAAGCCATGGGAATGGTTAACAACCTCATGCCGACGGAAAAGAAACTCACTAGAGCTATAGTTTGCTGGAGCGAATATATGATTCTGCAATCTTGCATCATCAGGATGAAGTGAGGAATAGGCCCTCCATCCATCGCTACGGATGACTGCTCCTTCCTTGCAAAGCTGGTAAAGGATAGGCAACAATGTAGCAGCAGTCCTATTCGGAACGGTACAGAGCATACGGCGTCCAGCAGAGAACTTCTGTCTCGTCTCTTGAACACCAGTTGTAGGATCGGTATAGCTGTACGTAATACAGTGCCCCACAAAACCCTTCAAGTGTTTTGCTTTTTTTCGTTTTTTGCTTGTCACGAAGCATTGAGTACTACAATTGGTAGCATGCTATACCTTATTTGAAAGCTACTGTGGCAGGGTATCTGGATAATGTTTAAACTCCGAGCTCCATGCAATGGCCGTGGAGTAATGACACTTTAAAAACAGACACACACTTGAAGGGTTTTGTGGAATTTAAAAAATCTCATGTTAATGTCGTAAAAATCATCATACACGTCACAAAGATGTGACTTGTCAACTTTTTGTGTAAAACGTTTTGTTTATTTACAACTTTCTATTTTTTTGTTTGCCTTTTTTTATAACATAACCTAATTAAGTGACATGCGACCAATTACAGTGAGTTAAAAAACCGTTTCAGTGTTTTTCCTAAATATGGTTTTGCTACCATAACTACTGATATACTAAATAAAATGCTACATTTCATACATCATATGAAAGCACTAGTTCTGATGTATAATAAAATATAAAAATAGTATTACTTTTTCAATATTTGCTCCCTAAAACTTATAAAATTACTACAGTCGGTGCACTGAAACGGTTTTTTAACTCCATTAAAAAAAACATAAATACCAATTACAATTATGCAGACTTCATTTTTAATTTATGCAATACACATAAAGTTAGGGGAAGAGTATAATACTTTGCATTTATTAAAAAAACAAGTATATAAACACTTTATTTTATTAATAGACGCGTAACAAATTTCATCCTTTTTCATTTTACATTTTCAACCCAATCTTTATTAAAAATGACTCGCTCCATTTCCCAAGATACTCAAAATGCTTTGAGAGTGCTCTTAGAGTCTGATTTGTCTTATGAAGAGATTGCTAATCGCTTGACTTTCTCTAAAGCCACTGTTCATCGATATTGCAAAAAATGGAATATTCAAAGACCCGATAACACTGGCGGACGACCTCAGATCTTAACTGAAGCAAGCAAGTCCCTCATGAAGAGAATGGTAATCTTAGGACGATTGAAGTCAGGTGTTGAGGTCTTCGATTATTTTAAGGTCATTTACCCAAGGTTGACTTACAACACCACCCTAAATGCCTTAAAGAGCCTAGGATTTAAAGCCCGACCAAAAAGAAAGGTACCTCTTTTGTCAGCAAAACACAGGAAAGCACGCTTGGAATGGGCACTTGCTCACAGGTACTGGACTACTGACGACTGGAGAAAGGTTATCTTCTCTGACGAGTCAAAAATCAACGTTTGGGGCTCTGATGGAGTTGAATTCTATTGGAGTCTACCTGGAAGCCCATTACAGCCTCATCATGTAATCCCAACCGTAAAACACGGCGGTGGAAGTGTTATGGTGTGGGCTTGTATGACTTCTCATGGAGTTGGATATATCTGCGAGATATACGACGGCAGAATGACTGCATCCGATTACATCCATATCCTAAAAACCGAACTGGCAGATACCCTTCATTACTACCGATTAGGAGATGGTGATTTCATCTTTCAGCATGATAATGATCCGAAACACACTGCCAAGATAACGACGACTTATCTTATAGAAGAAGCAAAGTACCCAGTATTGCCTTGGCCTTCTCAATCGCCTGACCTGAACCCAATTGAGCACATGTGGCGACACTTAAAGTTGAAATTAGCTTTATACGAGCAAAGGACAAGAGGTGTCCATGAACTATGGGAAAGAATCAAAATTGAATGGGAAACATTTGATAAAGATATTTGCTGTAAATATATTGATAGTATGCCGGCTAGAGTTCAAGCTGTAATAAAAGCTAAGGGTGGAAATACTATATATTAGTATTTTTTTACCTAGTTAAAAAACCGTTTCAGTCATCCCCTTTTTTTAAAATGGCCATTGCTTAAGATGTAATTCATAGATTAAGATGAGATGTACATTGCTTTGTTGCAAAAAAGCCATATAATAACATAATAAAAAAAGAACACGTATACTCTAAATATTTCTTTCAAAAAAAGGATAAATGTGTGAGTTTCAATTTTACTGAAACGGTTTTTTAACTCACTGTAGCAATGACATGCAGAACAGAATCGTTCAACTTCTTAAAGAGGGAGTTTCTGGAGAAGAAATATCGACGAAGACTGGTGTCAGTACTGGAACTATTTCAAAAATCCGAAAAAACCATGATTTGGGAGATTTTAAAGCTAATGGAGGTAGGCCATTCGTAATCTCGACATTACTAGGTCGTCGAATCTTGCGAAATTTCAACTCTGGCAATTACAAAAATGCTTCAGACGCTGCTAGAAAGTTGTTAGAAGATGGTGAAAATATTAGTGCTGAGACTATAAGACGTTTTTTAAAAGAATCAGGTTATGCAGCAATTCATAAGCCTAAAGTCCTTCCTTTAACTAAGCACCGTATGAAGGAAAGATATGAATTTGCACGTGCGCATCTATCATGGACCATCGAGGACTGGAAAAAGGTCATTTTCAGCGACGAAACTAAAGTGAATAGAATTGGTTCAGATGGTTTACAATGGACTTGGACAAATGGTGACAAGTTAAAAGACTTTCAGGTTCAGCATATGATCAAGCATGGAGGAGGTTCATTGATGCTGTGGGGCTGTTTAACATGGTATGGCGTTGGATACCTATCGAATATCAAAGGAAGCATTAATTCTGACTTTTATATTGGTATTTTGGAAGATGAATTAATGAAAACAATTGATTGGTATGAGCTTCAAAAAGAAGAGATTATATTTCAGCAAGACGATGCTAGTATCCATACTGCCAAAAAAGTCTCTGAATGACTGGAAAACAATAATATTACTGTATCAAGATGGCCACCTCACTCTCCTGACTTAAATTCTATTGAGAACATATGGTCAATCGTAAACCGTCGTTTATTACAATACGAAAAGCAGCCTGACGGAATGCTCGAATTATGGTCAAGAGTAGAGGATGTTTGGGAGTCAATTACTCAGAATGAGTGTCAAAAGCTCATAGAAAGTATGCCTAAACACATTAAAGCAGTTTACAATGCAAAAGGAGGACATACTAAATATTAATTGTTGTTAAACAAAAATTCTACAAAACCCTTCAAGTGTGTGTCTGTTTTTAAAGTGTCATTACTCCACGGCCATTGCATGGAGCTCGGAGTTTAAACATTATCCAGATACCCTGCCACAGTAGCTTTCAAATAAGGTATAGCATGCTACCAATTGTAGTACTCAATGCTTCGTGACAAGCAAAAAACGAAAAAAAGCAAAACACTTGAAGGGTTTTGTGGGCACTGTGGACAATGTAAAAGATACGATGCAAGGAGATTCCGGGCCGGGTATTTGTCCTACATAGATACCAATTACAGCAATCGACGCAAATAATTTTTCCGCATCGAATGGTGTCACTTTCGAGGCAGTCACGTTTAAACTCAGGTAGATATGGCGCTTGCAACACGAAAAAACCTCTTTTGAGCTAATCCCACAAAAACGATGCGGAGGGATTACTCTACCAATATTTGTACAACATCAGCATCCGGCACCGCAATGAACGCGAATAATTTCTTCCAATCCAATGGTGGTATTTATAGACCTCTCACTGTAACATACAGGGAGATACAGGCCTTTAAAGACGAAAAAACCCCCTGGTCGGACGGACATTATGCTACTAGGAAGGATTACAAGCCGAATTCTTGTTCTACCTATATGACAAGCTTACCCATAGGTAGAAACAGTGCTTCCGCATTTAATCATGATATTTACAAAGTGATCACATCGAAACTCAGCTTGATATCCGTCTTAAGGCGTGAAAAAAGTGCTTTTGCTGATGGACAAGAAATTGTGCAGGTAGACTGCAATCTGAATATTGCTTCTAGTTATACTTAAAATATTCTTACAACCTCAGATGATATTTCTGCATTGACTGCTGATAACTTTGAAGCACTAAATTTCTTTTACAAAAAACAATTACGAAGCAAGCAAAAAGGAGCATGAATAGATCTTCAGGGAAATTGTACAAAGCCTCTCTTTTTGGCCTGAGCACTATCACTCCTTTCTGTGTATTTTACAACAATATCAGCCGTACCATCTTTTCTAAGGCGAGGTTCATAATAGGTATACAATGGAAAGCTGACGGTGGTTGCCAGTAGAAAGCTTATTATACTGTAATGTTTAAGAATTCACCGAACTATTGGTTCTACAATGTGAAAATGGGCAAAAACTTTTTTTAGGTAAATAAAATTATGACAGTGACAAATTAAGCTAAAAAACTTCATTTGCAAATATGTAGACATGAGACGGGTGAAATATCAAAACTGGTACTATGTGCTATAATCTGCAAATAGAAGTGCTATAGGTAGACATAATAAAATAATAAATTATGCTATAAACCAAGCATCTCCAACATTAGCATAGTTGAATCATAAAGATCTGACGATGAATTATATCATAAAGGGTAATGAATGTCTTGCATATATAATACCAACTTGATATAGTAATGAGTCTTTGCATAATTTCTTTTATGATCCAATGTATTAAGTTGCATTGAGACTATGCATGTCAAAATAGAATATTGTTTTTCTTGCATAGTAACTTTATTGATCTAAACGAATGATTGAGAAATAATCCTATCAATAATCCGATTGGTGTCTTAATAGCTCCTGTTGTCTGCATTATTAGGTTTCAGTTTTTCTGTACTTATTTAGTAACCGAGTTTCAGGAACAAAATACGAGAGTCGTCTTAAACAACAATTGCATGGGTGCCTATTTATAAATGCAACATCAGTAGCTTAGAATAATGATTTATAATATAATTATACAAGATATGATGGCAATGCCCCAATCCAGAATGAAACATCAAGAAAGAACCAATTGATTTAACTCAATCGTCCCCATGAATTATTATTCAAAAGAATATAAATATCCCACCTAAATCCTCATTGAAAAAGGATAACTTTAACTGGGATATAATCAAGAATAAAAAGTATCTCAAATTATCGTTTTGGTGCATTTTTATTTCTTTTTATTTTCGTTTATTACAAGAAGAACATAGGGTCAATTAGAATAGTCAAACCATCCATAATAGCATGCATATGTAACCACAAGGCGCAGGCATATAATGAACCGTAACTTCGAATACTAATTTCCGAATTGTAACCACGAGTACTAATTTCCGAGTTGTAACCATGTGTATATTTGAGTATCTCATATGTGAAACAACGTGTTTAATTGCTGTTCAAATATCTATATAAAGAGACATACCTTTTTCTTTTTTTTTTTCGTCTTCATTTTATATAATTAATATGCCTCGTTTCAACTCATCTGCTTCTGTCCCTTCAAACAACGATGTCACTCCTCGTAGGGGCGGTCGAGTATCTGGTCAAGTAGTCTCACGTTACAGGTCTTATGTTCCTCCTGCTGGTGACCGTGTCCTTGAAGCGCAAATAATTGTTAGTCCTGAAAGAGCATGGGAGTAAGTTAATTATAATAAAAAATGTTACATTGCGATAGTGGGATTTTTTTTCTTACTAACTCTTTACCTTTGTTTGCAGTCATCTTTTATCCGTAAACAACGCTTTTCATAGAACTAATGTATGTGGCATTGATGGCTGTCGAAAAGTTTGCACCCTAAGAAATCGTGTCGACAGCGGAAGACTTACGTACTATTGTGCTGGTGGTCTTGAGATTGATGAAAATGGTGCTACTATTGGTCATGCTGGAAGAAAATCACGCGTTTGTACGTATAATTCGGTGTTCTACAATCGTAAATGCTTGACCAACTACACTCTTTCTGTGATGTATGACTATTTAAAAGACTCAAGCATTACCAACATTTGCAACTCCCACGACATGAGCCGTCCTGCTGTGACTTCATTGGCAAATGATCTTCGTTTAATGATGCTCAGTGATTACAATGCCCATAATCGACAAGAGGAGCATAAGCTAGGTTCTAACATAAGGTGTCATCACATACAAATAGATGAATCTAAGTTTGGCAAGCGCAAAAACCATCGTGGTCATCGTGTAGAAGGTATCTGGGTCTTTGGTATGGTTGAGTGCTTGGTCCCCATCAACGAAGCAGATCGATTTTACACCTACACTGATCATCGAACTGGCGAACAAGAGCTAAGACCTAGGTACGAAGCAGGACGCAAATTCTTTTGCACCGTCCCTAATCGAACAGCGGCAACACTCTTGCCCATCATTTATGATAACTGCCAGCGTGGGTCAACCATTAGATCTGATGGATGGAGAGCATATTCCGGTCTGCACCCTAGGGAAGAGCATGACGAAAATACTGGCGAGATACTTGACAACACAAGAGCTTACAATGATGGCAACTTCTTTTTTGCAAGACATCAGGTTGTTAATCATTCCTTAGACTTTGCCACAGTAGATCAAGTTCAAGGTAACCAAGGCGAGTATTCTGGCTTGCCAATATCTGGTAAGATTCATACCAACATGATCGAAAGTATGTGGGCTCCTTTGAAAGCATTTATCAAGCCTCGTAACCGAACCAAAAAGAACTGTTACAAACGCATCTTGGAGTATCTTTGGCGAAGCGAAAATGGAGGTAGTGTAAAACAGTGCTTTGAACGTATGATTCGTGAGGTGGCAATGGATTCGAATACAGCTCAACAGTCTGCTGAAACTGAAAGCTGGTTTACCCGCGGTGTTGATGGCAATTCCCCTTCTGTGTCAGCACGAATTGCAGCTAGAGATGCTCGTCGTTTTGAAGCATGGGTAGAACGTCGTCGTGCCCGCGATGCTAGGGAATTGTTAGAAGAAGAAGCTATACAAGCAAACGATGGCGGGGAGGAGCTAAATGACACGGCAGAAACATCCAGCTTTTTACTTCAATCAGAGCAGGGCAGTCCTTTGGTATCTAGCAATGGTCAAAACGAAGCCTTACCTACACATAGTAATCGTCTTGGTGGAAGGCCTCGAACTGGAAGCCGTCCTGTTGGTAGACCTAGAGGTGCTAACCGTGCTGCCCGTACTACCCGTAGAAATTTAGGCAATAGAGCCAGTAACTCATAAACTAGCTATGTTTAAATATAGCTTTAATTAAATATGTACCTTCAGGTTCTATGTCTTAATTGTATCCCTTTCATGCTTAATAATAAAAATAAAATATCACTATCAAAACGCTAAAAAAATGATTTGCTGTAAACTTACACTCCTTCCAAGTGAAGTTGATACATACTGATGATAGATCTGTTGTAGTAGTGATGTTTATTAAAATTATGCAAAATCTTAGTCCCTTTGTCTGAGTAAAGGGTGCTGTTGAGCAGTAACCAATTACAGTAGGTCACAAAACTGCTGCAAGGAATTGCAAAACTCAGGTTTTACAGCTGGTTGTCCATGGGTACTGCACCAAACTATCTCAAACTTTGACTGTTTGTACCTCAATGGAAAGTGCATTTATTCGTCGATTGTCGGATATGGGCAATGGTTATTGGTGGAATTTGAGATCGCTAAAGGTAGTATTATGAACATCCGACATTTTTTACTTGTTCACATATGTTTTAAATGACGAATTTTAATACGACCCAACCGGTTGCTATCATAATTTTTCACATTCTTGACATGATTAGAATGATGCCAGTATATATAGAAGCGCTTACAATTCCTTTATTTTAAATTTTATATTCCCTTATTTAAATTATTTCTCTTTTTACCCTATCGTCAATCGCATGCCTAAACGGCTGTCAGAGGAGAAAGTAAACGATCTCAAACAGGCATTAACCGGATCCACATCAATGTATGATATTGCCAAGGAGACTGGATTACATTAATCAACTGTTACTAGATACTCTAGACGGCTGTTTTCAAGTAGGACAGTAAACACAGGTGGTAGACCTACATTAGTCTCCAAAGTGACGAAACGGCTAATCAAAAGAAAAGTCATTGAAGGGGTTCTAAAGACTGCCAAAGAGGTACACCGGGAGCTGGTTCAACTTGGCTATGATATCTCATACCAGTCAGAAATTAACGTACTGAAATCAATGGAGTTCCATTTTCTGATAGAAAAAAAGAAGCCATTTCAGACAAAAGTGCATACGTAGCATCAGTTAGAATGGGTCAAGGAGCATCAAGGTTAGGCAATGAGTGACCGACAACAAACAGTGCACTTTAATGAGACCAAGCTCAGCGTATAGGGCTTTGATGATGCTGATCACTATTGGAAACGGCCAAGTGATCTTCTACAACATCATGACCTGGATTTTGCAATCAATCACGGAGCTAGCAAAATGATGCCCTGGGGTTGTATAATCTCTGAAGGACCAGGATATACTTGCTAAATTTACGATGGAAACTTGAACTTGGGTGTTTACCAGCATATTTTGAACACTACGCTTCGTGATACTATGAAGTACTACAATTTCGACTGGCCCAACATTTAGTTTTAGCATGATAATAACACAAAGCACAAGGCATAATCTACAATAGCCTAGTTATGTAGTCACCAAGAGAGCTATGTTAACTATTGGTCAGCTTAGATCCCTGACTTAAATTCAATCGAGCACGTAGGACATCAATTGAAGTTGAAACTCAACTATTACGAACATAGAGCAAAGAACACGGATGTGTTTTGGGAACGAGTTGATGAAATATGAAATGACTTCCATAAAGATCTTTGCCAAGGACATATAGATAACATTCCGGAAAGAACTCAAGAGATTATTAATAGAAAAGTAGGACCAACTAAATATTAATAAATAAGTTCATTCCGTTCAAATTTTCATTTTTTCAAATTTTCAAATTGCGCGCCTCATACTTCCTTCAATACTTATCCAATAGGGCATAAACTCTTTCGGATTTTTCAAGACATGTAGAAGATTTACTATGTGGGAACAGAGGCAGTTTGTGCCATTGTAACAGGATGTGCGCTACAAAAACCAAGAAAAATGGATTCCTTGCAGCAGTTTTGTGACCTACTGTAAAGTCGACATTGATAGATATAAGGTTTAATGCAAGATTGTAATTAAAATAAAACAAGATAAAAGTTAAGTTAAATAAGGCGATGTATGTCGTATTTTCGTTATTACACTTAAATATCGAGTGAGATTGTTCAAGATCTCCATGTTATATAATTTAAAGCTATCTTTATCCAACACTACTGATATATAGCATTCAGTATATATAGTCAACTTTAGTAGCTCATATTTTGTAGCTGTGGTTCCTTCATTACTAATTTTATAAAGACGTCATCTGTATTTAATGGGCTCTCTTCTCTGTCTTCACTCAATAAAAAAGCTCAAATAACTCATCGATTAACAAATTTCAATTTTTACTTTATTTTGAACTGTAATCCAGAATACACCATCCCAAACATCACAACAATGATTAATTTCAGGTTAATGTATCCTTTTAGAATATGCTTTGTATTAATGATGGTTCTTTGTGCTGCTGTCGTAAGGTTAAAAAAAATACAAAAAAAACAAAAACAGAACAAAAGCAAAAGAAAAAAAAACAACAACAACAACAAAAACAATAACAGTAGAACAGTAACTGGTTGTAGTCAACATTGGTAAATATAAGTCTTGATACAAGATCATAATTAAAATAAAATAAAATATAAACATATTTAAATAAGACCATGCAATCAATTCCAATTAAACATACTCTAAAAGAATATGTATTGTATCCATGAGAGTTCTTTGATAAGAAGAAGTATCAACTAAAATAACCAAGTCCAATCCCATGTCAGGAATATTGCTAATCTTTCACATAATTGAAACAACGCGTAAAATAACGTTATTCAAATCAGTGAGGAATTCCCAGAATAAAAGATAATCTATGACAGACATACAAAAGAACAAATGAAAGTTTTCATAATCATAATTAGAGATGACACTTGCTAAAGTACCTGAAGATTAGAAGAACGATCACAATACAACATATCAAGCCACTCACTCAATAAGATATAAATACCTGACTTCAATTAGAATAATTTATAGTTTAAGTTAAACTGAAATATAAACCAGTCTCATGCAGGACTTACACTCTTTCCTTATTATTGTTTAATAATTTTTTCATTATATGACAATTGGATATATGTTACCATTGTTATGTAAGATATTATGAAGGGTAACCTTTAATAGAATTAGCAGTCAATGCAGAAATATCATCTGAGGTTGTAAGAATATTTTAAGTATAACTAGAAGCAATATTCAGATTGCAGTCTACCTGCACAATTTCTTGTCCATCAGCAAAAGCACTTTTTTCACGCCTTAAGACGGATATCAAGCTGAGTTTCGATGTGATCACTTTGTAAATATCATGATTAAATGCGGAAGCACTGTTTCTACCTATGGGTAAGCTTGTCATATAGGTAGAACAAGAATTCGGCTTGTAATCCTTCCTAGTAGCATAATGTCCGTCCGACCAGGGGGTTTTTTCGTCTTTAAAGGCCTGTATCTCCCTGTATGTTACAGTGAGAGGTCTATAAATACCACCATTGGATTGGAAGAAATTATTCGCGTTCATTGCGGTGCCGGATGCTGATGTTGTACAAATATTGGTAGAGTAATCCCTCCGCATCGTTTTTGTGGGATTAGCTCAAAAGAGGTTTTTTCGTGTTGCAAGCGCCATATCTACCTGAGTTTAAACGTGACTGCCTCGAAAGTGACACCATTCGATGCGGAAAAATTATTTGCGTCGATTGCTGTAATTGGTATCTATGTAGGACAAATACCCGGCCCGGAATCTCCTTGCATCGTATCTTTTCCTTCAGCCGGCACTGTACCAGTACGAAGGGCTTCTACCATTCCAAAAACCCAAACTCCATCTCTGCGTGATCCACGATTGTATTTACGCTTGCCAAATTTGGACTCGTCAATTTGAATATGATCACAGAGTTCGTTGTCACCGAGCTTGTAGTCACCAAAATACCTGATAAAATCGTTGTGCATAAGCATCTGACAATCAACAGCAAGCTGACTAACAGTAGGACCACTAATGCGAACCGTTCTGATGATAGTAGCAATTGATGCCTTACGAAAATACTCCGAAAGTACTATGTACACCTTGTTGATGTCCGACTTCTTATTAAAAAATACAGATCCCTTCGTAATGGATTCTTGTCGATCATTATGAATCCCAATTGATGAAGGTGTGCGACAACGATAGTAGAACTGAGATTTGCTACGTCTGTACCTAAGGGCCATCTCATTCGTGCATCCATTGAAGTTGCAAATGCGGTTTTCCCTGTAGAACGCACCAATGGATTCCCTCAGGTGACTGTAATTCCATCAGTAAACATGCCCTACTTTCCTTTTATATCACTTACGTCCATGTAGTTTCTTCTGGCACAATGATTCTTGCTTCGCTCACTCTGTCACCATCCGAAGGAGTACGAGACCCATAAGGAGCAGACAATTTGCCAGAAGTACGGCCACCACGACGTGATAAGGATACAACAGAGCTTGAGATGGACATAGACGAAAATAAGTAAAATACAGAGAAAATACAAAAATGCAAAGGGGTATTTATATTCTTCCTACAAAAAATGACGCAACATAAGTATCCAATCACATTGGTGATTATCTATCCCGAGTCAGAGTCCAGGGTCAACAAAAAAAGCGCAAAACACCACAAAAGGAAAGAAAAAAAATTATTCTAAAAAGTCCACTGACGCTGACTTACAGTAGCGGACAAAACTGGTGCACAAAAATTAAAATCAACATTGTATCTCCGCCATATGTCTGCGACTTTTGTGGCATATACCATCTGAAAGACAGTCCAAAATATACATTATGTTATGTAAACCGGAACTGTACCGGACATCCCCCAGGCATAAGGTCATTTTTAGTGCTTTTTTGCATATTTCAATTTTCGCCAAAAATGTGGTGCTTGTCTAGCCTTCTTTCAATTTTCCCCATATCTCTCCCGTTTGCTTTCAGATTTCACAGCATATTAGTGAATTTTAGTAGCTCTTAAAAAATATATAAAACCGTAGTTATTTTGTATTTCCCATTGAATCCCCCCTTTTGTTTTTACCCTATTCACTATAACAAAGTACTAGCCTTATATGTTTAAGAAAATAAGCAACTGTAAAAACGAAACTCTGAGATCTCGAATACACTTAGTTCGTACGACAACAGATATTTCTAGAATAACAAGAATCTCTAAATGGACAATCAACAGGAGAAAGAGGGAAGAAAGAAACTTAATGTCTTGTGATCATGAAGGTCTCCCACTTTTAGTCTGAAAAGTTACTAGCTCAATCACTAACCTAAAGCTTGGACAAGGTCCGTTACATACAGTTTTCGATGCTCAGCACATTTTGAGGACCTTAAGATACAGTATTAGCAAATTGTCAGTCTGAAGGCACTGTAGGAAGCTAGATTTTGAGTCTGGAAGTAAGGAATCGAAGAATTTCATCAGCTGTATTAGCCGGAAAAAGCGATGAATGTGGTATCACGACAAGCCATTGTATACAATAGAGGGCTGGAAGTCTGCTATCTTTAGCAATGAAACAAATATGAACATTATGGATGCAGATAGTATACACTAATATTGAAAGCAAGTCGAGCAACCTGAGCGATTTTTTCACGGTAATCAAACAATGAAGCATGCTGGCTGCTCTGTTATGCTTTAAGGCTGTATTAGATATTGAGGACCTGAATATGTGTGTCAAGTATATGATGGTATAATGAACTCATAAATATACACATATATTTCGCTTACTTCATACCACAAAAGCCTAGCGTATAGTGGTCTAAAACGTCGTAATCTCTCGTTTCAGTATGACAATGACACAAGGCACAAGTCGACGCATGTCACAAACTCAATATTTGATAACAGCGCTTCTGTGCTACAAGTTTAGCCGCCACTAATCCCGGCCTAAGTCCGCTTAAGCATGCCAGGTGGCAATTGATGGCAAAGGTATGATGATACGACACTAGATCAAAAAGGATCGATGATCTTTGGAAAAGAGTAGTTAAAGAGCCGGGTTCTTTTATTGAAAATGATATACACGCATATTATTAGCATATGCAAAGAAGAACATCCGATGATATCAAGAGATGAGATGATTATATAAAGTCTAAAGTCTTAGCCACTTTTGCGGTTTTTAGAAAATATAAAATTTTATAAATTTAAAGCACGCTTATGGCTCAGTTTTAACAATGTCATGCTTAGAACATACATAAATTACAATGACTAGTATATCCTCCTTCTAGTACAGTTTCATGACTATTGCAATTACCATGAGCAGGTAATGGTAGTTAAAAGCTGAAAAAAAGTTTTGTGCACCAGTTTTGTCCGCTACTGTATCTAAGCGGTAGACTAGGCAAATTCAATGGCCAATAGAACCTGATGCGCTGATTGAAATCTTACCAAATTTGGCATCAAAGATGATACGAGGTAAAAGAATGCATATTCGGAGTTTCATGCAGATCGGAGCATAAATGAGGCCAGCGATCTCCGGGACCTATCTTTTGCTTTAGCCCGACTTGTTTGGCCAAGACCACAGGAGCAAGGACGAGGTTTACCAGGAAGCCACCCCATGCGCCATCGCACTAAACGGCTCCGGTCAGCACGGGAGGCAGGAACAAAGAGAACGGGATCAACCCGAAGTACTGGGCGACAAGCACGAATTAGTACCCGAGAGGTGGACCGGAGGAAGGTATCAAAGCGTTCTTGACGATACCGACGCAACCAAGACGAGAGATGAGATGTAGATGATGAAGCATCCGGAGGGCAATCATGAACGATACGCCGCTGCTGGAGCCGAGACAAAAGAGACAAAGGAACGGAGGATGCAAGGAGTGACAGCAGACAGTCATCAGGAAGACCAGAGACACGAAGACAGTACTTGAGCACCAGAGTATCGGCACGGAAATCCATAGATGGTAGATTACAAATGTGCCGAAGCACTACTGTAGACGAAGTTCTATGACCACCAACAATCATCCTAAGACACCTATCCTGAACTCGGTTGAGCTCAGTGTAGTCCTTCTTGAGAAGATGAGCAATGGCTAGGCCATACTCAAGCTTCGGACGTACGAAAGAAGCGTAGAAACGAGAAGAAAGCAGCAGAGAGAAACCATTACGGTTGAGACCAATAGCATTGAGCTGTGACTGTCGTGTCGAAGGTTAGAAGATTCAAACCTACCGTGTCAACTGGGTCTCGAAAACATTGTAGAGGTTCAAGACCAGATATTAGACTTAGACTCAATAACATTCATGCAAATAGTGACTGTCATTGATTATATTATTATGACTTTATCAATATTAATAAAAGTACCTTTCTTTCGCAATAACTACTTTTTAGTTGTTTCCTAAAAAAGGTACACATAATTGTTGGCTGACAATTGGTAGCATCTGTCTGTTTATTGATAATGTCTGAACAACAGGAAGGAATGGGATGGTCTGCTAGGTATATGGATGCTAGTTCTAGTGTTGATAAAGATGCTTCTATTGGAGAAGGTACTGGTAATGATGATCAAGGTGTTACTTTAAATAATGAAGTTGTCAAAAAATTGTTGTCTGCTCTGTCTGATGGTACTTTTGCTACGCATAGGATAAAGGTGCGTGAGCCTGATTTATTTTATGGAGAGCGTTCGTCTTTAGCGGTTACTACTTGGCTGGATTGCCTTAAAACTTACTTTGAATTGACAAGACTAAATAACTCTGAGAAAATGCTATATGCTGTTACTCTACTTCGTGGTGATGCTCAATTATGGTGGTCTCGTACTAAGTCTTCCTCCATGGCTCCTAAGCATTGGGATGCTTTCTGCGTTGCTTTTGCTCGTGAATTCAAACCTTTGAATAGTGAATTGGCTGCTCGTGATAAGTTAGCTGCGCTTTATCAACATGGGTCTGTGTCAAGATATATTACAGAGTTTCGTTCAATTCAGCTTCAATTGGCTGACCTTTCAAAAGGGGACGCACTGGATAAATTTGTACGTGGCCTTAAAAAGAATATTCGTGTTGCTGTTCGTGCTCGTTTTCCTTCATCTTTAGAAATTGCGGAATCCATGGCGTTGGCGATTGAAAGTGCTGCGGGTGAACTGACTATGCCTTACAGCCAAGAACAAATGGCGGTGGGAAATAGGAACGTAATACAATCAACAATCCCTGCTCACTCTGACCCTTATCAAGATGATCCCATGGATCTGGATACTATTCGACAGGCACTAAATGCTATTGCTTATTCACGATCAAATAGAAATATGCGCTCTTCATACCAACAAGGTCGTCAACAAGTACGCTGCTTTGGGTGTCAAGGCTATGGTCATATTAAATCTGAGTGTCCTACATGGCGTAAGAATGGCTCTGATAACCGACGTGGGGGTCGTTTTACAAGGAACAATATGAATAACAACAAAACTGGTCACTTAAACTCTGTGGTACCTCTGAAGCACCAATCAAGTCAAGCACCTCTCTCTCATACTTCTGTTAACCTTGACTGTGACATGGATAACGACAACTTAGCTAAGGATCAATCATATATTTTAAACATTGAAAATAAAGAAACTGACCTTCCCTTGTACGAGTTTGGTATAAATGTGGGTAATGTAGTGCATGCAGTCAAGGCTCTGTTGGACACTGGTGCTAGTGCCAACTACATTTCGCCTCGTCTGGTTAATGATGGTATGAAGGTCATTCCATTACGACAAGCTCGTCAAGTTGAAACGGCTGGAGGTCATGTCAGCAATATTAAACACAAGGTTGAATTTTCTCTCATCGCTCAAGGTTTACAGTATAAGGTACAAGCTTATGTGTTTGAAATGAAGTTTGATGTCATTTTGGGTCAACAGTGGTTCCGTGATGCTCGTCCGGTTCCTGATTGGGTAAACAGTACATGGCTATTACCTGCTCGCAATGGTGTTGGGGAGGTGAGTTTGTCTCCAATTCAAGTTGCTGCTTCGGTGCCTCAAGACCTGGTCTATTTGATTTCAAAGAAACAAGTGCAACGTATCATTAAAAAGAAAAAAACTGACGAAATTTATTTGGTGCACTTCTCCAATTCTGTCCAAGAAGATAAGGAACAGTGCACCGCAAGGATGACGTTGCAAAGGGAACTATTAAACGAGTTTAACGATGTCTTTAGAAATGATTTACCTCCAGGACTACCTCCTGTCCGTATGGTTGAGCATGTCATTGACACTGGTGACTCCAAACCTATTAGTCGGCCTCCGTTCAAGATGAGTCCCAGGGAGCTTGATGAACTACAAACGCAGTTGAAGGAACTGTTGTCACTAGGATTGATACGTCCGAGCTCTTCTCCTTGGGGTGCACCGGTGCTATTTGTTAGGAAGAAGGATGGGACCCTCCGTATGTGCATCGACTACCGTGCTGTCAACTCGCTGACTCGTCGTCTCAATACACCACTGCCAAGAATTGATGAGTGTTTAGAACGACTTGGTGGATCCAAGTATTTTTCAAGCATTGACCTAAAGAGTGGATATCATCAAGTTCGCATTAAGGACATGGACATTGCCAAGACTGCGTTCAACACAAGATATGGTTCATTTGAATTTCTCGTGCTGCCTTTTGGTTTGACAAATAGCCCACCTACTTTCCAGAAGATGATGAATGCTGTTCTTCACGATTTCATCGACAAATTTGTGTTGGTGTATTTGGACGATATACTTATTTTCAGTAAAACTCAAGAGGATCATTACAAGCATTTGCGCTTAGTCATGCAGAGGTTACGTGAAAACAAACTTTATGCTAATCCAAAAAAGTGTGTTTTTAACAGAACGGAAGTTGAGTTCCTAGGATATCGAGTTTCTGCAAATGGTACTCTGCCTTCTGAATCTAAGGTTAAAGCGGTGCAAGAATGGCCTCAACCTAAAAATGTGCAAGAAGTACGTCAGTTCGTCGGCTTGTGTTCTCACTACCGTCGCTTTATACCTGGGTTTTCCTCTGTTGCTGCTCCTCTGACAGACCTGACCAAGGGTACTGGTGCCAAGCGTAGGCCGATTCAGTGGACGGACGAGTGCCAAGCTGCCTTCGAAAACTTGAAGAACCTCATGTCTTCTGCACCCGTGCTGCAACATCCTGATCTTGATAAGCCATTCGTAATCGAGACGGATGCTTCCGACTACGGTATTGGGGCGGTACTTCTGCAGCGGGATGACAATGATGTGCTTCATCCCCTTGCCTACGAGTCGAAGAAACTGTCATCTACCGAAAAGGGGTATCCAATACAAGAACGGGAGCTGCTGGCAGTCCTCCATGCCTTGCGTACTTGGAGATGTTTTGTGGATGGTGCTGATTACGTTGTATACACTGACCATAATCCATTGCAGTACTTACGCTCACAGACCAAGCCAACTCCTCGATTGGTAAGATGGATTTCAGAAATTGAAACGTACAGTCCAACCATCAAGTATAAACCGGGAAAGGAAAACGGTGTGCCCGATGCTTTGAGCCGTTGTTGTGATGCTGATACTTCAGGTAATACGTTGAACATGGAGCCTGATTACTTATATGTCGCAAAGGAATTATCTGAAGCTGACTGGCCTTTATATTACAATCTTGAAATGCCCAAAAATATCTCTGATGCCATGAAGCAACGGATAGCAAGGGAGAGGGACAAGTTTGTTGTCCAAGATGGTCAAGTATGGAGAAAAGTAAAGGTTGGCCCAAGTGTGTCACTGGTTCAATTCTGCCCTTTTTCAAGACGAGCAGACTTGGTATCTCAGTTCCATGAAGGTTTCGGACATGTTGGGCAGGCTACAGTGTTTGACCTATTGAAGAAGCGTTGGTGGTGGCCAACGATGCGATTGGATTTGAACAACTGGTTGTCATTTTGTCAACAATGTCAGCTTGCTGCTGGTGCCGGAAAAGACAAACACCATGCTGCAATGATTCCATCCGACGTTCCTTCCGCCTTTGCTCGATGGCACCTTGACTTCGTAGGAGAGTTACCCACTACCAAAAGAGGAAATCGGTGGCTTTTGACTGCTGTGGACTTTGCAACTAATTGGCCAATTGCTCGTGCTGTACCTGCTGCTACTGCTGAAGCTGTTACTGACTTCATTTACGAAGAGATTGTCATGCGTTTTGGTTGCCCAGCTGAAATTGTCACAGATAGGGGCGCAAACTTCACCTCCAAGCTTGTCAAGCAGTATACAGATAGGGTCAAGGTGACTCACAAATTGACTTCTGCATTCCATCCAAGGACAAACGGTAAATGTGAGCGGTTGAATGGTGTACTAAAGTTATGTTAAGAAAATATGTACATGGTGCGATCCACATGTGGGACGAATTCGTTGATGCTGCTCTGTTTGCTGCCAGGATCCGTAAGCACCGTTCGGCCGGTTATTCACCATTTTTCTTAGTATATGGACGTGAACCAGTTTTGCCTGGGGACTTGTTGCGGCCTTACCTTATCTCTGATGTGGCTAATGACCCTAGGACTGTGGCTGAACATACTGCTAGGGAACTGGAGGATCTTGGACAAGTTCGTGCTGCAGCTAAAAAAAGAATGTTGGCTGTTTCCGAGTACGATAAGAAGAGGTGGGATGCTGCTATCATTAAGGTGGATTTTGAAATCGGAGACCATGTATTGTTGCGGAATGAGCAAAAGTATGGCCTGGAATATAACTGGATGGGGCCTTTCCTTGTTGTGGACAAAAATGAAGAAACAAATATCTATAAGCTAGTATCAGTAGGAGGGGAACCGTATACTTCATGGGTCCATGTTGACCGTTTGAAAGAGGTCAAGGCTGAGGAAATCAAGGAACCCTGGTACAATCCAACGGTGTCTCGTGCTGCTTGGAGGGCAGAGATGGGCTTGTCTTCTGGTGCTGCTGGCAGTTCTGCTATTGTTGGCTCTTCTGATGTCGCTGATCTTGCTGTTGATCGAGGTCGATCACAAAGTTTAGGGGGAAATGATGTCGTGTCGAAGGTTAGAAGATTCAAACCTACCGTGTCAACTGGGTCTCGAAAACATTGTAGAGATTCAAGACCAGATATTAGACTTAGACTCAATAACATTCATGCAAATAGTGACTGTCATTGATTATATTATTATGACTTTATCAATATTAATAAAAGTACCTTTCTTTCGCAATAACTACTTTTTAGTTGTTTCCTAAAAAAGGCACACATAATTGTTGGCTGACATGACTGACAGTTGCTAATATGTATGTTATGTCTAGTTTCGCTATACGGTGAAGTGATAATAGAAGACTGTAAAGACTATTAATGTACAATAACAACAAAGCTAACAATATAAACTAGTTCTTGACTTCAATTGCTTGAACGTGCAAAAAGAATTTACTCGGCACCCAAAATTAATTTTAGCGGGAAGAAAGCCTTTCGTTTATTACTTAACAACAATAGATGCTTTGGAATAACATATTAATATAAGGTAATAGGGAAAATATACAATTATAAAGAGGATTATGGTGATTTTGATAAATAAAGTGAATGATGTATCAATTGAGTATTCGTCTTCATGTTGATTTTTATGGTTTTCTTTTCTATTTAGTGTGCTGGCATATTGGGTGAATAATGTGTCCAGAGATCGTCTTCTTGATGTATCCTATGAGGGATAGAAAATAATAGGTAAGAAAAATAATGTCGGCCAATTGTGACGTGTGTCTTTTCAATTCCCGATGCGGTGAAGCTGATTATTTTCCTTTCCCCTTATTTTCTTTTACATTTTCTTCAATATCATCTGTTAGAGTTATCCAACCACACCGAAAAGCATACCATTCGAATCGCCATGAAAAGGAGCATCTTTTGAATACAAAATAAGCTTTAAAAATCAAAAAGATATCAAAGGCGATCATCGACCAAAATCCGACTTTGCCAATGACATGACAGTTGCTAATATGTATGTTATGTCTAGTTTCGCTATACGGTGAAGTGATAACAGAAACCAATTAATAGAAGACTGTAAAGACTATTAATGTACAATAACAACAAGTTAACAATATAAACTAGTTCTTGACTTCAATTGCTTGAACGTGCAAAAAGAATTTACTCGGCACCCAAAATTAATTTTAGCGGGAAGAAAGCCTTTTCTTTATTACTTTACAACAATAGATACTTTGGAATACATATTAATATAAAGGTAATTGGGGAAAATATACAATTGTAAAGAGGATTATGGTGATTTTTGATAAATAAAGTATATGATGTATCAATTGAGTATTCGTCTTCATGTTGATTTTAATGGTGTTCTTTTCTGTTTAGTGTGCTGGCACATTGGGTGAATAATGCGTCCAGAGATCGTCTTCTTGATGTATCCTATGAGGGATAGAAAATAATAGGTAAGAAAAATAATGTCGGCCAATTGTGACGTGTGTCTTTTCAATTCCCGATGCGGTGAAGCTGATTATTTTCCTTTCCCCTTATTTTCTTTTACATTTTCTTCAATAACGTCTGTTAGAGTTATCCAACCACACCGAAAAGCATACCATTCGAATCGCCATGAAAAGGAGTATCTTTTGAATACAAAATAAGCTTTAAAAATCAAAAAGGAATCAAAGGCGATCATCGACCAAAATCCGACTTCGTCATGTACCTCCCCCCTAGCCTTTGCTTATCTTCTTTGATTTTCTTCTAACTGGGCACAGTGCTAAACCTTGCCACCCAAGACTTGAACTGCTGTTGAGCTCTTGTCACCGTGACATCAGGAACCATCAACTTTGCATTATGAAATGCAGTCAACTTATCGCCATTCACGGCACCGTCGAGCTTCCGACTATTTGAGCCCACTAAATGGTACGTACCATTTTTGTTGACTTTCAACACACGGAAAGGACCAATCCACTTGTCAGCAAACTTGCTTGCAGGCAACATGTCCTTCATCAACACTTCTTCTCCTACTTCAAACTGCTTACGAAAACCAACTGTTCTATCGTACACAGCTTTTTCCTTTTTCTTCTTTTCATCAGACTTCATGCGCGCATGCTCCCTGGCTTCCTTCAATTTCTCTTGAATCATAATCGCCCTTTCCTTGATGGTTTCCTCCCAATCGTCTTCCACGAAATCTTCTCTGGGAGCCATCCATATCACTGGCGTCATAAATTCATATCCATACAAGAGAAAAGCAGGAGTAAAGCCAGTAGCCGAATTCTTCATCGTTCTAATTGCTAAAAGAGCGGACGCAATGTAATTATCCCATTGATGGATCTTGTCTTCATCACGCGCTAATTTAGCAATCGTTCTACACAGCGTCTGATTCAATCTTTCACAAGCACCATTACAGTTTGGTCTCCAGCTAGTGGTAGTAATGTGCTTGCAACCAATCTTCGCCAAAAACTCATGGACCAGCGTTGCCACAAAATTACTTCCCCGATCAGTCAACAGGTAATTTGGGACACCGTACTGAGCTACAATTTCATCATACAAAAATTTTTGAGTAGTGACCGCATTTATCTCAGGAACAGCCAAAGCCATGGGCCATCTTGTCAAGTAATCAGTGGCTACTAGGATGTACTTGTTACCCCTAGCAGTTTGAGTAAGAGGACCCACCGCATCACAACCAACCATGAAGAAGGGGTGTCGGGGCGTCTTGACAATGTAACCTGGATTGTGCCGCGAACGATCTACTCTTGCACGAAATTGGCATGTTTCACAAGTTTTGACCACCTCAGCCACAATCTCTCTTGCTTCTGTGCACACATACCCTAACAACAATTTCTTGACAGTGTTGACAACACCCAAATGACCTTCACCATGTACCATTCGAATTATTTCCACTGCATTCCCTTCATGAACCACTTCTCTTCCCGTACCCATCTCAAGTAAGCGATCACCATCGACAAAGTACTTTTTGGCTTGATATTTAATTCTTCTTTTTTCATTAGCATCAGTACAACCAGAAGGATAAGTGCCATCAACTAGGTGACGATAGATAGCCACAAACCATGCAAAAGACATAGGCATCTTGAAGTAAATACCAACCGTAGAATTATAAAAAGAAAGGGAAGTCTTGTATATTTATATGATTATCCCAAGGATGAGCTAAGGACTAATCACTACCACTATAGTTGATCTGGACAAAAACTTTTATTCAAAGAAAACTTGATCAATTAAAGATAAACAAGAGTGAAGGGTTGTAACAAAATAAAAAGGGGAAGAATGAAGTAAAAAATAAAGGTAAAATTAGGCAAGCCCAAAAAAAGTGATAAGAGTGCGAAAGAACCTCCGGTGTCTCTTTCCAAAAAAAAAAATTTTAACATCTATAAATATATCTAATGAACACCAATAAACTTCCTCAATTCGCTTCAGGAGTTTCATCTTGCTCGTCAGTCCCACTATTTCGTTCGTTTTCTACAACTGGAAGTCTTGACAACGCATCTGCTGGGTTAGCATTACCAGGTCTATATCTCAAAATATAGTCATACTCCATCAAACAGGCAGCCCATCTTGACAATTTTGGGGTAGACTTGACAGGTTGAAAAACATATCTCAAAGCAGAATGATCTGTGATCAAGACGAATTTGCGACCTAACAAGAAATGACGATAATGCTGAACACCCCATACAACTGCAAGAGCTTCTAAATGTGTGATCGCGTAATTGGTTTCAGCACCACGTAATGACCTTGAAGCATACGATATAACTTGTTCATTCGCCAATGAATACAGATCTGTAACTTGTGAAAGCACTGCACCTAAACCAGACTTCGATGCATCTACGGACAACACTTGGTACTTTCTTCTATCCGGGTACGAAAGCAAAGGAGGCGACGTCAACATTTCTTGAAACCTCCTAAAACTTGTTTCTTGCTCTTCGCCCCAAACAAAAGCCACATTCTTCTTTACCAACTTCTGTAACGGAGCTGCCACACTTGCAAAATTTGGACAGAACGCACGGTAATAGCTACACAAGCCAAGGTAAGACCTTACTTCTCCAACATTCTTGGGCGTGTCAAACTTAACGATCTTATTAACATTGTGATCACTAGGCTTTAAACCATCCGATGTAACTTCGTGACCCAAATAAGACACCGAGGACTGACCCCACGAACATTTCTTCTTCTTCAGCTTTAAACCAGCCTCTTTGCACTTGATCAACACCTTTTCAACCAAGGCACTATGCTCCGTCAGGGAATCACCACCAAAGATCAACACATCATCAATGAACACCAAACAGAACTTACCAATATACTCACCCAGAATAGAGTTCATCATGGCTTGGAAGGTAGAGGGTGCAGATGTCAATCCAAACGGCATAACCAAGAATTCATAAATTCCTTTCTTTGTCACAAAACCAGTTTTCTCTATCGAATCCTCAGCCATGGGAACTTGCCAATAACCGAAAGCCATATCCATCGTAGTGAAAAACTTGGCACCACCCAACGAATCCAACAATTCTGAAATCAAAGGTAAGGGATACGCATTTGATACAGTCATTTGATTAAGCTTTCGGTAATCTAGTACCATCCTACGGCTGCCATCCTTTTTCTTGACAAAGAAACAGGGAGAAGAGTATGCGCCTGACTTGGACGGTCTAATTATCCCCAGTTCCAGCATACTGTTCAGTTCCTTCTCCAAGAACTCGTTCTCTTCCCACGTCAATCGAAACGGTACAGAGCGCACTGGGGTAGCGTCAGGCTTTAGGACGATCTTGTGTTCGAAGCCCTTCACCTTACCCAGGCCCGAATTTTCTACAAAGCAGTCCGCAAACCTTGACTCCACCATTTCTTTCATTTCTTCGGGAACCATTGCTTCGTCATCATCTTCGTCATCAGACAACTTGTCAAAGATGCCTTCCTCGTACGATTCAACCAAATCGCGCCCTTGTTGAATCCTAGTCTGATCGACTACATCCAAACTATTTGAGGATCCGGGAGCACCATTACTGACCACAGATACGCTGACAGCATACACCTCTGTGCTCTCCTCGACCTTCACATCTTTATTTTCAAAAGGAAGACCGGACTCCACCATCGACAGTCTCTCAGGTCTTGATTCAACTCGTCGTTCCATGAAGTGGACCTTCCTTTCCTTCTTTCCCAACATGTCTTGCTTGCTAGTACCTACTTGTCTAGCTTCAGTATAGCCCTTGTGGACTACTATACCACGACTGGTTGGTATATGGATCTCGGCAAGCACCAATCCGAGGTTGGATACCATAAGCCTTGAACCAGGTCACACCGAGCAAACACAATTCCCTTTCACGGTACTGGTCTGTTCTCTCCAGGATACACATATGTTCAGGTCTTAAACACCCAGAGATGACAACAGGCACATCGACAACCACCTTCGATGGTTTACCAGCAGTTCTACTATCAAAACCAGACAGCCACAACTCATCATTGCTTGGCACTAGCCCCAACTTACTAGCTAGACCACCACTGATCACACTGACACTGGCACCAGAATCGAAGACACATTCCACGGTACGTCCATTTATAGACACCAAGCCTTTAAAAGGAGAACTACCTTTCATGTTGTCGAGGCTGTATGGATATCTATAAACAGATGATACCTGGCTATCCATATCCGAGACAGAGAAATCCACTGAAGACCCTTCAGACCACGAACCTTCTTCATTACCACCGGTACCAACAGAACTCCAATCAGCATCGGTGGGTTGCACCGTATCGACTACCATTGGCACGCTTGACGAACCATTTCGATGTGGACCAGTAGATCCCATAGCAGCCGTTCGTTTACCTTGGCGTAGGTAACGTACACCATCTACCAGGTCCTTGCAAGCCGTACGATCCACTGCCAACAGATCAGCCACCGAAGCACCAGCATTGGTTCTGCTCAGTACATCCCAAACGTTGACCTTGCTGGTCTGTACTGCTAATTTCCTGGGTTTAGCACGGGCTCTTTTCTTTGGTGCATCCACCACTGGCACAGGGATAACCCTTGATGGATGAGTTGGAAAACCCGCAGCCTCTCCCATCGACTGACCTGCTACTGGAATCGAATGACCATAGGCAGAAGCTGAACTGGTGGGAACAGCAACTGGTATACCATTCGTTCTTGGTCTTGAACTTGGATAGGGGTTCACAGGAGGGACCTCGTTTCTTCGCTTTTCGGCAGCAAATACTTCCTGTGCCTTCACATCCACCACATCCACCATCCGAACTTGATTATTATAACTAGAGGACTTATTCATTTCTAGAGCGCCTGTTGCCTCCTTTACAGACGCTCCGAGTCTTTTCCCGAAAAGGAAACTTCACCCTTCTCTGGTTTCGACCCACCACCAAGAGGAACCGCATTACTTCCTGATACAGGAACACCTCCCATACCTACGAAGCTTGGGACAGTCAACCTTACGGTGTCCTTCTTCTTTACAGTAGAAACATCCTGATACAGCACCAGTATTAAAAGGTCTAGGGTAAGGACCTCGTTGCCTTTCATTCTGGAGTTGAACAATGTTAATACGCATTTGCTCAAGCTCCTTCATTAGGGCTGTCATGGTGGACACAGAGACATTGTCCTCACCCACTCCTTGATTACCACCTGTAATCGGCAGAGACCTGAATGAAACACCATCCATGGATCCAGCACCATACTTGTTTAAAGATCTTTCGATCTTTTTAGCCTCTACGATGGCCATGTCTAACGTTCTAGGGAGATCCCTTTTCTCGATCTCACAGGCGATAACAGGGTTGATTGCCCCCAAGAAGACACGAACATGGAAGCTATCCACTCTATTATTTAGCAACACCAACAATTCCCTCATTCTCAAGGAAAGATCATCAATACTTTCCCCAGCACGCTGCTTCAAACTGTAAAGTTCTTGCCACCAAACGTCTTCTTGGTCAGCAGCATACTGTTTCTTAAAAGCAACAGAGAACTCTGCCCATGTTTCGTATTGGAACCCCAAAACGTTCCACCATAATTCCGCCTTGCCGGTAAGGTGATCACCAGCCACCAGCAGAATTTCTTCGTCTGACAGGTCCGCAGACACACGGATCCTGTCCATCCTTTTCCACCAGGTCAGAGCAGCAGCAGACAAACCTTCCAAACGACCACCATTGTTCTCTATTTCGCCTGAGAAATTCCTTGGATCATTAAGGAAGCGCAATACCTTCTTGCCACCGTGCGTTTGCTGACTAGGAGCGAAAGGACTTCTTGTAGTCTCCAAAAGACCGTCATCATTAACAGAATTGTAAGCCATATTATCAAAAGGGTGATTATCGATTTTGTGTAATAGGTTACAAAAAAAAAAAAATTAAAATTAAAAATTAAACAGAAAGATCACTGCTGTCAAAAAAAAAATTTTACAACAGGTACAAAAAAAAAAAAAAAATATAAAAATAGAAGCAATGAAAAGTTTTCCTGGCCAATACAATAAAAAAAAGAGAAACAAGGGGCCCTTGGATTAACAAACGGTGAAGAAAGGTAATCACAAGTAAAGAAAGGAAAAAAAAAAAAAATTAACAAAAATACAATACTAGAGACACAGGAAAAAAAAAAAATTACACAAATCTAATATTACACCTACACCTAGAGACTTGATCGAGTGATTATCTTGACACGAATCTGGTAGGCCGGACCAAAAATGACAGTTGCTAATATGTATGTTATGTCTAGTTTCGCTATACGGTGAAGTGATAACAGAAACCAATTAATAGAAGACTGTAAAGACTATTAATGTACAATAACAACAAAGTTAACAATATAAACTAGTTCTTGACTTCAATTGCTTGAACGTGCAAAAAGAATTTACTCGGCACCCAAAATTAATTTTAGCGGGAAGAAAGCCTTTTCTTTATTACTTTACAACAATAGATACTTTGGAATACATATTAATATAAAGGTAATTGGGGAAAATATACAATTGTAAAGAGGATTATGGTGATTTTTGATAAATAAAGTATATGATGTATCAATTGAGTATTCGTCTTCATGTTGATTTTAATGGTGTTCTTTTCTGTTTAGTGTGCTGGCACATTGGGTGAATAATGCGTCCAGAGATCGTCTTCTTGATGTATCCTATGAGGGATAGAAAATAATAGGTAAGAAAAATAATGTCGGCCAATTGTGACGTGTGTCTTTTCAATTCCCGATGCGGTGAAGCTGATTATTTTCCTTTCCCCTTATTTTCTTTTACATTTTCTTCAATAACGTCTGTTAGAGTTATCCAACCACACCGAAAAGCATACCATTCGAATCGCCATGAAAAGGAGTATCTTTTGAATACAAAATAAGCTTTAAAAATCAAAAAGGAATCAAAGGCGATCATCGACCAAAATCCGACTTCGTCAGACATGGCAGCGGGTATAGCTCAGCTGGGAGAGCGTTAGACTGAAGATCTAAAGGTCGGGTGTTCGATCCACTCTAGCCGCATATCATTGAATGTACTGTTGATAGTTCCTTTATATTTTTGGGAATGTCATATCTTTTTATTCTATTGTAACGAAAATGGCAATAAGGATACACAGAGATTAGCCGAGTCAAGTCAGAAAGATAAAAAAAATTAAAATATTGTGACGAAGCAAGTTATGACGACTGCGCCTTGTGAGTACTGTGAGATTGTTAGGCTTTCGGGTTTAAGTAGGTTTGGTATAAGTTATTGAGACAAAGTTTTGGTAATCGAATAAAGTATTGGATAAATTAATATCCAAAAAAGAGTAGATAATTTGAGTTGTAAGTTCGCTTGAGTAGAGTGACCACCAGATCTTGTTAAGTAGATCAGTCTGAATTGAATAAAAGTAAAATAAAAAGATGAAAGATAAAAGATAAAATAAAAAAGAGATTACAATGAAGTATATGATTCAAGGGATTATTGATTCTTCCTATTTATAAAATAAAAGAAGTATTTTGTTTCAAAGGAGATTTATTTGGATAAGGTAAGATAATAATAATAATAATAATTCTTGATAAATTGTTGATATTTATATGTTTTTGGTTTTCTTGATTTTGTGATGTTTTTAGATTTTTGTGTTTTCCTTTGAATTGTGAATTTAGTTGAGTTATTCAATTTCATTGAGTTTATCAAAAATATTGAGGACATGAACTTAGTTCAGGTCCGAACTTTCTTCGTCAAGTGGTACAGTTTGATTGAAAAAATTTCTATTTTCGTCACAGATGCCCCCAGTGGACATAAGTTCGTCCTCGAACTCTTCATATTCTTGATCGATTATAGCCCATGTATCTCCATTCCTAGCAGCTCTCAATAAGGATGGATAGAGAAAGTCATTGGGTATTTCAGCTTTTAAGTTGGCATGCTTTGAAGATAAATAAGCCTCCACACTACCTGGAGTAGGTCTTGGCTGCGTAAACTTCAAGTGGCTCCAATAGTTAACATCTTCAGCAAAACGCAAGGTAAGCTGTTGTTTCATAAGCGTCATCTGTTTCTGATGCTGTACAATTTCTTGATATTTGTAAAAAGTTCTAGCCATTTGTTTTCTTGCTAATTCTATGCCTGTGGTTCTGATTGCCCATTCCCAGTCTTCAAATAAAGAGGGAGTCAAATATTCATCTTGTGCGTCAGAATAGGTGGCTTGGGGTTCTGGTATTTTGTCTGATGGTGGTAGTATAGCTGGTACCATTACCGGCGTGTTGTCAGTAGGGCTTGGTATATCCAAGATAGAGATTATTTCTGCTTTGTCTTTTATTTCTTTGGCAATCAGTACTGCACCTTCTTCTCTTGGTAAAAATTGACCTCGCTCACCATATCCAATGGATCCTGGTCCACCGAACTCCTCCTCGCATTCCAGCAACCAGTTTCCAACGGCCTTTTCCAAAGCTTCGTATCCTTCAAGCTGGCAAAATTTGACAAAGTAGGTATTTACCATCGTATTTACGTAATCTTGAATTGTTTCAAAGTCTTGTCGGTTGGGCACATATGGTCGCATCCAGGTTTCCTTCATTCCTTGGGTTATATAACCGGGGCCACTAACTTGATTGTTCATTTGAGTAATTTGAGCACTTTGCATATTGTTTTGAGTTTTCGTTTTAATTCGAATGGTTTTTCTTTGGTTGTAATATTGTCCCGTATATATACTATTTTCAAACTGTGTACGCGTTCTTCTTTTGGTAGGATATCTGATGAATGTTGTTAAACCTTGTGCTTGTGAAGAATCTAAAAGGAAAAGCTCTCTAGTTTCATCATCCAGAGTTCCTGAACCAATCCTATGATGTTCAGTTTTCCATAAGGTGTTGGGTATCGAATAAGGTTTCAAACGGTTTCCGTGTACCCTCCTGATCTTTGTATCTGATACATCAATGCTCTTGATATGATAAGTTCCTTTTCCTAACAGGTGATGTATGATAAATGGTCCTTGCCATCTGTCTTGTAGTTTTCCTGACCAAGAAGTAGTCAAAAAATCCTTGTAGACTAATACTGTGTCTCCAAGATTGAATGATGGCTTCAGTTCTTTGCGTTGATCAAGTATTTTCTTTTCTATTGCCTTCTTTTGTGCTGCTTGTGTTGTTTTTATTGCTTTTGTGGCTTGCTCTCTAATTCTGCTAAGGTTGTGTAACTGATGTGCCGTTCGGTGAAATAAAGTTGCGTCAAACTGAGGCGATTTCCTGTTATAGATCTGGTGTTCCATGTCGAATGGGGTTTTAGGTTCATAGCCATACATCAAACTAAAGGGGCTGTGTTTGGTAGTTGCTTGTTTCATTGATCTATAAGCGAATAATGCAGCTGGTAGATACTGGTCCCAATCTTTCTTCTCGTCGTCTGATCTGCGTTGTAAGATTTGTCCTAACGTTCGATTAAATCTTTCGATAAGACCATTGCTTTGAGGGTTGTAGGGAGTTGTCGTTTTGTGTATAATAGAATAATTTTTGCAAACTTGGCGTATTAAATCGCTCAAAAAGGGCTTTCCATTATCGGTAACAATTATCGTAGGGCAACCGTGTCGACATATGATTTCCTCGTATAGAAACAATGCTATCTCAGATGATGTTTGGAATCGCATTGGCCTAGCTTCCACATACTTAGTCAAGTAATCTATCCCAGCAATTATATAGCGGTATCCTGCTCTGGAAGTTTGTACATGCTTAACATCCAATGCTATTCTGTCAAAAGGTTTGGTTGATACTGGCACAGGATAGAGTTCTTCGTTTAATGATTTGGGTCCGTGTACTTGACATCTTGGACAATTTTTAACATATTGTTGAATTGTGTGGGCCATCTTATCCCAGTAATATCTGGTGGCTATCTTGTGTAAGGTATTGTTATAAGCAAGATGACCTCCCAAGGGGTGTTGATGATAGGTATGAATGATATTTTCTGCCTCTTCAGTGTTTAAAACTTTACGGATGATACCGTTTGATGTGTTGTATCGATATAGAGTATCTTTATATATTGTATAGTTGATTGACTCTCTTTCAAGATGTTTTATCATTTTTGTTGGAATATTGTCAGGAGTCTTCAGTGTGAGCAAATATTGTTTCATCATTTGTATTTTTTCTTCTTCCATTTTTGTGTAACTTTGTTATTATGCTTTGTGGTGATACGATTTTTGTATTGTTCTGTATTAAGGTTTTTGTTTGATTGGTGTGTGTGTGTGTGTGTTTTTTTTTTTTGATTTTTTTTTTTTTTTGTTTGTTTGTTTCAACTACCCCTCCCTTCCTCCATGTGATTTGATAAAATACATTGGTAGTGTGATTTTGTTGTGTTTTTGCGAATTAATATCCTAATCTGGAAAGAAAGTCGGCACTCTCGTTAACTCTTCCAGGTCGATACTTGACTTCATATTCATATTCTGCTAGTATAGTTATCCATCTTGCTATAATTCCAGTAGGGTTTGTTGTATTTAGAAGTCCTCTTAATGCTGAATGATCTGTTATTATAGTGAATCTTCTTCCAAGCAGATATGGTCTAAAAAGCTTTACAGCCCAGATTACGGCTAAACATTCAAGTTTTGAAACACCATAATTCACCTCACTTGATTTAAGGCTTCGACTGGCATATATGATTGGATGTTCATGTCCATCGTCGTCTAATTGTGTGAGAATACAGCCAAGTCCTTGTTTGGATGCGTCTGTTACAAGTACAAAGTCTCGATTGAAATCCGGTCTTGCTAATACTGGTGCTTCTGTCAAAAGTTTCTTAAGTTTTTCAAATGATTCGGTAGTTTTGTTGGTCCAGGGAACCTTTTTAGATGTCTTGGTTTGATCATGCAATGGTCGTGCTATTGCGGCAAAGTTTTTGATAAACCTTCGGTAATATGAGGCTAATCCCAGAAATCCTCTGACTTGTGTGAGTGTTGTTGGTCTCTCGTAGTTTTTTATCTTCTCTATTTTTCCAGGATCAGTGTGTATTCCTTCTTGAGTGACGATGTATCCAAGAAACTTGAGATGATCTTTGAAAAAAAAGCACTTTTCTGGATTGAGCTTTAGATTTGCTATTTTGATACAATTGAAGACTTGTTCTAAATGGGTAAGATGTTCATGGTGATTATTGGAATATATGTTTAGATCATCGATATAGGCTACTAAGCATTTGTTTATCAGTTTTCTAAAGCAGAGATCTATGAGACGTTGGAAGGTCGCAGGAGAGTTGACTAATCCCATTGGCAAAGTATTATAGTGATATACACCGTATTTTGTTGTAAAAGCAGTTAATTCTTTGCTACTTTCTTCTACAGGCACTTGGTGAAATCCTGCTCTCATATCTAAGGCTGAGAATACTTTTGCTTTTCCTAAAGCGTCAAGTAAATCATCGATTCTTGGCAAAGGGTATGAATCTTTCTTGGTAATAGCATTTAACTTGCGATAATCAATCACCATGCGGTATTCTCCGTTTTTTTTCTTCACTAATATTACTGGTGCTGCCCATGGACTATTTGAAGGCGCTATTACTCCCAGTTTACAATACTTTTCTAATTCCTTTTGTAGATAATCTGATTCAATTGGACTAAGTCGATATGGTCGGTGACTAATTGGTTGGGTATTTTCTTCAATAACAATCTTGTGATTTATCAGTTGTGTATGGCCAATTGTATCATTATTCCAATCAAATATGTTTTTGAATTTGTGTATGAGCTTCTTCAATCTTTTAGCGATATCGTTTCCAATTTTTCCAATTTCTAACTTAGTATAAGTTTCTTGATCTAGAGATTCATTATCTGTAGTGTCGTGTTCAGCTTGATCTTCTTCTAATACGTATAAATCTGTATCTCGATTAAGTTGATAAGCTTGGACCATTTCTTCGTTTTGTAAATCAAAAGCTTCTAGCCTTCCTACTTCTTCGTACGGTTTAAGATATATATCGTAGTCTGACCGATTATATAAATGTACATCTATACTCTTTTTGTTGATGACAATACTTGTACTGATGTCAAAGTATCCCATGACTTGAGTGATATCTTTATTCGTGATTTCAAGGCTGTATGTGTTATTCTTGGTTGTTCCGGTTGGTTTCTTGATTTGAAAGCTATTTGAAGTGTGTGCTTTCAACACCATCCCCTCTTTTGGAGCTTGTATGACTATTTCTGTATTATCTCTAACTATATCCAGCTCCTGTGTATCATCGTTGTTTAATACTAGTAAAGAATCTGTATCGTTTCTTTCTTCTTCAGATGACTCATCCTCTGTACTATAGTCTTCCTCATTCGATTCTTCCGTTAATTCACTTTCAGATGTGTCTTCAGAATCTTCTCCTGTCGAATTATCTTCCTCAGAGCCATCTTTTTCAAATCGAACTTTCTTTTCAGTAGAATTTGTAAGACTCGTAGGATTTTGGTACATCTGTTGATAAGTAGTCATTTTAGGTATGTTATCCTTTTTCCGGAGAAATGATATAGGTAGTTCTGCTTTTCGATTCTTGTAAGATACTTTCATGGATGCACTATTGAAATCGATTCTAGCTTTCGCCCTGCTTAACCAGTTGTTTCCAATAATAAAATGAGATGGACACGTAGGCAGTACTTCCACTGTGCATGGTATGACTAAATCTTCACTGACTTCTATTGGTACATCATAAATCATTCCCAATGCAGGTTGTTTAGTTCCATTTCCTAAGGTAAAAACGCTTTCTGATGCAGCATCAATATCTAGTTTCAGAGCATCTGCCAAAGATTTCGAAATACAAGTTTTTGCGGCTCCACAATCTACTAATGTCTTTATGCGTTGATTTCCAATGATTATTTTTGTATATGCAGCTGTAGTGTTTATATCTTCATCCTCAATTAAGGCCATAGTTTCCTGTGATCTTTTTTTATTTGGAGATTTTCTTTTTAGTCTACATGCACCAATGAGGTCTCTTCGAAGTCTTGGTGTAGTGGTGATTAAATCTCTTACGGATATATTTGCTGGTTGATCAAGTACATCTTCTACAATATTATATGAAATGGCAGGAGGTTCTCGTCTGGGATTCTTTCTTGGTGTTTTTGTCTGTACTTTTTCTATAGGTAAGTCTGTCTCCATTCGTATTGCAGTATCATTAAATGGTGAATTCTTGGGGCGTATTTCTTCAAGATGCTTTCTTGTAGTAATTCTTCTGGTAGTGACAGCTGGCTTTTTCTGCTTATCCTGTGTTGCGGGTCGGTCTTTAGTATATGGTATTCCTGGAGTAACTTCGGGAGGTCTTTCGGGTCTTATCGCAGCATATAGATCTTTTTGTCTACTATGTCTGTCCTCGCTTTGGGTTAGTATAGCGTTGAGGTGTTTTTGCTGTTTTTGCTGCTGCTGCTGCTGTTGTTGTTGTTGTTGTTGTTGTTGTTGATTAATGGATTTTTGCTTATAATGGGTGTTCGATTGACCATTGTTTTCATTATTGAACACAATCGACCCATTTAGTTTTTTGAAGGTTGTGTTTGACGTACGTCCCCTGATGGATAGTACTGATAGTCAGTCTGTGTGTCCTTTCTCCTATCATTGTTGTTGTTATTGTAATGCCCATTATTGGTATTATTGTTGTAACGTCCATTATCGTTGTTATATGAACCATTCCTATTATTATGCCCATAATTCCTATTGTTAGTATATCCACTATTTCCATTATTATAATTTCCATTGTTGTAATTGTTAAAGTTTCCTTTATAATTTCCATTGTTATAGTTTCCATTATTATTGTTGCGGTAGGTTTTGTTATAAGGTCTACCGGTTGATTGTTGAGTGTTCAATTCATTTCTTATAGTCTGCTGTATCAAGTTAAGTATATCTGACTGATTGCTATGCTGAGGTAGTCCATTGCTATGGTGCTGCAGGTTATGACTTGAAAGATATTGAGAATTGTCGAGTTTTCTACTGATGTCCATGGTCGATAGTTGTGGTTGATTCATTGTTCTCGTAAAAGATAAGTTTTGAGAATCACGTCTACCATTCTTGTAAGGATCACTGACTGGAATGTACTGGATCTGATGTTCTTGTCCATCAATAATTTCAAGATTGTGATGGTTAGGCAAATATCTATTGGGATGCGTGATTTCTTCATTGTATATCAAAGCATGGCTCACGTTTCTTGGTATAAATGGGTTATCGACCATTGCTATTTTTCTAGGTCTGTTGGCGTTCCACCATCCATCAGCATGATTTGTCCAATCTTGAAAATTTCTTGAACTTGATTGTATACAGAATTGTTTTATGTCCTTAAGAAGACCAGCACGGAAGCGACTTTCCACTACCTCTTCGCTCGTGATGTTTGCTAAATCAGCAGCTTCTCTAAGCCGGGAAAGGAAAATTTGAGGATGCTCCTGTTCTCCTTGCATCATTTCGTTAAATTCCAGTTCGTAGTTTTGTATGAGCTCTGGTGTGATATAATGTTTCTTCAATTGTTCTATGGCTTCTTCATAGGTGACCGTAGGATTTTCCTTCAATATGACGCGCTCAAAGTAAATTTTGGCGGCACGTCGCAATTGTGATTTTAGGATAACCAGTCTTCGGGCATCAGTATTTGTGTTGCTAATGGCTAAGAATGATTCCAGTATTTCTTGAAAGTGACGGAAATCTTCCCCTTCATAACCATAAAATTCAATTAGTTTAGGACGATATCCTTGGGCTACGCTTTGGTTGCTAATCGAGGCCAACACGTTTTGTCCTGCTGTATTCATTGTTGCTAATAAGTGTTCTGAAATTGTAGAGTCGATTTTGAATAATTTTCTTTTTGAAGTTTTTCTGATAGTTTGATTTGTTTACTGTTTTAATTGATTTTCCCTCGTAGTGACCACCAAATGTGAGATTGTTAGGCTTTCGGGTTTAAGTAGGTTTGGTATAAGTTATTGAGACAAAGTTTTGGTAATCGAATAAAGTATTGGATAAATTAATATCCAAAAAAGAGTAGATAATTTGAGTTGTAAGTTCGCTTGAGTAGAGTGACCACCAGATCTTGTTAAGTAGATCAGTCTGAATTGAATAAAAGTAAAATAAAAAGATGAAAGATAAAAGATAAAATAAAAAAGAGATTACAATGAAGTATATGATTCAAGGGATTATTGATTCTTCCTATTTATAAAATAAAAGAAGTATTTTGTTTCAAAGGAGATTTATTTGGATAAGGTAAGATAATAATAATAATAATAATTCTTGATAAATTGTTGATATTTATATGTTTTTGGTTTTCTTGATTTTGTGATGTTTTTAGATTTTTGTGTTTTCCTTTGAATTGTGAATTTAGTTGAGTTATTCAATTTCATTGAGTTTATCAAAAATATTGAGGACATGAACTTAGTTCAGGTCCGAACTTTCTTCGTCAAGTGGTACAGTTTGATTGAAAAAATTTCTATTTTCGTCACAGTACCCCATATTGAACCTTGTTCAATTTTTGAACTTTATTTTCTTTTGTCTATAAAATAGACAAGTTTTTACTTTTATTTTACTTCACTTCTCTTGACTTATATATTTTAACTTCACTTATCTTAAATATATTTTATCCAATAAATCAAGTATCTTTATCCCTGAATCTTTTGGTATAACACTCTTAAAACACAAGCAAGACAAGTCCCTTGAAGTCAATTATCTTCATTGTAAACACTCTTAAAACTCTTATCAAGTTACTTTAATACAAACAAGTTTGATTTACTTAACAAGATCTGGTGGTCACTCACAAGCGAACCTAATATCAATACTCTACCCAACTCTTAATTTTTTTTATCCATTTTCATCAACTTTACTCTATTTCAAAACCGTTAACTCTTACAAGCCATTGAAGCAACAAAAAATTACAATATAAAAAATGTTGAAAAGATAAAAAAAGTTGAAAATATAAAAAAGGTTAAAAAAATAAGAAAAGCTAAAAAGAAAACAAAAAAAAAATTATTCATATATATCCCATCTTTTTGTGAAGAAATTGTCAGTCAGTTTAAATAAATCATATATTTTTACTCAATAATTAACAAACTTTAATAAGAAAGTCCCTGTTCACTTAAACTTTTTACTCTATTTTAACTTTTATCAAGAAACATCGTATTGATCTTACAAATAAGATCTGGTGGTCACTACTTAACAAGCATCTGCTTAAATTCTATATAAAACAACAACTTACAAGGCAATCTTAACCTTACGATCAAGCTTTACAAGCAAACTTACTCTATTAAAACACAAACCTACAAACCAACCAATATAAATTAACACTATTGTAACGAAAATGGCGATAAGGATACACAGAGATTAGCCGAGTCAAGTCAGAAGGATAAAAAAAATTAAAAATATTGTAACTTGTTAGTACTTGGGATTTGGATTGTATTGTAACACAAGAACTAACTTTTTGAACGATGTGACAAAAATAGAAATTTTTTTAATCAAACTGTACCACTTGACGAAGAAAGTTCGGACCTGAATTAAGTTCATATCCTTAATATTTTTAATAAACTCAATGAAATTGAATTATTCAACTAAATTCACAATTCAAAGGAAAACACAAAAATCTAAAAACATCACAAAATCAAGAAAACCAAAAACATATAAATATCAACAATTTATCAAGAATGATTATTATTATCTTACCTTATCCAGATAAATCTCCTTTGAAACAAAATACTTCTTTTATTTTATAAATAGGAAAAATCAATAATCCCTTGAATCATATACTTCATTGTAATCTCTTTTTTATTCTATCTTTTATCTTTCATCTTTTTATTTTACTTTTATTCAATTCAGACCGATCTACTTAACAAGATCTGGTGGTCACTCTACTCAAGCGAACTTACAACTCAAATTATCTACTCTTTTTGTATATTACTTTATCCAATACCTTATTCAATTACCAAAACTTTGTCTCAAAAACTTATATCAAACCTACTTAAACCCGAAAGCCTAACAATCTCACAGTACGATCTTTTCAAACGATCCAAAAGTTAATATTGCCAATCAAATCTAACCAAACATTAACCCACCAAACAGTATAAATACTGAGGATTTATTCCTCAAGATATAAAAAATTCACTTCGATCTTTGCACTTTAAAACTTTTACTTACAAAATCTACAACTTTATTTACTTTGTTTTTCTTTGAATAAATTTATCAATTATCCTTTTAAAAAGCTCTTTTGATATTCTATTATAATTACGAAGTCAAGTCCCTTGAAGCTAACTATCTTCATTGTATCCCTTTTTATTTTATTTTTACTTTAAACAAACCTTTTTACGAATCAAAACAAGATTGATCTACTTTACAAAATCTAGTGGTCACTATATCAAGCGAATCAAGCCAAATCTAATTCACAAAAAGTCAACTCTTATATCAATTATAACACAAATCTCTGCTTATTTAAACCTTAACCCAATAAACTCAAACAATATTACAGTATTAAGGTGATGTAGATTCGTTTAGTTTGAGGTTAGAAGCCTTGAATGACTTGAGTTTGATTAACTTGACTGAACGTTTAACAGTTCTTTTGATATAGTAATTTGGTTTTAAGTAGTGACCACCAGATCTTTGTAGATCAACAAGGTTAAGAATGAGATTGTTTATAAAAGATAAAAGAATAAAAGGGATCTTTCTTGATTCGTGATAATTCAGGTATTAGATCAGAAAGAATAAGTAAAAATATAAAGAAAAGAAAAGGTATTGTGACCCAATAAGAAACAATTGCTTTTAAGCGCAAGAAAATTTTGTTTATTGAATTGAATTCAAATTGGATTCTCTTCAAATTGGATGTTTGTTATTTTGTTTAAAACATTCATCTTATTTACAGTAGGTGAAAAAATACGAGCAACCTTTTGGCAAAATCGACTTTTTTCGCTATATCAAAAGGTGCATGCCAACTACCGGCTTGGGACCCCTATGGTATATTTTCGGGGTCATGTGTCTTGAAACAGTAAAGGTCTCATGTAGCAATACTGGAAATTGAGAGAGGAATGAGAATCCGAATTTAAAAATTTGACTTCCGAACAGCTTAAATTATGTACGGTAATCATATGTTTACATTTAAATCAACAAAGAACATATCGGAAGACTATATAGCGTACTTGTATGGAACTGTGAACGTTCCTCATTGTATCCATATAAAAGCAAGTGCAACTTCAAGAGCCCTTGGTTTCTTTTTTTTTTGCTCAATTTCTCTCACTACTTCTCACCATCATGCCTAAATCTATAACAATGGAAAAGCAATCCAGAAATAAAGATATATCACTGAATAGCATGAAGCCAGAGGATATCACAGATAAATATTACGTTCATTCTCGCACAGTTGAAAGGTATACTAGGAAGCTTTTTCCATGAAATTCACATCTGTCGGCTGGAAGACATGCTATTGTCTCTTATGCCATGAAGCACTATATCGAACTGTGTATTATTACTGGTCATCGAACAATAGCGAAAAAGCTATTCAGGGAGTTAGGTAAGTTTGGTTACTTGTTGATGTACCGTTCAGGAGTAAACGCGCTGAGATCCATAAACTGCCACCGAGAGCTAAAAAAAAGAAGGCATTCTTAAAAAAGGATCATTGAAAAAAGCAGGTGACCTGAACAAAAAGGCATCGCAACTGGTCAAGTCAAGAGTGACGAACAGTAGCGTTCTCAGCTGAAGCAAAGATTAGCATCTAGTGATCAGATGGAGTAAAATAGTATAGAGTAGTATAAAATGACATTTTGCTCCCTCATCACATCGACATTACAGTAAAGCACTGCAGCGGTAGGATGAACATGTGTTGTCACATACCTACTCAGGGACCAGCATAGACATGTCAGCTTTATGACCATAACATAAACTCAACGACTTGTCTGCATATACTTAGCAATATTTACATGAATACGTTAGAGTACCATTATTTGAAGACATCTGATATATACCTTCAGAGTGATAGCGGCGTAAAGTATAAGGTATATAAATTATTGGTATGCTCAAAGTCTGGATTTAAATCATATAAAGCATGTTTGGCATCAGCTCAAACTTAATCTGACACCACATGAAGTCGGAGAAAGAGATGTCAGAAAGCTTTAGCAATTTGTGGATGTAGAGCGAAATAAACTCAATGCAAATGCTTGCAAGAGGTACATCAATAGTATGCCAGCCAAAGTGAAAGCAGTTATTAAAGCAAAGGGAAGATATAGAAAATATTAAATAAACATAGCGAATTTTGAAAAATCATCATTGGCTTTTTTATGGCTGTCTTTCCCTTTTTAAAAAGCTTGTACTTCAAGTACAGTCAATCTCTTTAGTGCGTTATATGTATCTTTGTTGCCTTAATTAGTTTGTGAGATATCAAAGCTCTGGCGAATGTACACACGAAAAAAAAAAGATATGAAGACAAATCGAACAGAGGTTGCTCGTATTTTTTCACCTACTGTAGTTTTATTCATTTATTTTTGGGCATTATTGCCATATTGATTATATATTATTGGTTCATTCCAGTATCATAAAAGGGTAGCGGAAGGAGGGAAAGCGAGCAGGGGATCCATGGAAACGATCAAATAAAAAAATTCAAACGGTAGATGCAAAAAAAAAAGGAAAATACGCTTACCTTGACCATAGAAGCAGCAAACAAAAGAGCGTAGTAAATAAAGCCCATAAAGAAAAGCGCGCCAGTAGTAAAAAAAAATCCAAAGCTATAACAGGTTATAGACAACAGGGAGCAACAGAAGCCAAAGCATCTAAAATTGTATAAAATAAAATATTAATAAAGGTAAACCATGGTATACTTGATTTATTTACCTTAAAGCTCTTTTACTAACAAAACAGGATGCCAAGACATTCATAAAGCTTCAGCCACGAACTAAAGGAATCTAATTTTACTTTTAATAAAGATTACTGAAAGATATGAATGTATTTACTTTATGAGCAGATATGCAAAGAACCAAAGGAACTACAGCAGCCATGAATACATGTATGAATGTCTACTACAGCATGTTAGAACTAAAGTTTTCTTTTTTTCTTTTTTTTTTTTTTTTTTTTTACTTACCTTGCAATAACCGGAGCGATGTTGAAAAAGGAAATTGCTGAACAGAAAGAAAAAAAAAGAACAAAATTTCGAAAAGGAAATCTTTTTATATTTTTTTTTTGCTATACTAAGACTGAGTTTCATTGTAAACTCGATAATATTTAAGAAAGATTCAATTTTGATGCCAAGTTCACTTGTCTTTATTTCAAAGTACTCTTATAACAATATGTCTGATCGTGGTATTCAATTCAACCCTGCTCCTGCCAATTCTCGTGGCTCTAACTCTGTTGGGCAACCAATCGCTGTTCCTTCTCGTGTTGTTGTTCCAGAGCTTGCTTCAAGCGATGCCATTCCTGATAGCTTCGCCTATCCTAGGCCTGGTTTTCCTCCCATGACCCATGTTCAGAAGCGAATGCGCCAAGCCGAAGACATGGAGACCGATGAAGCATCTCTTTCTTTTGCCATTTATATGGAGCTAAGAAAAGAAAATGATGGTTTGAAGGAGATGCTTCGAAAAGAGCAAGAGAAAAAAAACGGGCCTTGCAATTGGCATACAGCAAGCTCAAAGAAGCATACGATGAGCTTGAAGCAGAATCAGGCAAAGGCGCAAAGCCAATTGCTACTGCTGTTAAAGTAAGAACATTAAAATTCAATTTTAAACTGTTGTATAATGGTAATGGTTATTAAGAAAAAGGTAGAAACAAAGATCAAGAAACAGTGTGAGTACTTTTTGAGACTGATCTTTATTTCAGTTTAAGTTAAAGTAAAAATTATTCTAATTGAAGGCAGGTATTTATATCTTATTGAGTGTGTGGCTTGATATCTTCTATTGTAAGCGTTCTTCTAATATTCAGGTACTTTAGCAAGTGTCATCTATAATTATGATTATGAAAACTTTTCATTTGTTCTTTTGTATGTCTGTCAAAGATTATCTTTTATTCTGGGAATTCCTCACTGATTTGAATAACGTTATTTTACGCGTTATTTCAATTATGTGAAAGATTAGCAATATTCCTGATATTGGATTGGATCTTGTTATTTTAGTTGATACTTCTTCTTATCAAAGAACTCTTATTAATACAAAACATATTCTAAAAGAACATGTTTAATTGGAATTGATTGTATGATCTTATTTAAATAAACTTATATTTTTATTTTATTTAATTATGATCTTGTATTAAGACTTATGTTTATCAATGTCTACTACGATCAGTTACTGTTCTACAACATAAACAAATAGACTAATCGCTTTTCTCTGAAATATAGGATGCTGTAAGAAATCACTACAACAACCTGCCGCTATCATCTCAGTATATCCTTGAAAAGCCTCTGAAGTCTGCTGAAAACCAAAGAGTGTTTAAATTGCTGCAAGATTATGTGAATAGCCATTATTCATTTAAAAATACCAACAACCGCGATTTGCGCAAGTACCTCGAGCGCCAATATTATACAAAGAAGGCGGGAATATCCACGGGTGAAGAGGAAGATCCAGTTGAAGAATTTATAAGAAAACGAAAAGCAGCAAAAGTCACTCGTAGAAGTGCTGTAAGTGCTACATAAAGTATTGTACTTGCATAACTAACTTTGCTTTTTTAGAAAACAAGAGCTCGTAAGGCTATATACGAGCAGTACAAGGATCAAGGCGTTTACGAAAGCTATCCAAACTGTGAGTATTTGCTTCAACAGCAATACATGTCTGAAGAAGAAGACATGTACAACATGATACAATCGACAAGATGGAGGAAATTCTTCTGGAGCAAAATCCAGATAGAACAACTCCTTTTACCGAAAAGGAACGCATGTCTGTCTTGTGCAAGAAAACAGTTGGTTATTTTGAAGTTCGTGTACCAAAGTACAGATCACCTGCAGTAAGTTTGATTAATATCTTTTTAAGCGTAATCAACTAATTATCCAATATTCAGTGTACCGAATTTTTTAAGCTGTTGGATGATCAGATAGCAAGTGACAAGGCAAAGAGGCAAAGAACTGGAAATAGCAGCATCCAATTTCTTCCTCGTATACAAAGAAAATGCTCGTTGCCTGTTCCTGACTTCATCAAAAAAGAAAATATAACTGAAGAGAGTATCGCTTGGGCTTTTGGTGGTGAAATAGAGTTGGATGAAATCAACTTGCTGTTTTTAAAAAAAAAAATAAAAAACTTGTGAAATAAATAAAACAAAAAAAAATGAAAGCGGTGTTTAGATCTTTAAAATTTTTTTTTTTACCTTTGTTTCATTCTAGATTTGGTTACAGATAAAATCAGTTTGCCGTTTGTATTGTGGTCTTTGAATCTTATTTTAGATTTCTGTTTGATGACTTCTACCTTCGTTATATTTGGTCCGCTTTTATTTTTTTTAATAAAAAAATTTCTAAAGCACTTTTTTTTTAAAACCCAAATTTAAAACGCTCCTTTTTTTTATTCAAGTTTAAACAATACATTGAATGGAGATTCCTTTTGTAATGTCAATGCTGGGAATGTAATTTTTTTTTTTACAATTTCAACATTGCAACTTTTTTTTTTTTTTAAAAGTACTCAGTAACAATATACTTTTTCTTTTGTTTTTTAAACTTTTCATAGAAATCTCAAGACGTGTAGCATAATAGACATTCATTCCGTTACCGCCTTTTTTTTTCTTTACTCTCAAAAAATAAAATTGATTATCAAAAATACTCTGTCTTTTTTATGCCGTGATCTTACTATTTAAAACATATCTTTTTCAGCTTTAAAACAAGTTTAACTTCTTTAGAGCCTGTTTTGCCAAGTATTAAAATAAGAGACAAAAACTAAAAAAGACAATAGTTGTGAAACTAAAGATTATATGTTGCTTTATTAATAAAAACATTTGAGGCTATTTATACTTTTTGGATGTCTGGATCTTTACCGCTATTTCAATTGATCGGTTAAAAGAATAATGTGGGAAGGATGGGAAGATAAAGGAAAGATAGTAGATAATCAATAGCCGCTGTCTTCTTGACGAATCAAGGGACAATGAAGTAGATAAATTATTGATCTAACGATAATTATCGAATAAGGTTGGATTGAACTGCCGTTGTTATAATCAGGTTCCGATATAGTCGTGGGAACGCCGATAGGGACAACAGGGCAGAGTTGGCTATTGCGGAGATCTCTCGTTTATCCATGAATGTTCACTTTACTAGTTGTGTGGATACAACAGAGCCAAAAGAATCCTTCTTTTTTTATATATTTTATTCAATCTTTTAAATTTTCTACTATATTCACATTCTTTTTTTTTGTTCCAATTTATAAACACATACTTTTATACTTATTATTATAGCGATATTATGCACTTATATAAGAGTTTCATCCCTCTTATTCATATGTACCTCTTTACTCTTTCTTTTTTTTTTTCTTTTGTTCATTGGTAACCAAAATAAATCTCCTTTTGTATTAAACAAAGTTTTTTTTTTTTTTTTTTTTTTTGTAAAATACGACATGAGAGCCGAAGAATGCTTGAAAAGAAAACGCCACGACTCAATCACTTGGATTTCCGAGCTTGTAGGCCAATAGAACTGTGTTTTCGATCTTTGTTGAAGTTAAAAAATATTGCACTGAAGTTGAAAAAGCATAGTCTTCCCAATTTGTAATCTTGTATGGCATCATGTAGCACAACAGAAAATTATTTATTTTTTTAAAAAATACAATGTCTTTTTATTCAACAAACATATTATATACTTTTGATTATTTTTATAGATTTACAATCTATTTTTTTCAAGCTTTCTTCTGATATAAAAATCAGCTTTCTAACATTTAAATCCGAGTTCTCACTCATTTAATAGAATTATCACTATCAAAAAAGATCAACTTTATCAACTTGGATAACGGTGATTGGGTGCAGTGTCGGCTTTCCAAAAAAGAGTCACGTTTATCTTTTTAACCAAAAGCGAAAGAAAAGTGGTTTCTTGGTGTAGTTGGTTATCACGCCTGTCTAACACACAGGCGGTCGCCAGTTCGAGTCTGGCAGAAATCATGTTAATGAGGAACAATATTTAACGTATGATCGTTGGACGTCCACATTTTATTTTTGCTTATCGTATTGTAAGTTTTTCTTTTTATATTTGTCGCATTTTTATTCTACTGTAACACAATGCAGCAAACTTTTGCAGCATTTGACTTTTCTCTCTCCAACTAATTCAAATCCAGGAAAATACAAACAAATACGTATGAATACAGTGTAACGAAAATGGCAATAAGGATACACAGAGATTAGCCGAGTCAAGTCAGAAAGATAAAAAAAATTAAAAATATAAAAAATGTTAAAAGATAAAAAAAGTTGAAAATATAAAAAAAAGTCAAAAAAATAAGAAAAGCTAAAAAGAAAACAAAAAAATATTATTCATATATATATATACCATCTTTTTGTGAAGAAATTGTCAGTCAGTTTAAATAAATCATATATTTTTACTCAATAATTAACAAACTTTAACAAGAAAGTCCCTGTTCACTACAACTTTTTACTTTACTTTTTATATTATTTTATCAAGGAACATCGTATTGATCTTACAAATAAGATCTGGTGGTCACTACTTAACAAGCATCTGCTTAAATTCTATATAAAACAACAACTTACAAGGCTATCTTAACCTTACAATCAAGCTTCACAAGCAAACTTACTCTATTAAAACACAAACCTACAAGCCAAATAATAAAATAACAACAGATAAATCCAGAAAAATACAAAAAAATACAGAATATCCACAAAATCATCAAAAACAGCATATAATCAGAAAAGCCAAAAACATATAAATAACTTCAATAGTTCTTATATTTTTTAAAACTTACTTACTTACTCTTGACTTACTTCACTTCACTTTTAACTTTTGTTTTACTTTACTTACTTTACTTTTGATTATTTTAATAAATATCATACAAAGTAAATCTCTTTTGTTTTTCTTTTATTTTATCAAATATCAAGAACAAGAAGTCCCTTGAAGCAAATACACTTCATTGTAATCCCTTTTTTTTTTTATCTTTTTACTTTATTTTATTCACAACAGTTTGATCTACTTAACAAGATCTGGTGGTCACTTACAGTAAGGGACAAAATCAGTCCGTTTTTTGGTTTTTTCGCAATGCCTCGCCGGGAATTAAGCTTAGAGCTCTGCTTTGCTGACGAAAAATTTGTCTCTTCCTTCAACAAAGTTGACAATATTTGTCGGAAATGGTATTTTTTATTTTCCGCCATGTTATTAGAAGATATATTGAAAATAATGTATTTTATTTTTTTGAATTTCGATTAGTACTTGGTATCGCGGCCCTTACGCTGGATTACGTCCCGAACTCGACGGGGCATAGAGTGAATAAGGTCTCTACAGTACTCTGGAGTTGCTAGGTCATACCAAAGCTTCGAAACCCGGTCAAAAAATGCTTGGTCAGTCTCAACCACAGAAGAAGGTGGTCTTGTCATCTGTTCCTTCTTTTTAAGCATGGCCCATGCATTTTCAATTGGGTTAAGGTCAGGGGAGTATGCTGGCCAACTCAGGAGCTTAATCTTGTTCTTTTGGAACCATTTTGAAGGAGCTGAAGCACAATGGATGCTTGCATTATCTTGTTGAAAGATCATGTCCTTACTTTGCAGGCCATAATACTTCAATGTCTCCTTGTATTCCTCCTCAAGTACTGACGTGTATAGCTCACCATTTACATTACTTTGTAGCCAGGACATGTAGCCCCCTCCATGTATAGTTATGCAACTCCAAAGCATGATCCCGCCTCCTCCATAAGCATGTTTCTTTTTGTAGTGATGGTCTCGATAAGGTGCTTATCCTCTTTCCAAGCGTATTCTAGGCCATTAGACCCTCTTTTTTGGATCTTTGTCTCATCAGAAAAGACAACGCGTTCCCAATCAGTCTCGGACCAGTCTTTATGAGCCTTTGCCCAATCATATCGTGCCTTTTGCTTGTCATTATTAAGTGGAAGTACCGTCTTTTTCTTAGTCGATTTTAGACCTTTGCGTTTCAAAGTACGAGCAATTGTTTTTGGATTGACCATTTGATCTGGTTTTTTAACGCCAAAGGAAGCATCGGCTGCGCTTTTAGATAAGCCAAGTCTTATGTCTCTAGCTGCTTTGGTTTCCTCCCTAGGTGTGAGTAAACGATGTCTACCCGCGCTATTTTTTGACTGCAACTTGGTTTTCCTTGAAATTCTTCGAATCATGGACTTTCCACAGCCTACTTTTTTTTTAATTACATCCCATGGAATGGAGTGGTTCAACATGTTTTCAATTTGGGCATGTTTGTCGGCATTCTTTGCTGTCATGGCGTGTTTGGCTAATCTGAGATGAGGTAAATGAGGAAAAAGAAAAAATGTAAAAAAATAAAAGAAGCTAAAATATGAGAACACGTTAGCGTTCACTGACGTCATAAGACGTACCAAACTAAATCTCAAGTCAGTCCAGTGACTGTTTCTGGAGATATGGTGTCTAATGCAAAATCGGGCGTTAGCAACAATCACGGAAAATCACTTTTTCCGCCATAACTACAGAGAAAATGGTGGTAGAAGCAATTAGGTTACACCAATAATTTTGTCTAGCTTGCGTGCAAATGTTTCGTCAGCAAAGCGAAGCCCTAAGTTTAATTCCCGGCGAGGCATTGCGAAAAAACCAAAAAACGGACTGATTTTGTCCCTTACTGTATTACAAGCGAACTTATATTCAAATTATTACTACTTTGGAACCAAACTCTATACGAAACTTTGGTCTCACATCAAGAATCTTATAAAACAAACCTATTTTATACTATATAAACCCTACAAACTCCAATCTCACACTACTTTTGGTATGTTACATTAAACTTCCTTTTTGACCTCTCAAATGGCTATATATTGAAAGAAGACAAACAGTAAATATTTTTTGTACCACGCCAGTTAGAAAATGAACTTCTGCGTAACAATCTATTTGAAAACGGAGTATCAACTCTTTTGCTTGAAAACCAAAAACAACACAAAATCATAAAAACCAAAAAACATATACAGTAGGTGAAAAAATACGAGCAACCTCTGTTCGATTTGTCTTCATATCTTTTTATTTTTGTGTGCATATTCGCCAGAGCTTTGATATCACACAAACTAATTAAGGAAACAAAGATACATATAATACACTAAAGAGATTGACTGTACTTGAAGTACAAGCTTTTTAAAAAGGGAAAGACAGTCACAAAAAAGCCAATGATGGTTTATCAAAATTCGCTATCTTTATTTAATATTTTCTATGTCTTCCCTTTGCTTTAAATAGTACTTCTACTTTGGCTGGCATACTATTGATGTACCTCTTGCAAACATTTGCATTGAGTTTATTTTGCTCTACATCCACAAATTGCTAAATCTTTCTGACACCTCTTTCTCCGACTTCATGTGGTGTCAGATTAAGTTTGAGCTGATGCCAAACATGCTTTATATGATTTAAATCCAGACTTTGAGCATACCAATAATTTATATACCTTATACTTTACGCCGCTATCACTCTGAAGGTACAGTGGGTGGACTAATTGTCCCAGTGTTTCAACATTTTTTACTTTTGACATTGTAACTCGACCAATTCTTAGGCTATGTGACTAGTTTTATGCTCATTAGAAAGGTCGCACTTTGTGCTACATAATATCAAAGAGCCAGAGTTCGGAGATTACACAGTCTGAGTTAATCAGCAATAGAAAAAAAACACCGCACTGGGACAATTTTTCCGCTACCTGCTTATTTTGCAATGTGTTCTAAACATCGCCTTCTCATCAATCAGAAATCACCGGAACTAATATACCAGTCTTATCTATGATAATCTATGACTCATATCTTTAATGTAAAGTATAAAAAGCTTTACGTTTTTCTTTTTTTTTATAATATTCTTAGTCTCTTTCTATACTGCACTTCTTACGACTTTGTCCCGCATCAAATGACTCCTACTATCAGCAAATCTGTTCAGAAACAAATCCAAATGCTTTTGGCTAGTAATATGACATATGAACAAGTTATGGAACGCATTCCCGGATTGAAAAAGTCAACTTTAGGTAGGTATGCGAACAAGTTTTTTCCAAACCGAATGAAGGCAACCCCTGGTAGAAGAGCAACTATTGGTGAAACTACCAAGTCGTACATCCGTAGACAAGTAATAAAGGGTGAATTCAAGACAGCCAAAGCAGTACATCAATATCTGAATGGTTTGGGATATACTATTGGTTATTCTGGAGTCTTGAAGCTCCTTAAAAGTATGAACTTCAGAGCTAAAATCAAAGCGAAGAAGCCTCTGCTCAGTAAACAGCACAAGGAACGACGTTTAGCATGGGCTATGGCCCACAAAGTCTGGACAACCGATGACTGGAGGCGTATGGTGTTTAGTGATGAGACTAAAGTCAATGTTTTCGGATCAGACGGTTGCAAGTATTACTGGAGTCGACCAGACGATGTATTGCAGCCTCATCACTTAGACCTTACAGTTAAAGGCGGCCAAGGAAGTGTCATGGTATGGGGTTGTATTACTTATGATGGTCCTGGATATGCTTGTTGGATACATGACGGAACTATGAAAGCTGTGGATTATGTAAATATCTTGGAAACTACACTTATGGACAGCCTAAAGTACTATGGATACAATCCTGAGGACATCTATTTTCAACAAGATAAGGATCCCAAGCACACTTCGAAGCTTGCTAAGCAATGGTTTGTGGATAATAACTTCAAGAGTGATCATATCTTTAGCTGGCCAGCCCAAATTCCCGATTTAAACCCTATTGAACATGTATGGCATCACCTTAAACTCAAGCTGAGTGTATATGACACTAAGGCTAAAGGAGTACATGAGTTATGGGAAAGAATAGAAAAAGAATGGAATACTTTTACAGTGGATGAGTGTAGAAGATATATAGATAGTATGCCGGATCGTTGTAAAGCAGCTATTAATGCTAAAGGGGGACATACCCGTTATTAAATAAAATTTACGTTCAAGCGGAAAAATTGTCCCAGTGCGGTGTTTTTTTTCTATTGTTGATTAACTCAGACTGTGTAATCTCCGAACTCTGGCTCTTTGATATTATGTAGCACAAAGTGCGACCTTTCTAATGAGCATAAAACTAGTCACATAGCCTAAGAATTGGTCGAGTTACAATGTCAAAAGTAAAAAATGTTGAAACACTGGGACAATTAGTCCACCCACTGTATATATCAGATGTCTTCAAATAATGGTACTCTAACGTATTCATGTAAATATTGCTAAGTATATGCAGACAAGTCGTTGAGTTTATGTTATGGTCATAAAGCTGACATGTCTATGCTGGTCCCTGAGTAGGTATGTGACAACACATGTTCATCCTACCGCTGCAGTGCTTTACTGTAATGTCGATGTGATGAGGGAGCAAAATGTCATTTTATACTACTCTATACTATTTTACTCCATCTGATCACTAGATGCTAATCTTTGCTTCAGCTGAGAACGCTACTGGTCGTCACTCTTGACTTGACCAGTTGCGATGCCTTTTTGTTCAGGTCACCTGCTTTTTTCAATGATCCTTTTTTAAGAATGCCTTCTTTTTTTTAGCTCTCGGTGGCAGTTTATGGATCTCAGCGCGTTTACTCCTGAACGGTACATCAACAAGTAACCAAACTTACCTAACTCCCTGAATAGCTTTTTCGCTATTGTTCGATGACCAGTAATAATACACAGTTCGATATAGTGCTTCATGGCATAAGAGACAATAGCATGTCTTCCAGCCGACAGATGTGAATTTCATGGAAAAAGCTTCCTAGTATACCTTTTAACTGTGCGAGAATGAACGTAATATTTATCTGTGATATCCTCTGGCTTCATGCTATTCAGTGATATATCTTTTATTTCTGGATTGCTTTTCCATTGTTATAGATTTAGGCATGATGGTGAGAAGTAGTGAGAGAAATTGAGCAAAAAAAAAAGAAACCAAGGGCTCTTGAAGTTGCACTTGCTTTTATATGGATACAATGAGGAACGTTCACAGTTCCATACAAGTACGCTATATAGTCTTCCGATATGTTCTTTGTTGATTTAAATGTAAACATATGATTACCGTACATAATTTAAGCTGGTCGGAAGTCAAATTTTTAAATTCGCATTCTTATCTCTCTCTCAATTTCCAGTATTGCTACATGAGACCTTTACTGTTTCAAGACACATGACCCCGAAAATATACCATAGGGGTCCCAAGCCGGTAGTTGGCATGCACCTTTTGATATAGCGAAAAAAGTCGATTTTGCCAAAAGGTTGCTCGTATTTTTTCACCTACTGTAAATACCCTCATATCTTATCCCTATTTTTACTTCACTTCACTTTACTTTTCTTTATTACAGAATATTATATTCTTTTTATCTTTTCTTTATTTTATAAACCAATAAAACCATCAAGCGTTCAAAAGAAACCCTTTGGTCTGTGTTCTATTCAAAATACTGAAGTCCCTTGAAGCTAAATCAACTTCATTGTAAACCTATTCTTAAACCTCAAGAGTTTAGCCTATTTTAACAAGTTTGATCTACTTAACAAGATCTGGTGGTCATTACCGACAATACTTATTTACTTACAAAAGTAAACCCGCAAACAAGCATATATAAAAAGAAAAATTTACATTTGGTGGTCACTACGAGGGCTCAAAATCAAGAAACTACCTAAAATTATCCAGAAATCAACAAATTTAGTCAAAAAAAAAATAATTATCAAAATCGAATCAACAATATCTAAACACTTACTAGCAACAATGACAACAACAGGACCTAACGTGTTGGCCTCACTTAACAATCAAAGCACTATTCAAGGTTATCGACCAAGACTTATCGAATTCTATGGGTACGAAGGAGAAGACTTTCGTCACTTTCAAGAGATACTGGAATCCTATTTAGCCATTAGCAATACTCAAAATGACTCAAGAAAACTCATTATACTCAAATCTCAATTAAGGCGCTCTGCTAAAGTTTACTTCGAACGTGTAATTCTGAAGGAACAACCTGATATCAACTATGAACAAGCTATGGAAAAGCTTCGAAAACATTATATTACTCCCGAACTTATTCAAAATTACGAACTTGAATTCAATGAAATGTGTCAAGGAGAACAAGAACATCCACAAATATATCTTGCAAGATTACCAGAAGCAGCAGATCTTGCTAATATCGATAACGAAGCAGTCATTGAAAGCCGATTCCGTGCTGGCTTACTAAAAGAAATCAAATTATTTTGCATACAAAGTAGCTCAAGAACTTTCCAAGATTGGATTAATCATTCTGAAGGATGGTGGAATGCACATAGGCCACGAAAGATTGCCATGGTGGATAATCCGTTCATACCTAGAAACGTCAACAATGCACTTACAGTGGGTCAAAAAACTGCACCAACCTAACCTAGTTTTTCGGAAATAAGAGCACAGGTCTGTCAGTTTATTAGCAAACATTATGAAACTTGAACCAAACAGAGTTAATACTATTATGATTTATTGACAAAAATTTCAAAGTCAGAAGCTGAGTATACACTTAAAGCGCGTCCAGAAAAAAGCGGAGGTCGGTTGGTGCAGTTTTTTGACTTCCTTAAAATCGAGTGGATCCGCCCTTTTCTGCTAATACTGCTTGTATTCTGTCGGGCATACTGTCTATATATTTGATGCACTGTTCTTTAGTAAACGAATTCCATTCATTTTCGACTCTTTCCCACAGTTCATTGATGCTGGTCGCCCTATTATTATATATGCTCAGCTTTAACTTCAAATGATGCCATACATGTTCAATAGGATTAAGATCTGGACTTTGTGATGGCCAATCGTCAATGTAAACCATGCCACTATCTTTCATCCACTGCGTTGTGGACTTTGATCGGTGTTTAGGGTCATTGTCGTGCTGAAATACAGATGTTTTCCAATTCAGACCGTAGTACTCCATAGTGTCTTTCAGACTTGTACCAAGAATTTCTTGGTATAGCTCTGAATTCATGGTACCATCATAAACCTGACATGCGTATGCAGGTCCTGCGCTGGTTATACAACCCCATAACATGAGACCACCGCCTCCATGCTTCACAGTAACGTCGATATGGTGGGGCTGTAAACGATCGCATTTTTGTTTCCAATAATATTTGCAACCATCAGAGCCCCAAATATTAATTTTGGTCTCATCAGAGAATACCACACGTCGCCAATCATGTACAGTCCAGTATTGATGCTTTTTTGCCCATGCCAATTGAGCCTTCTTGTGTTTTTCAGTCAATAAAGGCTTCTTCTTTTTGATCTCAGCATAAATTTCAACTGAATGTAAAACATTGATGGCCGATTGATACGACATAGGGTGTCCAAGCTCCTCCAACTTCATTTGCACATCCTTGGCAGTCTTCAAATAACCCGTGAGTACTTGTCTCTTGATGTATCGACGCGTTGATTCTGTCACAATGCTCGGTCTACCTCCTCTTTTACGTATTCTATTATGCATCCACTTATTTGCATACCTATTAACGGTATTTCTATGCACTCCAACTCGTTTCCCAATGACTGTAGGGTCAACGCTATCTTCTAATAGTGCTTTGATACTGTTTTGAACATCGGATGGAAGCGTTTTGGGCATTTCTAATGATGGATGGACACTGGTGATGTATGATGCGCTTGGGTAAAGTAAGAAAGAAAAAAAAAGAAAAACAATTGCAAAAAAGTTTATTTTAAGGTCCCCAGTGTGACTATGTATACCACAGACTAATTTAAATCTGCCGGAAAGGCCACAGTCCGGACATATGATATCAAACCCACTTTTATTTTAGAAGTCAAAAAACTGCACCAACCGACCTCCGCTTTTTTCTGGACGCGCTTTAAGTGTATACTCAGCTTCTGACTTTGAAATTTTTGTCAATAAATCATAATAGTATTAACTCTGTTTGGTTCAAGTTTCATAATGTTTGCTAATAAACTGACAGACCTGTGCTCTTATTTCCGAAAAACTAGGTTAGGTTGGTGCAGTTTTTTGACCCACTGTATAAGGACTATTTATCTACCTCTTGGTCAGGCAAACTACAGGATAAATGGGAAGGACCTTTTATCATACACCAAATACTTGGAAAAGGCACCTATCACATCAAACATATGGATGTACAAGATACCCGGATTAGGAGAGTCCATGGAAACCGTCTCAAGTCATACACAATGCCTGATATTAGTTGGAGAACGGACCACTTGCGAAACGTTACAAGCATTATGGATGATGAAATAAATGAACTCCTCCAGTAAACTAAACATCTTATAAAAAAAAAAAAAGGAAAACAATACGAAACACAAAAAAAAAATATATATACAGTAGGTGAAAAAATACGAGCAACCTTTTGGCAAAATCGACTTTTTTCACTTTATCAAAAGGTGCATGCCAACTACCGGTTTGGGGCTCCTATGGTATATTTTCGGGGTCATGTGTCTTGAAACAGTAAAGGTCTCATGTAGCAATACTGGAAATTGAGAGAGGAATGAGAATCCGAATTTAAAAATTTGACTTCCGAACAGCTTAAATTATGTACGGTAATCATACGTTTACATTTAAGTCAACAAAGAACATATCAGAAGACTATATAGCGTACTTGTATGGAACTGTGAGTGTTCCTTATTGTATTCATATAAAAGCAAGTGCGACTTCAGGAGCCCTTGGTTTCTTTTTTTTTACTCAACTTCTCTCACTACTTCTCATCATCATGCCTAAATCTATACCAATGGAAAAGCAATCCAGAAATAAAAGATATATCACTAAATAGCATGAAGCTAGAGGATATTACAGATAAATATTACGTTCATTCTCGCACAGTTAAAAGATATACTAGGAAGCTTTTTCCATGAAATTCACACCTGTCTGCTGGAAGACATGCTGTTGTCTCTTCTGCCATGAAGCACTATATCGAGCTGTGTCTTATTACTGGTCATCGAACAATAGCGAATGAACTATTCAGGGACTTAGGTAAGTTTGGTTACTTGTTGATGTACCGTTCAGGAGTAAATGCGCTGAGATCCATAAAGCGCCACCGAGGGCTAAAAAAAAGAAGGCATTTTTAAAAAAGGATCATTGAAAAAAGCAGATGGCCTGAGCAAAAAGGCATCGCAACTGGTCAAGTCAAGAGTGACGACCAGTAGCGTTCTCAGCTGAAGCAAAGATTAGCATCTAGTGATCAAATGGAGTAAAATACTATGGGGTAGTATCAAATGACATTTTGCTCCCTCATCACATCGACATTACAGTAAAGCACTGCAGCCGTAGGACCAACATATGCGGTCACATAGCTACTCCGGGACCAGCTTAGACATGTCAGCTTTATGGTGGTAACATAAACTCAACGGCTTGTCTGCATATACTTAGCATTATTTACATGAATACGTTAGAGTACCATTATTTGAAGACGTCTGATGTATACCTTCAGAGTGATAGCGGCGTAAAGTATAAATTAAAATTCATAACTCCATAGGTACGCGGTATCAGTGTAAGGTATATAAATTATTGGTATGCTCAAAGTCTGGATTTAAATCATATAAAGCATGTTTGGCATCAGCTCAAACTTAATCTGACACCACATGAAGTCGGAGAAAGAGGTGTCAGAAAGCTTTAGCCATTTGTGGATGTAGAGCGAAATAAACTCAATGCAAATGCTTGCAAGAGGTACATCAATAGTATGCCAGCCAAAGTAGAAGCACTATTTAAAGCAAAGGGAAGATATAGAAAATATTAAATTAACATAGCGAATTTTGAAAAATCATCATTGGCTTTTTTATGACTGTCTTTCCCTTTTTAAAAAGCTTGTACTTCAAGTAGAGTCAATCTCTTTAGTGTATTGTATGTATCTTTGTTGTCTTAATTAGTTTGTGTGACATCAAAGCTCTGGCGAATGTACACACGAAAATAAAAAGATATGAAGACAAATCGAACAGAGGTTGCTCGTATTTTTTCACCTACTGTATATACAGTAGCGGACAAAACTGGTGCACAAAAATTAAAATCAACATTGTATCTCCGCCATATGTCTGCGACTTTTGTGGCATATACCATCTGAAAGACAGTCCAAAATATACATTATGTTATGTAAACCGGAACTGTGCCGGACATCCCCCAGGCATAAGGTCATTTTTAGTGATTTTTTGCATATTTCAATTTTCGCCAAAAATGTAGTGCTTGTCTAGCCTTCTTTCAATTTTCCCCATATCTCTCCCGTTTGCTTTCAGATTTCACAGCATATTAGTAAATTTTAGTAGCTCTTAAAAAATATATAAAACTGTACTTATTTTGTATTTCCCATTGAGTCCCCCCTTTTGTTTTTACCCTATTCACTATAACAAAGTACTAGCCTTATATGTTTAAGAAAATAAGCAACTGTAAAAACGAAACTCTGAGATCTCGAACACGCCTAGTTCGTACGACAGCAGATATTTCTAGAGTAACAAGGATCTCTAAATGGACAATCAACAGGAGAAAGAGGGAAGAAAGAAACTTAATGTCTTGTGATCATGAAGGTATTCCGCTATTAGCCTGAAAAGTTATTAGTTCAGTCATCAACCTAGAGCTTGGACAAGGTCCGCTACATACAGTTCCTGATGCTCAGCACATTTTGAGGACCTTAAGATACAGTGTTAGCAGACTGTCAGTCTAAAGGCACAGTAGGAAGCTAGATTTTGAGTCCGGAAGTAAGGAATCGAAGAATTTCATCAGCTGTATAAGTCGGAAAAAGCGATGAATGTGGTATCACAACAAGCCATTGTATACTATAGAGGGCTGGAAGTCTGCTATCTTTAGCAATGAAACAAATATGAACATTATGGATGCAGACAGTATACACTAATATTGAAAGCAAGTCGAGCAACATTAGCGATTTTTTCACGGTGATCAAACAATGAAGCATGCTGGCTGCTCTGTTATGTTTTAAGGCTGTATTAGATATTGAGGACCGGAATATGTGTGTCAAGTATATGATGGTATAATGAACTCATAAATATACACATATATTTCGCTTACTTCATACCACAAAAGCCTAGCGTATAGTGGTCTAAAACGTCGTAATCTCTCGTTTCAGTATGACAATGACACAAGGCACAAGTCAACGCATGTCACAAACTCAATATTTGATAACAGCGCTTCTGTGCTACAAGTTTAGCCGCCACTAATCCCGGCCTAAGTCCGCTTAAGCATGCCAGGTGGCAATTGATGGCAAAGGTATGATGATACGACACTAGATCAAAAAGGGTCGATGATCTTTGGAAAAGAATAGTTAAAGAGCCGGGTTCTTTTACTGAAAATGATATACACGCATATTATTAGCATATGCAAAGAAGAATATCCGATAATATCAAGAGATGAGATGATTATATAAAGTCTAAGATTTTAGCCACTTTTGCGGTTTTTAGAAAATATAAGATTTTATAAATTCAAAGCACGCTTATCGCTCAGTTTTAACAATGTCATGCTTAGAACATACATAGATTACAATGACTAGTATATCCTCCTTCTAGTACAGTTTCATGACTATTGCAATTACCATGAGCAGGTAATGGTAGTTAAAAGCTAAAAAAAAGTTTTGTGCACCAGTTTTGTCCGCTACTGTATGTTGATAATTTTCAAGATATTTTACTAGATCTTCCTAGAATATCTGATGATGAAGCACTTGATCGATTTGTTCGTGGTTTAAAAGATGACGTTAGAATTCACGTTTTAACAAAGGAACCTAGAACTTTAGAAGAAGCTTCACGTTTTGCTATAGCTTATGACAGTGCTAGACAGAATGGATTAGCCGCGCCTATGGTTCAGCAAGAATATGCCCTTAATGATCCAATGGATTTATCCATGTTAGTTCAACAACTGAATTCTATGGTCAAATCGAATAGAAGCAACTTTTATCAACAAGAAAGATCGCAAACTAGGCCAAGGCATAACATCATCTGTCATTGGTGTAAGAAACCTGGTCATGTTGTAGCTGAATGCAGAACAAGAATCCGTGAAATACGTGAATTTGAACAAAATAGAATGAGACAAAACAAAAATAATGGCCGTACACAATATCAACGACAACAATACAATCGAACTCAGAACAACAATAGAGTTTATCATGCTGATCTTGTCAATCTTGACCCGAGTAATAATATTCATGATAACAACCGCCCTAGTAATTTGAATTCCTTTGATAGTGTTAATAAAGATTCTTTACTTGATCTCTCTCCCTACTCCTTTGACTTAACTATTGATCGTGACTTTCTGATGAATGCATCTACTACTTGTGCTTTGCTACCTACTTATGAAATATCGATACATGGTCAATCTTTCCATGCCCTAATAGATACTGGTGCTAGTGCGAATTATATTCATCCCAAGTTAATCCCATTGGTCGATTCTTATAAACCTGTATCAAATCAAGCAGTCGAAACAGCTAACGGCGAGCAAACAATTATCTCTGGTGAAGCGCATTGTACTATGGAGATTAAGGGGAGGGGTAAGAACTTTATTAACACTTTCAGGGCATTTATATTTGAATCAAAATTCGATATTATACTTGGAAATGAGTGGTTGAAAGAAGTCAAACCCAAGCCGGATTGGTTCGAGAGCTCGTGGACTGTTACTACACAAGATGGTTCTGAAATTACTATGTTACCTTATAATGATATTAAGAATGAAAAACAAATGAATCAAGTCAACAGTATAATCATCTCTGCTAAACAAATGGAACGCTTGTTCAAAAAGAATCAGGTCGCTAAATGTTATTTTCTCCATGTCACATTCAATAGAAATCAAGTGGATTGCTTAAATAATATACAATAGGTGGAAAAATGGTCCGGATGTTCTTAAATTATTCACAAATATCGCTATAGCTTTACCAAATCCCAATCAAATTGAACAAAACAAACATTACTTTGAAGAGAAAACATTGCTTTATTTTTAGTAAAAATTTGATATGTCACACAAAAGTTCAAAGGGAGCTACAAATGATCAAATATTTCAGCAACATCCGGACCATTTTTCAGGGTGTTCCATAATATCTGTTAGTAGTCTGTATATCCCCCTTTTGCTTGAATAACAGCTTTGATTCTATCCGGCATACTGTCAATATACTTTCTACAATGATCTTTTGTAAATCTCGCCCATTGTTCTTCAGTTCGATCCCATAATTCATGTACACCTTTAGCTCTGGTTTCATACGCACTTAACCTTAGCTTCAGGTGATGCCAAACGTGTTCAATCGGGTTTAGATCCGGGCTCTGAGCAGGCCAACTACAGTGCCCCACAAAACCCTTCAAGTGTTTTGCTTTTTTTCGTTTTTTTGCTTGTCACGAAGCATTGAGTACTATAGTTGGTAGCATGCTATACCTTATTTGAAAACTACGGTGGCAGGGTATTTGGATATTGTTTAAACTCCGAGATCCATGCAATGGCCGTGGAGTAATGACACTTTAAAAACAGACACACACTTGAAGGGTTTTGTGGAATTTTTGTTTAACAACAATTAATATTTAGTATGTCCTCCTTTTGCATTGTAAGCTGCTTTAATGCGTTTAGGCATAATTTCTATGAGTTTTTGACACTCATTCTGAGTAATTGACTCCCAAACATTCTCTACTCTTGACCATAATTCGAGCATTCCGTCAGGCTGCTTTTCATATTGTAATAAACGACGTTTTACGATTGACCATAGGTTCTCGATAGGATTTAAGTCAGGAGAGTGAGGAGGCCATCTTAATACAGTAATATTATTGTTTTCCAGCCATTCAGAGACTTTTTTGGCAGTATGGATACGAGCAATGTCTTGCTAAAATATAATATATTCTTTTTGAAGGTCATACCAATCAATCGTTTTCATTAATTCATCTTCCAAAATACCAATATAAAAGTCAGAATTAATGCTTCCCTTGATATTCGATAGGTATCCAACGCCATACCATGTTAAACAGCCCCACAGCATCAATGAACCTCCTCCATGCTTGATCATATGCTGAACCTGAAAGTCTTTTAACTTGTCACCATTTGTCCAAGTCCATTGTAAACCATCTGAACCAATTCTATTCACTTTAGTTTCGCCGCTGAAAATGACCTTTTTCCAGTCCTCGATGGTCCATGATAGATGCGCACGTGCAAATTCATATCTTTTCTTCATACGGTGCTTAGTCAAAGGTAGGACTTTAGGCTTATGAGTTGCTGCATAACCTGATTCTTTTAAAAAACGCCTATAGTCTCAGCACTAATATTTTCACCATCTTCTAACATCTTTCTAGCAACGTCTGAAGCATTTTTGTAATTGCCAGAGTTGAAATTTCGCAAGATTCGACGACCTAGTAATGTCGAGATTACGAATGGCCTGCCTCCATTAGTTTTCAAATCTCCCAAATCATGGTTTTTTCGAATTTTTGAAATAGTTCCAGTACTGACACCAGTCTTTGTTGATATTTCTTCTCCAGAAACTCCCTCTTTAAGAAGTTGAACGATTCTGTTCTGCATGTCATTGCTAATTGGTCGCATGTCACTTAATTAGGTTATGTTATAAAAAAAGGCAAACAAAAAAATAGAAAGTTGTAAATAAACAAAACGTTTTACACAAAAAGTTGACAAGTCACATTTTTGTGACGTTTATGATGATTTTTACGACATTAACATGTGATTTTTTAAATTCCACAAAACCCTTCAAGTGTGTGTCTGTTTTTAAAGTGTCATTACTCCACGGCCATTGCATGGATCTCGGAGTTTAAACAATATCCAAATACCCTGCCACCGTAGTTTTCAAATAAGGTATAGCATGCTACCAACTATAGTACTCAATGCTTCGTGACAAGCAAAAAAACGAAAAAAAGCAAAACACTTGAAGGGTTTTGTGGGGCACTGTATAAATAGACTTGCTGTCGAAGTTGTTTTCTTCAAACCAAGCTTTTGCGACCTTCGACGTATGTTTAGGATCGTTATCCTGCTGGAAGTAGATGTTTTTGGGGTCATAATTGTAGTAATTTAGGGTGTCCATTAGCGTTGTGTCCAATATATGTACATAGTCCTCTTTCTTCATTGTTCCATCATAGATACGACAAGCGTACCCAGGACCATCGTATGTAATACAGCCCCACATCATAACGCTGCCTCCACCTCCTTTTACTGTTAAGTCAAGATGGTGGAATCGAAGCTTATCATCTACTCTCTTCCAGTAGTACTTTACACCGTCTGATCCCCAAACGTTTACCTTAGTCTCGTCAGAGAATACCATACCACGCCAATCATCTTTTGTCCAATCGTTGTGGGTGTTGGCCCATGCAAGTCGCTTTTTCATATGAATAGCCTTTAAAAACGGCTTGCGCTTTTTAATACGGGCCTGGAATCCCATCGATTTTAAAAGTTTTAAGCAAACAGAGTAGCCAATTGCGCATTCAACGTCACATAAATATCGCTGTACATCCTTTTCCGTCTTTAGTTTACCTGTTATGACTGACCGTCTGATATAGGACTTGGTTGTAACAGTAATTCAGACTTGCGGCCTGATTTAAAGGGCCCATGTTAGGAAACCACCTTCGCTTATAGTCGCTGATGGTGCTTTTCTTGACTCCAGGCACTCGTTTTATGATGGATGAGTAAGAATGACCAGATTTGAGTAAGGACTTGATGTTATCTTGTACATCCAAAGGCAAAGAACGAACCATATTTGTATAAAACAGCAATAATACCGAAAGAAGAAGAAGACGTGCTAAACCAGCAAAAAAAAGTAGATATTTATATTTTTTTTTTTGATTATTAATACAAATCTAATGTATTATTAATCATCTGAGACAAAAGTGACGGCTTCTGAGTCAGCAGCATTGAATAATCTGGGTAGTTAAAATTCTATAGGGCACCCTGAAAAATGGTCCGGATGTTGCTGAAATATTTGATCATTTGTAGCTCCCTTTGAACTTTTGTGTGACATATCAAATTTTTACTAAAAATAAAGCAATGTTTTCTCTTCAAAGTAATGTTTGTTTTGTTCAATTTGATTGGGATTTGGTAAAGCTATAGCGATATTTGTGAATAATTTAAGAACATCCGGACCATTTTTCCACCTACTGTAGGTATTCCTTGCGAGTATATGCGGCCGTCATTTCAGGTGCCCAAAAATCACGTAGGTAGTCATCGATATGGGCTAAATGAAAGATTTACCGTCCACATTTTTGCAAGCCTGTAGCGGAGCTAAAATCAAGCATATAGGCATAAGCTATACATCATTCGAAAGCTCGGACAATTTACTCTCAGATGGTGTAACACTTATGTCCCAAAAAGGCAACTAGCGGACATTATTGAAGCAAGAATATAGACACTATATGGCCCTGATTTGTATGGTTATCTATGAAAGTTTTATTTGTTTATTTTAAGCAGTGCGGGGCTTTTTCATGGTGGTACGAGAAGTAGGAGTATAATCTTCATCGTATTCGTTTTCGGAATCCTCATCTGAGATGAAAATAATTGGTTCCATTTCCCCTTGATCACTAATGCTATCCTCTAAGACGGTAGTCAGCAAAGATACCAGTGGACCTTGGTCGGCAATGCCTGCTCTATTGAACGACACTTGCGAAAAGCAAGCAAGCATTGCCTTCCAGTGATTACTGGCATGTTTCCTACGCCATATGAACTCCACTAACTTCCATGGCATCATCGATGCTGTGCGGTGACGACTAGTCACTCCTCGTTTGATACCATTCCAGGTGCCTAGTAGCAGGCTGTTAGCATAGTTTAAGGATTCTACGGTCTACACAAGTACATACCTTCAATAGTATTAGTACAAGCACCTGTCTTCGGATCACGGAACGTTTTTGAGTGATTGACCGTTTCAACAATCAAGTTTCGGCTTGGATCACTGTCAATCCCTTTATAGCCTTTCCAGCAATCTACCATAACATGGGAGCCTGTCATCAATGATTAGGTGCACTGATCATCTAGCATATACATATTCTAATCATTACCATCCTTTACGAATGTATCGATTATTAACTTCAAGGTATTTTGATTGCGGTTAGGTACCGTCAACAAGAACACCTTACGCTCGGGCGTACGCTCTACACCCCCAACAACCCAAACACCATCTACCCTCTTTCCCTTATTATATTTTCGCTTGCCAAACTTACTTTCGTCTATTTCAACGACAATTGGCTGCCCATCACTGTTAACTCCACCTAAGTATGACTTGTTAATCACATACTCTGATGTAAACAAAGCATCACGTACCGACTTGTACATCTTCAATTCGCAGATCTGCCTCCATTATTTGGTATATGTCCTTAATAATGCTGCGGACCGTTGGCAGACTAAGACCAGTCATGGTAGATATTGTTCCATTTGGAACTTGTAATAGAAAGAGGTACACTACCAATAGTGTTTGGTGGATGATGGACTTGCGACCTTGGAAAAAGGAGCCGTCCAGGTAAGAAATACGGCTACGACCGCACGCACAGTTCCTTGAGCCACATCGCCAAAAGAATCCATCTCGGCTTGACTGGTTCAAGCGCATTTCAGAACCTTCTTTACACTTGCGTGTAGAAAAAAAAGCGACATTTTCCTTTAAATAACTTATACCAGTTGCCTTTAGTTACGTTCCCTCCCATTTAAAAACGAACTTACTTTATGGTACAGTCAGCCGTCATAGTTTTTTCGGCAATATAGGCAAGAGTTGGCATGTTGTTAGCAGCGTTGGAAGACATGAGGTTTTTATGAAATGGAGAAACAGATGAAGGAAAGAAAAAAAAAACAAAAAGCATCTCTTTTTATATTTTTTTACAAGCTTTGTTATCATTCCGAGATCAGCCGATAGATACGAAGCATCTCCGCAACGGAAGCTCGTTTTGCCGTAGTGAGATGACAAAAGTTTTCCCGAAACTCTTGAGGTTTTGAAAAAAAAAATGCTAAGTAACTTAGAGCAAAAGTTATGCAAAAAGCAGATGACGACGTACGAACACCTACAAGGAATCGAACCAACGACCTCCACATTTGAAAGCTATCGACATAGCTATTTGACCAAGAATGCTGATTTGCCAATTTTCGTTTTGCAAGTCCTTCTGTCGTCAAATTTCTGATTTTTGACACTGCAAATAATTGGTGATTTTCAACGTTATCAGTCATTGACAGTCACTGCTAACATCAAAATTTCAACGTTCTAAATAACTTCGAATAAACGAAAAAAATTAAAATGCTTTGTATTGCACCTTTTTGAATTTTAAAAAAAGATTTAGATGCGAAAAAAATAAAAAAATTTAACAATTTTATTATTTTTTTTGTGGTGTAAGTATTCATAGAGTTATTCATGTTTTAAAAAAGTGTCTTTTTTTTTCAAATAATCTCTTTTTGGAAAGCCTGTTCTCCTCTATCGTTGAAAGACCGATATTTTATTTTATTTTATTTTTGAGGGCAAAATGCGGAAATCAAAAGCACATTGTGATTATTTTGATCAAAAGAATACATATTAGGAAGGTAGTCTGTGATCTTTAGCTTAGTTCATTTAAAGCGTGTAACAGAACGTAACAAAATAGTTGCGTTTGGGAAAAAAAAGAAGCTGAAGAATTAAAAGTAAAAAAAAAAAAAGACAAAGTCAAAAAAAGACCTAGTGAAAAAAAAAAAAAAAAAAAGAGAGCATAGTAATAAAAAGTTCCTTATTCAAATGAAAACAATAATCTAAGAGCAAATATGTTTTATAAAAATACAAATGCTTTTACATTATAACAAAAGAATACGTGTATATTTTAAAAAGAATAAAAAAAAAAAGAAGCTTTGTTAACATCTTGTTAGAAGGCAATTATAATTAATAGATACAAGCACAATCTTTTTGTTTTTCAAGTAAATAGATTGCTTTATTATTTTTTATGGCAAATAATACAAGAGAATATATGTTTTTAAGCTTATATTAGTTCATTACTTACTTTATGTTTACACATGGGTGTAATTTGCAATTAGCCATTAGCCATTAGCCATTAGCCATTAGAGATGTTAACATTGCCAACTTCCTTTATCAAAAAGGGCTTTTCAACAACAAGCAGTAATATAAGTTTGATATTCTTATAGTTTTATCGTGTTAAAACGAACAACTTTGCTCATGTGGCTCATGTTCGTCATCCGAATGTGGCCCATTAGGAATTCCTAATGTAAAAAAAAAAAAAAAAAAAAAAAAAAACTGACATTAGACTTGGTTGTTATTATTATTTTTATAAGCTTACATTTGACTAGTGCTTGAGCTTTCCCTTTTTTTTTGCTTTGTGCCTTTGGCATCTAGTGTATTCCATGAAACAAAACAAGGGAGAAAAAAAAAAGATATTGTTTTACTGCTATAATTTGTTAAGATACCGACTTTTTTTTTTATTTCAAGTAAAAATAAAATAAAATAAAATAACAACCTTCCTCCTAAACATATTGCATTCAAGTAATAAAACTTACTCAAGCAATGTATTAGTTATCTTTTGGGATACCATTAAATGTAAACTATATGAAAAGCAACAGTTTTTGATTTCTAATATGGATAGACATTGAATAAGTGTAACATTGGTAAAATAAGGCTACAAAAAAGCACTTTTCTTTTTTTTTTTCTTTTTTTTCTTCTCTTTTTTATAAAAGGTAAGTTCTTAATATTATATAAATTGTATTCCTGTTCTAACGGTACTTGTACTTTAGTAATATTGTATTGATTGCTTTCTTGATGTTTTAAATGGTCTTTATAAAGTCTTTTTCCCAGGATTATCATTGCTTCTTCTTTTACTTGTTGGTATAAGCTTGACTGGTGTCTTTTTTTCTTTTCTTTTTTTTAATGGTCCATCTAAAGCAAGATACTATTACTTTTACTACATACACTCAATAGCTAATATTTATTATAGATGCGTACTGTTTCCTTTTTTTTTTTTTTTTACTTGTTGGTAAAGCTTAGCTAGTTTTCTTCTCTTAGCCCATCTAAAGAAAGGTACTATTACTTTTACTACATATACTCAATAACTAATAATTGTTATAGATGCCTGCTGCTTTTTTTACTTGTGAGTATACGCTTAGCTAGTTTTCTTCCCATGGTCTATCTAAAGAAAGGTACTATTACTTTTACTACATATACACGATAGCTAATAATTGTCATAGATGAATGCTGCTTTGCTTTGGCCTCTTCTATCTCTTTTCTGTCTTTGCTTTGGTTCTTAAGTACTGATGTCTTTTCTTTTGCTTTGAGTGTCCAAGTCCTTGAATCCTTTGAATCCTTACGTCTTTGAATCCTTGGGCTCGGCTTTTTTTTTCTTTTTTTTTTTGAAAAATTTTAAAGTTCCACAAGGTTAATTGATATATTTTTAGATTAGATGCTGCTATTCTGGTGACATTAGGTAAGTCAAGTACACTTTTAAAACGCTACAAGCAAAGAAATATCATATTTTGTTATTATTATTTTATTCAAATAAAAAAAAAGCTATTTTTTATAAACAAAATCCCTATTTTTTTGTATATATAAAGCAATATTTATTGCAATATGAATGGTCAATAAAGAAGTATATAAGCTATATGAGTGGTTCATAAAGAAATATATAAGGCAATATGAGTGGTCAATAAAGAAGTATATAAGGCAATAGGAGTGTTCGATGAAGAAGTATATAAGGCAATATGAGCGGTCGATAAAAGAACAAAAAGACATATAAAGTAATGTTTTAAAAAGTATCATTCGTTGCCCAAACGTTGACTATCATTGATTAAAACGTAAAAAATGCTTCAGTAAAAGAACACTAAATGACCTCCTCTTGCTTGCGTAAAAGTTATTTAACGATTACTGCTCTGCCTCGAAAATCGTTTAAAACAGCAATAAAATTCCGCGGATTTGCGTTAAACTTCGCGTAGTTGCGCTCATTTATGCTAAAAAACTGCGTTTAATATCTCCAATTATTTGCAGTGTGACGCGGATTTTCTCGACCTTCAGAAGTCGTATCTCGACCCGGATTTTTTTAATGATCTTCTATTTGCCCGCACTCTTGCTTGGAGTAATAGGATGGAGGAAAAAAACAACGGAACTTCGAGAATCTCGCAGTTGACCATTTTTGGTATAATAAACTCCGCTTGAAAATAGCAGAATCGTGTTCTGTGACCTCAATAACCATATTAAGCTTATTAAACTCCGCACGCGGAGTTTATATATGTATATATAGTATGTGGACGGTAAATCTTTCACAGATCCTAGTCAAATAAGATGACATGGTTGTAATATAGTTTAGTGATAGTATGAGCATGTTGAATAAGGAATGACGATTACTTACCGGATCATCATTAGTCATGAAAACATTTATCCTGACTGAGACATTATTGTTAGCAATGATATCCAATCACGGAACTAAAGGTCATTATATTCATCCGTACCGTCTCCTTAAATAGTCTTTATCCAGAGTTATCTGAAACCATCCCAATAGCATAATTGACAATACAAGCTAGGAACAGGCTAAACTAATAATTAGAAATAGTAATCATCTATTCTGTCAAATTGATTATAAATCTGTCCTAATTCTTTATCCGTATCATGTCTATAAATACTCTCATTTTTTACATGTGGAATTATTTTTTGGAATGATACAATAGTTATCTTAACTTAATAAAGAGATACCAAGTTCTAACAGTATTTCTTTATCTTTGATTGCTATATTATATTTACTTAAAACTCCCCTTTCCTAAACAGTTGCAAAGGTGATCATGGATATGATCAATATAATTACATGCGGAAGCCCTATCGGGAAATGCAAGAGATGGGTGTGGAGGAAGTATTAAGGATAATTTTTCTATAAACACTTTCCTATGTAATCCACGGTATTTGGGACGCTTGAGTTTGTTAATGTTCCAAGTGATCCGTGGGGGTGGCGGCAGAGCAGTGAGTGTGTCTTGGACAGAAAAAGACAGAGTCATGAACTTGTGGTTGGAGTTGAGTGATAGATCATCGCGAATACGAAGGGTCGGTGTGAGTAGTTCTACTGTGCTGAAGAAGTAGTCAATGATACTGGTGCCCTGAAATGTATACGAGGTGGGTTGTCCATGAGTAAGGCGTTCATTCCATAAAATAAGATTGTTGGCCGTCATCCAGTTAAATATCTGTTGAGATATTTGCAGATAATGAAGTGAGAAAAAAGAAAGGAAATAGTGCTTGAAAACTAGTGAATGAGTCTCTATGTAACCTCTTTATTAGATTTCAAGACGAGCGAGAGAACCCATTTAATCAAACTACGCCTTTATATAGGAAATGAAATTATTCAGGGACCGAAGTGAGTTCAAGGTCAATTTTAGTATTGAGCTTGAACAATATAAATATTGTATGTGAGCTTTAAGGAATATGTAATAAGTAATATTATGTATTCAGTACTTGTTATTTCTTATACAGTGGGTGAAAAAACTCTAAAAACGTTATGATGTTATTAGCGTTTTTGGTTGTTCTGTTTTACCAAATTGGTGTATCACCGTGAAATTTTGCACATATGTAGCACTGATAGTAACGTATCATATACTATATTTTCAATCTCAGATGATAAATATTGATCCGGAATCAATTGCTAAAAGGAGACTGGTTTATTTTTAGAGTTTTTTCACTTCCATAAATGTCGGATACACGGACCGACAGACAGACTTTGCGGACTTTTATTGACATATTATGAGTCATAAAGACTCCAAAAGTATAAAAAAAGCCATTTTTCTCTTTTTCTTCAAATTTTTCCGTTTAATTTTTTAAATTTCCTAAACGCTTCAATCATGCCTAAATCTCTCTCAGCTGACATCAAAAACGATATAAAGTCCGCTCTACTTGCCGGAAAAGACTCTATGGATGTTGCAAACCGCTTTGGGGTTACGTATGCAACGGTTAATAACTATGCGAACAAGTTTTTCCCTAACCGACAGCGTGGGCTTGGTGGTAGACCGACGGTTGTGTCCGCTCAGACGAAGAGATTCATCAAAATTCAGGTTGTACAAGGCCAACTCAAGACTGCGAAGGAAGTACATGACAAACTCATGGAGCTGGGGTATTCAATATCATACAAAACCGCTATAAACGTATTGAAATCGATGAACTTTGCCGCAATTAAGGTCAAAAAGCCTTTGTTAACCGCAAACCACATGAAGAGACGGCTAGCATGGGCCAAAAAGTACCAAAGCTGGACTACAGTTACTGGCAACGTGTAGTGTTTTCTGATGAAGCACAAGTCAATATTTGGAGCTCTGACGGATGCAAATACTACTGGTCAATACCAGAGGGCCCTCTTAAGCCTCACCATATCGATGTAACAGTCAAGCATGGAGGCGGTAGTTTAATGATGTGGGGGTGCATGACCTATGAGGGACCTGGGTACGCCTGTCAAATATACGATGGAACTATGAATTCGGATCTTTACCAACAAATATTGGACACAACACTTCGGGAAACAATGGAATACTATGATATGGATTGGTCTACAGTATATTTTCAGCACGATGGTGATCCAAAGCATCGTTCCAAGTCGACCATCCAATGGCTAACTGCTAATAGAGTCAACTATATTGATGACTGGCCAGCCCAAAGTCCTGATCTTAACCCTATTGAGCATCTTTGGCATCATTTGAAGTTGAAGTTATCGTTATATGACAAGGAAGCCAAAGGTGTTCATGAATTGTGGGAAAGACTTGAAAAGGAATGGAACTCCTTTGATAAAGAAGTTTGCAGAAGGTATATTGACACTATGCGTGCACGTATTAAGGCAGTAATCGATGCCAATGGTGGATCTACGAAGTATTAAGTCATCTATAACATAATAAAAGTAAAAGGAAAAAACTCTAAAAATAAACCTACAACACTTCCATCGCTTTTGCGGACTGTTAAATAATATTCTGAGATTAAAACTTTCATGAGATGTAACAGAAAGTCAAACAAACATGTCATAAAGTTGTTGCATCATCTAAGTCACTATACAGTTGCCGTCAAAACTGGTCGCATGTTTTCATATTTTGCCTATACACGTTGCGGTCTACTTCATTTCTTAGTTTATAGCAATGTAGTATACACCATTCGAAAGAGCAAACTCTGGGTAACTCAGTGGTAGTACAAGTATTGCAGTAGATCCAGTGTATCGGTAATAACTGGCCCTCAAAGTCCGACGGTACATGCGACCAGTTTTGACGGCGTTTATAAGTGACATAATATAGTCACAAAAATGTGACTTAATTGTAAATTTTTTATATTTTTTTCTTCTCTTTCTTCTATTATAATAATATTGTTTAAATGTAAGTGTTTTTTTGCTACATTGCGACACCCCATTAAGAAATTGCACCATTGCAGATTCGACATGCGCGCAATTTCAACCGACAAAGTAAACAGCATTTCCTCATTGCTAAGATCCAAGAAGTCAAACAGCAAAATAGCAAAACAAGTTGGTGTTAGTCGTACTACTGTTCAGAAGTACCGCTCATCTCTGAAGATGAGTGGAAATGTTAATGAAGGTGGTCGTCCATCTCTAATTAGTCAACGCATGGTAAGCTACATCCGGAGATTAGTCACCTTGGGAAGAAAAAATAATGCTGTAGAGATCCAAAAAGCTCTAAAAGAAGAATTTGGAATGTCTGTAAGTGACAGTACCGTACGCCGCGTCCTTAAAAAAGCTGGCTTTATAGCATTTGTCAAGCCTCAAAAACCATTGCTGCGAACGCAAAACATCATTAAACGCCTTCAATGGGCTAAATCGCACCAACATTGGACTGTGGACGACTGGAAACGGGTCATATTCTCAGATGAGACCAAAATAAATCGTTTTGCATCCGACGGAAAGGCTTATACATGGAAACTACCCCATGAGGAGTTGAACTCGCGACATGTACAGCAAACCGTCAAGCATGGGGGTGGCAATATTATGGTCTGGAGCTGCATTACATGGGAAGGTGTTGGGTGGATAGTTGATGTAGGTCATCCTATGAATAGCGAAGCCTATCTTGAGGTCTTAAAAGATGACTTACTGAAGACAATGGAGAGTTATGGCTTGGATTCTTCCAAAATAGTGTTTCAGCAGGATAATGATCCCAAGCATACATCGAAGGTAGTGAAAGAATGGATTGACCAGCAGCCATTCGAGGTATTGGAATGGCCTCCTCAGTCCCCAGACCTAAATCCTATAGAGCATATGTGGGCACATTTAAAGAGAGAGCTACTTCATAGCTATGAGGCACCACCAAGTAGTATGCATGAGCTATGGGAGCGTATAGGTAAGATCTGGTATGCCATTTCTAAAGAGGAATGCCAAAAATACATCGAAAGTATGCCGAAAAGGTGTGCTGCAGTTATTAAAGCAAAAGGTCGTTGGACTAAGTATTGATTTTTTTAAATAAAGTATATCAAAACGTTTACTTATAAACGCCGTCAAAACTGGTCGCATGTACCGTCGGACTTTGAGGGCCAGTTATTACCGATACACTGGATCTACTGCAATACTTGTACTACCACTGAGTTACCCAGAGTTTGCTCTTTCGAATGGTGTATACTACATTGCTATAAACTAAGAAATGAAGTAGACCGCAACGTGTATAGGCAAAATATGAAAACATGCGACCAGTTTTGACGGCAACTGTATATGCTCACAGAGGCTAAAAACAGAAAAAATGCCTGACGTTTTTAGAGTTTTTTCACCCACTGTATAAGATCTGAGTAATCTCATACGAATAATAAGTATTTAATGAGGTAAATACGACATCTATCGACCAGTGGAGTTTGTTCTAGTATCGCCGGTAAAGTCTCCCATTCTTGCATTGAAATCCCCATAAATAATGGTGGTGGTTGTACGTGGCATATGCAAAGACAGTAAATCTAGTATTTGTTGTATGGCTTCAGTGTCTAAAGAAGGGGGTAGATATAGACAGTGGATGAGTATTTTTTTAGAGAGAATAATAGATAAGGAATACTTAGCTAATAGAGGATATTCATGAGTAAGTTGGTAAACAGGTAGGTTGCATTCTGGGTTAACCAGAAGGGCCAGACCAAGGGTACCACGGTGAACGTTGAAAGAGTTGGCTGGTAATCCATATGTATGATATTGAGTCCAAGAGGATGGGTATTTGTTTGGTGAAAGAAGCCATGTTTCAGTGATAAATAGAAGGTCAGAGTCTTGTGAGAATTGAAGTAAAGGTGAGATAGCTTGTCTAGGAAGGCCCGTGGCATTAAAGAGAGAAATTCTTAAAGAACTCATTTCTTTAATGCGAAGCAGGAGGTGAAGTGCCGGTGGGTAGTTCGTCTACGGCTTCCATGTCAAGGTCATTATCAGATACATCATTGAAAATATCGTGGGTTGTTTGTTGTTGAGATGTCTGATCGAAGATTGAAGTTAACTTTGTGTTATACCTATCTGCCATAATTTCGTCGTATCTGGTGCGGGAAATCCATTCTTGGTCTAGGAAATAGCGAGCTTGTTTAGGAAGGGGAGCTTTAGGTAAAATGTAATAGCAACAAAGATAAAGAAATACTGTTAGAACTTGGTATCTCTTTATTAAGTTAAGATAACTACTATCAGATAAAAAAAATTCTACATGTAAAAAGTGGGAGTATTTATAGACATGATACGGATAAAGAATTAGGACAGATTTATAATCAATTTGACAGAATAGATGATTACTATTTCTAATTATTAGTTTAGCCTGTTCCTAGCTTGTATTGTCAATTATGCTATTGGGATGGTTTCAGATAACTCTGGATAAAGACTATTTAAGGAGACGGTACGGATGAATATAATGACCTTTAGTTCCGTGATTGGATATCATTGCTAACAATAATATCTCAGTCAGGATAAATGTTTTCATGACTAATGATGATCCGGTAAGTAATCGTCATTCCTTATTCAACATGCTCATACTATCACTAAACTATATTACAACCATGTCATCTTATTTGACTATGTGAAGTAAATATGAATAAAGCTTAATATAAAAATCTAATCAAAGTATTCTATTGATCTGTGTTGGGAATAATGTTATAAATGATTCCAAGTTATGTCAACATATTATTTAGGATCATATCTGATTCCTTTTACTAAAATAAAGTGACTATAATCTTATGTATCCTTAACAGAGCTACAGCATATTTGACTGGAGATCTGATGTAGTCAAGTGCGCGAGGGAGACGAAGTTTCTGGAGCCTGATGGCAATGGAATCACGTTCTTCCTTAGGAAGTGAGGTGTATTTGGGGTCGGCTAGGATTTTACCATTAAACGGAGTAAAATCGGTTCTAATGTGGATGTTCTTACGGGTGAGGAGTTCAACAAATTCAGTTTCATAATCGTTGTGAATAAGCACAGCGACTGTATTGCGAGCAGGATAGTGTATGTCAAGGAGACGTGCATTATTGACACCGAGTTTACGAAAAGTAGTACGAATAGTGCCGACGGGGATACGGGCTTTGGTAGGAATGTAAAGGTATTTAAATCCCTGGTTCTCGGAGGGAGGTTGGAAGAAGCGTGCTGCAGTGGCTTCTCGTTGCATACGACGTTGTTCAATACGTTGTATTGACGGTTGTTTCAGTGCTTGAAGTTTAATGGGGTTATTCCATGGTGCATCCGGGAAAGCGGTAGAGCGGATTTGGGATTCTTGGAGGGTTGGAAATTCCAAGGACGACAGAGGGGTAGTAGTCGAGTGCATGGTATTAATACGTTCTTGTAAGTGTTGAATTTCACTGCGAGCTGGGGAAAGTTCATTAGTTAGGCGTTCTACAGTTTGACATAACTGTTGTACGAGAGCGGATTGGCTATCGCCATTTTTGGGGTCAGATGAGGTGTTAGACTCAGCGTCCATAGTTTGAGATTGGGCCGATGAAGTTTGGGTCCCTAAATACATAGCGTGAATAATTGGATACAATTCATAGGCTTTAATAGTTTTGTGGCATGCGGTGCATGTGAATTGGGGTTGGAAAGGTTCTTTAGGTCAGGAGCCGTGTCGATGGAAAGTGGTGGTTTCGAAACATGCAGGGCACGTCAACTGCTTTCGAACGGCTTGGAATTCAGCTTCCAAAGTAGACAGCTGTGCTTCCGAAAGTGCGGGATCTGGAGTTTTGTTATAGGCGCCTCTAAGGGGTCCCATTGCAATTGTTAAAGGTTTTGTTGAATGTGTAGAAAGTCTTTTGAATCGCTTGCCAAATAAAGAAAAAAAGTTATAGAAATTAATGGAAAGCGGAAAAAAGGCCATTATTTTAATACAGTCACTTTGACTTAAAATAAACAGGAGCTCTCCACGGAGATAACTCCCCTACAAAAAAAAAACTATAAAACAAATAAGCTTGATGCTCCATATGAGGGATCTTATAAAGTTAAAAGGATCACCCAATGTGGGTCATATGTACTTGAAGATGAAAATGGGAGATTTATTACCTAAAAACTACCCACTATCTGCACTCGAGATAATATCACAGGATGAAGTAATATTCTCAAATAAGTTCTATCAAGTTGAAGCCATCTTAAAACATAAAAAAATTAAAGAAAAATATATTTATAAGTGTAGATGAAAAGGTTATGATGAGAATTAAGATACCTGGGAGCCTGCATCTCACTTTGCAGATCTTAAATTCATAACTGAATATTAGCAAAGAATTGGTATTGTCCCTGAAGACATTAAAATGAAGTATAAAATTCTTGATAAAAAAAAAAGAAAAATCAAATAATACAAATAAGGAATCTAAGTCAAGTAAACGTAAAATACCAATAGACTTAAAAGAAACCAGCTACTCTTCCACAATAATTAATGAAAAGAATAAGAGCCAAGATAGACCTAAAAGATCTAAACAATATTGATCATACCTGGGAGGGGATTATGTTGTAGAACAGTAACTGATTGTAGTAGACATTGATAAATATATGTCTTAACACAAGATCATAATTAAATAAAATAAAATATAAGTTTATTTAAATAAGATCATACAGTCAATTCCAATTAAACATGTTCTTTTAGAATATGGTTTGTATTAATGGAGTTCTTTGATAAGAAGAAGTATCAACTAAAATAGCAAAATCCAAGCCAATGTCAGGAATATTGTTAATCTTTCACATAACACGTAAAACAACGTCATTCAAATCAGTGAGGGATTCCCAGAATAAAAGATAATCTATGACAGACATAGAAAAGAACAAATGAAAAGTTTTCATAATCATAATTATAGACGACACTTGTTAAAGTACCTGAAGATTAGAAGAACGCTTACAATAGAAGATATCAAGCCACTCACTCAATAAGATATAAATACCTGCTTTCAATTAGAATAATTTTTACTTTAAACTTAAATTGAAATAAAGATCAGTCTCAAAAAGTACCTACACTGTTTCTCGATCTTTATTTCCGCCTGTTTTTAATATTCTTACCATTATATAACATTATGAAGATTTTTTTTATATAGGCGGAATAACAACTAACGGCAGTTACATATTAGTTGATGAACAAAATAACTTCTTACCAAAAGATCTACCAAATTCACACTTAAAGCTTATTGCATTACCTAGTAATAAAAATGCTGACTTAAATGATGACCAATATCATGTGACTCAAGCAATTATACAAAACAAAAGGAAATCCAGGTAACTACCAGGATCCTGTTCATTGGAAAGGATATGATAATCCTATAGATTACACTTGGGAACCTACTTCTAGTTTTGATTATCGATCTTCAATTGAATCATATTGGGCTCGTCGTCAAGCAGGTAGAAATACTGCTGTCTCAAAGAAAGCAAGATTACCTAAACGTACCATTCCTACTCGTGATCATAAAAGTAGAAGCAAGAGGTCAAGGCGTTAAATTGACCAAGTAGTTGACCGTCTTTTTCCCTAAGACAATTTTTCCTAAAGAAGGTTATTTTACTATCAGGTTTTTATGACAACTTACTACTACGATCTATCCTCAATTATACTATGTCTAATTATCTACCCTATGATCATTATCGCATTTATTAATAGCGATCAGGATTGGACTATAATTCCGTAGTGTCTAAGTTTATCCATGCATTGCGCTCCAAAGATAATCATTGTATAGCAATCAAGCACTATTATCGATTAATAGCGTGAGTATGTGAAAATGTAGACTTATTAATATGTATGTATATTTACCAAAATAGACTGGTGAATGAGGAGTAAGTGCTTATACTAAATTATGTAAAGATCTGCATAACAGAATATAGCATTTAGCCATCTGCATAGTATATATGTTAATATCTCCTCTGTGAAAAGTATATGAACTCTGAACTATATCATTAAATAATATCATATATAATTTTGGGTCTTGCTGAAATCTCCATTTTATTTTTGTGAATAAAACAATTTTTGGTGTTTACATCAAATTAACACCAAAATTATGTATTTTGAAGACATACACAAATCGTGAAAAGTTACAAAATTGCTCTAGGCAACTCAGTGGAATGAATAAATTAAAAAAAGTGGGGAGGTTTCAAGCAAAATGTCTCCTTGTAGTAACCGTATTAACGTCCAAAAGGTCAAAAACATTGAAAACGTCAATGTCATTATTAGTGAACTGAAAAGATCATCGAGTATGCCTTTTTCAAGTCGTCAAAAATTATTTATATTAAAATTCAATAATTTGTAGGTGAGGAGAGTATTAGCTCTTGTTCAACAGTATCTGACTCAGGTATCAAGCTTTTGTTTATAGGGAAGATGTCTATCACGAGAACTCCAGTTTATTTATGGTCAAGTGACTATGTTAATGATATAAAAGTTTTTTTTTTCTTTTTTTTTTGTGCTAGTGTTGTTGTTGTCAGATGTCATCGTCAAGGTGAATTTCGGCATCAAGAAGGTGTATAAGCTTGACTCAGGTATCAAGAATTTTTTTTTGTAAATAAATAGCTTATTTTTATAAAATATAATAGGAGTTACACATCTGAGAGCGGTGTGAACAAAAAGAAACAGAGTGTAAGCGATTGAACATGCTAGTCAAGGTCGATTCTACCCCATTTGAGGGTGGCAAACTGCGACATAGCACGAGTGACCAATAAAAGGAAAGCCATCAATAGTACTAAGTTCTCCATCTCCTCTTGTGTTTTAGACTGAGGCATGGTACTCCGCAAGTACTTTTTCATTTGTGCCCAACTACTCTCCATAGGATTCAAATCTGGGGAATATGGTGGCCATTTCATACTCTCAAAATCTTACTGTTTGATCCAATTCTGTATCACCTTGAAGCGATATACTGGCGCATTGTCTTGCATGAAAATTGGGATTTGGACCTGGCTGGCAAAATGAAGTAAACGGTCATTGCAGATATTTCCTAAAAAATAACACTTATTTGTCTCTCCTTCCTTCAAATCCACCAGCTTTGACTTCTTTTCACCAGTAATTGCATCCCACACCATCACTGCTGGAATGCCTGGTGTACTTGTCAAAGCCAGGTAATCCTAATTACATTCTTTACTCTTTTTCTCTAAGCATGATCATTCGATGGAGAGCATCCAAAACGAGATTCACCAGTCCACATTACTTTCTCCTAATACTCCAAATCCTTCTCGCTACACTTTTCTGAAAACTCTGGTCTTGACTTTTTATGGTTTTAAGACAAGTTTTCTCACGCGTGCGGCAGCAGTTATAACCTCTTTCTTTTACACAATATAGACTTACGATGCCCTTTTTATAAAACCAACTATCTTTCCATTGTCTAACTATGTTTTTTTTGGCCGTCCTGACTTTGGTCTAGCCCCAATTGTTCTGTTCTGTTTGAATTGATTCCAAATGCTATTAACAATTGATTTACTGATGTATAATTCCTTCGCGATCTCACGGCTTTTTTTTTCCTAGTCCTTTTTCTACAAGTATTGTAAGTCTTTCTCTTTCTCCAGCGTCTATTATGTATTATTGTCAAAAATATTCAATAAATATGTCAAAAGATGTAGTTGACGAAAGTGAAACACATAATACTTTGAAAACTATCAAAGATAAAAACTGGCTGAAAACTTTTCCGACCCCAAAATATTCCTATATACAGTGTTATTTGAAACCATCCCAATAACGCATTGACAGTACAAGCTAGGAACAGGCTAAAAGAATAATTAGAAATAGTAACTATCTATTTTATCAAATTGATTATAAACCTGTCCTAATGCTTTATCCGTATCATGTGTATGAATACTCTTGCTTTTTACATGTAGAATTCAATTTTAATCTTAGCTATATATCAACTTAAGAGATATCAAGTTCTAACAGTATTTCTTTATCTTTGTTGTCCTGTTCTATTCTATTTGAAACTCCCTTTTCTTGAACAGAGTTAAAAAACCGTGTCAGCGCTCCGACTGTAATAATTTTACAAGTTTTAGTGAGCAAATGTCGGAAAAGTAATGTTATTTTTATATTGTATTATACACAAGGACTAGCGCTTTCATATGATGTATGAATTGTAGTATACCATTTACTATACCATTAGTAACGATGACATATTGAAGAAGAAAGCTGAGACAGCTTTTTAACTCACTGTACTACGGCACAAGTATCAGAGATTTTAATGAAAGTGGTGGCCTATAAGCAAAAAAAAAAAAACTTGTCCATGTCTTTTTGATATCAGAACTAGGCTGTCTGTATTTTGAATGGAGACTTGTCAATTGACATGTACTCCGGCTTGCTTCACATATTCATTTGCAAAGATAGAATGATTTGTAAAGAAAGCATTTTAAGCACTATTCAATATTTTTTTATTACGATCATAGCTATCCATGTCGTTTAATTGATCCATCATGTTATTGTCAAAGAAAGCCAGGGTAGTACGCAAATCAAAAAATGTGTCAATGTCTAGTGGTGAAGTAACTGCTGACTCATTTATGGAAGTGTGCAATGGTAAGACAGGTATTTCGGTCTTTCTATCCTGAACTGTACTTTCTATTTTAGGAGGTAATGGCGGATATGTTTTTTTTGAATCAACCGGTTTGCTATCTTCATTGAGTGATCGTTTTGATTTTTTCTTTTTTAGAAAAAAGGAAGACCACGATTTCCTTTGTGTTACTTTTTTTTGCTCAGTCTTTAGAGTACTTGCTGGACTGGACTGCACGTTGGCTATGTTACTGTTTTCTGAAGATGGTAAAGATGAGGAACGAGGAAGAACAGATTGTGTAATACTAGAGCTGGGGCCTTGAAGATTAGAGGGAGGATGACTACTCCGTTCTGTTTTAGTCTGTATCATAGGTGACACAGACGGTTTTTTATTAGATGCAATGAATAGTGTCTTGTTTTCGACTAATTTGACATTATGATCAATCTCGTCTGTGTTATTACAAGTATACTCTGATGTCTCTTGATATGATGATTCGATAGCGGAAGAATCATATGTTGGTGTTGTCTCTCCGCAATAGCTTGATTCTGGTTGAGAATATGACATGTGCCACTGTTTCTGCATCATCTTTGCTTCTTCAAATATGCTAAACCAATTAGAAGGCATGGTAGCTTTTAATTGCTTTATCCATAAATGAATGGGTGGATTTCCTGCTTCATCAAATGCATAATAAGCGTCAAAATTATTTGGCAAGTATCTAAGAAAGCAATTGAGTCGTATGGTTCACATAATTGCGTTCTCAGATGCGCATACCTTGCTTCCGACCATCTCAATAGATCTGCCAAGTCAGTGCCTACACTAAAATGATTAACTCTATCAAATCAATAGAAAAAAAAAAATTATCTTTTTCGCGCATGTACGTAAAACATAGAAACAGCAAACTTCATCCTGCCAGCCTATGTGATATTAGATAATGTAGCAGTAAAAAATACATTGAACTTTACCCTGAAATAATGCAATAGTGACCAGTTTAATTTTAATAATATACAACTCTCCTTGTTTTAGTTCACTCAAAGTAACAAGTCCAAGACAATCTTCACTGTTCGAATGAGCACTTTTAATGGATCCGTTAGTTGGTGCGTGCGATGTCGGCCAAGGACAAGTGTATTGCTGTGTTGAAGACATAAATTAAAAAAGAAAAGAAAAGAGAGGAGTTGTTATTGTTTATACTCCAGAAAGTAACTTTGTTGTGCGACACATGCAATATTGACATAAAGGGTAGAGTGGAAAAACGCCTTCTTTTTATCTAAATTATTTATTTATACAATTTTCAAGATTCTTCATTTGCTTTGAGGATCATGTTCTTTAAAAACCTTTGTAAGACATGTCTCATGCGCTGCGGTGTAATTCTTGGTGCATATTTACTAATTCTATATTCCAAGCACCGAGTTACTATTTCCCGAGGCACGTACATCCCCTTGAAAGCATCAGCTGCGCAACCTTCATTTTGACTCAGTTCTTCAACCATCGGTGTTTCATCAGGTAAAATAACAGAAGTAGCAGGACGACTGTAATAAAATGAGGGAGACATCCATTTTGCAAAAGAATTTTTTTGAGTGGAAGCAGAATACCATGAGGGTGACATAGATGTACTCGGCATAATTGTATTGGCAAACGTAGGTTGGTATATAGGTAAAGATCGCTTGCTGCTTATTTCCTCGTCTTCTTCGTCAAAGGTAGCAATTGTTTCGTTATCTTGATTTGTCGGTAAAGTATTATTTGTGCTGTCACCCATATTCATACTGACAGTGCTACTGTTATTGCTATTGTCTGACATGATTAAATGTCTATAGCTACCACGCAATGCAAACTCTGGTGGAATGATATCCATTGCTACTTTTGCTGTTAGATGTACTTGAAGTATGGCATGTAATACATCAAAAACTATAATAAAATTAAGCAAAATGTCCAAGTGAAAGGGGAGGGAAGGGAAATGACAGCTTACCGTACAGATATTCCAGAAATTCTCTATTTTTAAAAACCCTCTTTTCGCTAATTTTGTTTATTACTTTCTGCCAAAGATTTGTTCTCTTGTTCCAGTAAGGCCATCCATACTGCATCATGACAATCATATTTCCCGCCTTCTCATCCCAGCGTAGAGCAGAATCAATTGATGCCATACCTCCCTTTTGTTCCGATTCATTATCAAGGCCCACTACTAAATGCTTTATACAGCGTGCAACCAATCCTTCTTGTGTCACTCTCATCAAACCAAATTCTCTTCCTTGAAATATGTTGGCTACCGTACGGCAATCAATTTCATCATTCAGAAAATCTTTTTCATCCAATTCATTTGGAATAGGAAAGACTGAAAGTATAATGGCAATCTCAAGAGTGGATTGCTATAGATAATTATGTTAAAACAAAGTTATGAGTAATAAATGCAAATTACCTGTAAACTGCCTACAAGTAAATAAATAATACCAATGTTGTATAACACTCGGAAAGCAAACATAAAGGGTATATCTGTATCTGATAATGTCATATTTCCTTCTCCTGTCTTTTCTTGTCGCCTCTGCTTATCAATTCGATCACAAATGTCTTGTGATAATTCAAGTGCCTTTGCAAGATTGCCTGGAACTGACGGCTACAAAACACAATGAGACCAATGTATATAAAAGAAACATGGACATTTTACTGAAGAAAGGGCCAAATCGCTTCTTACAAGTAAGATTGCATTATGCATATCAAATGGTAGTTTGTATGCATCAATGACTCTACAAATTTCTATTTTACATAGATTAATCAATTGAATAAAATGGGCAATACTGCTTACTTGCCTTGTTCCCAACTTCCAAATTGTTCGACAATTTCATCCGTTGTTAATTTTTCTGCAGCCCACTGCCACAATTCTACAACATGCCTTAGGCAATCACCCGCTTTACTCAATATCTGCAGTGTATTATCCACTCCTTTGACGCAATATGAATCCAAACCTCGACTCCTTTCTCGTTCAATCTTACTATCTGTATCCTCGTCACTGTAATCCAACCTAAGTCTCTTTCGCCTTGACGAAAAAGAAGAGTCATCTGCAAAATCAACGGTGCTTTTATCGTTCGATTTGTTAGGTTGGAAGGTACAGATGGGAATTAAACATGATTTGGCTTCGTCTGCATTCTCGTTGTCTGTACCGCAAACAGCCTTGTAATAGTCATATCCAAACTGAACAAACTGACTTGTCGCTGCCATATATTCACACATGACAGTTGCCAAAACAACAAATTCCTCCGTATTAAGTAAATCGCGTCCTCCTTCACCATCGACTCTAACAGTGCCTCTATGCTGTTTTAGATAAAGAAGTCGAGTGGTGTGTTCTGCAAATGTGCTTTCGTCCAATAATCCTTCATATCCACAGGCTGTTAGCATAGTACACGTAAACTGTATTGATTCTTCCCACTTGTGCTTTTTGATATAAAATCGTTGACCTAATAATAAAAATTGTTCAAAGAGATGATAAGGTAAACTGATCATTGGGCCGTTTTCGGTGGATTGAACAGAGGGCAGGATGTCTCGTTTGACAAGGATGAGTTTTTGTTTGCAGAGTCGAGCAAATAGATCTGTCACTAATATCTCAATCGATCGCTGCTTTTCTTTTTCTTCCATTTTCTGTGCATTTAATATCAGCATATTAATCGCCTCAATCTGTATGAAAAAAAGTAAATATCCTAAGAAATCAGGTTTAGGTGCTGTATTTTACCAAGTATTTATACGCGTATCTTGGGTAGTAGGTAATGTATCCATGCAACATGTTGAATATCTTATTACGTTCTTCATTTCTTTCCATATGAGCTATATAACATTAATTGATTACATAGACATTAACCTCGTTTCTTTCTTATTTTTTTTACCTCTGGCAAATTCAAGGACATTGGCTTGTAGCAAAAAGGGCAAAGAGGCAAAGAATTCTATTTACAAGTAGTTTATATGATAGATAAGGACTACAATTACAAACTTACTGCTCATTTTAGTTCCTTTCTCAGGGTCGAGATTTTCTACAATTTCAGCTGCAAAAGCTTGGAATGTGGGATGCCTAAATTCACTTGACTGCCTACACGAGCAACAGTATGAAAACAGTACAATTTTATAACACATATATTTCTTTTTTCTTTTCCTTACAGCAATACAAAACTTGAAAGTGCTCTTTCGTGATTGCCTAATGCAATTTCTCTCTTAAGAACATTGTACTATATAGTATATAAATATAAGGTCCTTCTTTTATGATTTATCTGTACTTCTTCTATATCAAATGAAGCGGATTCAGGTAAAGGTTGTGATTCGTTTGACATTTTTATTTTATTTAAAAGAGAAATAGAGAAGGGGCAGAAAAAATGTTTTTTGTGATTCATTCAAATGTGCAAAATGATTTTAATCCCAGATACTTGAGTTTGATTTTTAACTCAAATAAGTATAACTATCATCTGCTGCATTACGTTCCAAGTATTCTCTATAGATAAATGATGAGATGAAAAAACAGATATAATTTCATTATTGTGCTGCTTTTACTTGTCTATCAATATTTCAATACGCTTTTTAATATCTTGTGCCTTTTAATGGTTTTTAGTTAACAAGAAAAGTGTAAATGGAATCAATTTACCGTAATAGGGAATTTCAGTTGATGGATGATTTGATCTAACAACGCGCCATGCGTCATTTGCTTATTTGATTTCATAACCCTAACAATGAAAGCATCCATCTGTTGTTCTCTACTGAGCAGTATAGTCTTATTTAAAGTGGCATCTTTTTCAATCACTTCATTCAATGTGGCTGTAGTCAATTTGAATTGGTCTTTATCAGAAACAAAGTGTTGATTAAAATAGAATAAGTCATTAGGGTTAATATCTTGGCTCTCAGGACTTTTGACTAATAATTTGTATTCATTCGAGATTAATGAATTCAGCGTACGTCGAAGCTCCAATTCATCTATTTCTTTTTTATAGTTTTCATTGTTAGTGATTTTTACTATCAAAGTAAGCGTGTTTTACCTAATAAAGTAGATGATAAAATATCCGTAAATGATAAACAAGACTGTGTGCTATCATTAAATAATAGAAGGACAATAGTTTGCAGTAGTGTTAAAGTGATACGTCTTAATCCCTATTTATTTATTTTTGTTTAGTCACATCTAATTGTTACACCAGTTTTGTTTACCTTTGGATAATGAGCATCAACTTCACATACACTTAATGAGTTTTGCCATGTTAATCTTCTCCTTGGGTATTTAGTCATATAAGCATTTGTATATAAATCTTGTACTTTCTGTAATGAAGGTGGTAGTTGAACATGAATAGGTGTGTATGATGGCCAAAAGCCGTGTGTGAGTATATTGACATTGAATTCCAGTGGTACTTGTGAGCTTAATTGTTCCTGGAAGCATGACACATTTTGAGTCAGTTTTTTTTTTTTTTTTTTTTTTTATACGCGCTTACGTTAAATTCTTGCATTAGTTCATTCGATTGCTTCATGTCCCTAAGCATACCTTCCAATTTACTTGTATAAGCTGCTCCACACTCCTTTTTCATTTTGGCCAACATAACCTTTTCTGCATTTCGATTGGTTGTGTCCAACAGCAATCGTTTTGCAAGGTCCCTTTTATAAAGTATCTCGAATTCATCCTTGCCTTGAAGGTGATGAAATAGAAACATGCATTGATCAAGCTGCTTTTCATCCATCTTTTCATTCTTAACCACATTGTCTGCATGTTTTGCGAGTAATTTGATGGCACCATTCTCTTTTAGATTAATAAAATACTCTGTACCATCCTTCAATCCGTCTAAAAATTGCTCATCCCCTTCAAAACTATGATCTACAATGTATTCGTTCTTCTTTTTAAATGTGGACAACACATTCATTTTCTCTTGCACAGACATTTTATCGCAAAGTATAGATGATCCTTTAGTCTATTGAAGATGAGCATTCTTTTTATATGTTACCCAACAATACATACCTTGATGTAATTGGTAAAATACTTTGCACAGATATTCAATTGTCCTACTTTTTTCAACAATCGATACAATAAGGATAGTTCGTCTACAAGATAATTTTCATGAAAGTAACTAAAGCCTACAATATATATTAATTATCTATCAAGAATAAAAGATAGAAAGCATCTTACACTTGTTTAAAATAGTTGTCACTCGCTTTTTCAAGAGTTCTTCTTCCACTATCGCTTGAAGAGGCGCCTTGGTTGATTTATCGAAATATCTCTTGACTCTCAATGACGATTCTTGATGCACACGCGTCGAGACATGATCCAAATAATCGCCCATTGGAATCGTCTCAATTAGGTGATCCCCTTCAGCTCCATAAAAGGCGCGTGTTTCCTTCAAAAAACTAGGTTCAAATTCATTATGGTACAAGTTGAGATCAAGAAGCATGCGAATGACGGATTGTAAAAGACCAAGATCGATTTCTTGAGATGTTCTTTCGAGACGGATAAGCTCGAGGATGCTGGAGAGCATTTTCTGTCGTACTGCTTCGTGTTGTAAGAAGCTGGATCGAAGCAAGTCCATAGCCATGGTCCAAATGGATCCCCCCTTTGCATTGAGTGCAAAGGTACGATCAAGATAGAGAAATAAACATCGTATTTGAGACTATGGATTGTTAAGAAATGATTGATAACATGATTTCTGTTTCGTATGTACCATTTGCTCACAGTATCCTTTCCACAATCGATTGACTTTGTTTAAATAAAAAGTCTCATCTTTATCCAAGTCACTATGCTTTCATAAGTATTCGTCGACAAAAAATAAGAAAAGAGAGTGTTACGTTGAATTTTTACTTTACAGATTTAGACTATCAAACTGATCTTGTACGATTTGAAAACATTCTGCATACAATAAATCATACAACTCTTGTGCCTTATCGTATTGACATAAATTCTCACAAAGCTAATGGACAGATTAGTAGTTTGAATGGAATGATTGCAGATCAATTTACTTGATATAATACTTCGAGACTGTCATGTTGTGCTTCGTTTTGCTTAATTGAACTAATGGCGCGTTTTAATCGATTCCAAGCATCTTGCTCATACTCTTCAGGTAGATTGGGTCTTTCAACTGTATAGCAATAGAAATAAGCATGGGGTTTTTTTTTTTAATTCCATCTTTTGTCACCTTTCAGGTCATGGACAATTAACTTTCGATCAGATAAAATTGGATGGTTTTTCATATGCCCAGTAGATTGAGCTAAAAGATTACTGAAAGGTAATGAAGAATATACAGGGTTAAGTCGAGGTCGTTTAGCTATGTTTTCTTCGAGATTGCTCATATTTAAAGACTGGAATCAGAAAAAAAAAAGAAAAAAAAAACAAAAAAAAAGAAAAAATAGTGTGCAAGGAATCAATAAATACTATTTATGATTTAATGAAAAAAGTAGACTTGTGTTATATATTTTTATAAAAAGAAGCTTGTTTCATTGTATTTTGTAGACTAGTATTCTCTCATAACAACATGTGAAGACTATTAAAAAGCACAACGAAGGGAACCTTAGTTCGTGAATCAGAACAAGACTAGCGAGCGAGAGTATCTTCATAAGTGATATCCTGAGAATCAGCACTCGAAGGATTATTAGTACCAAAAACAATACGCGAAATATCATTGACAGAGTCCTCAGCACATTGACGGAAGAGAAATTCATTCAGAGTACTACCAGGAGAATTACCGTTAGTTGAAGAGTCCTTTCTTTTTTCTAAAGTAACAGGACCAAAAAGAAGTGAAGAGACAAGCATAAAGCAGATAAAAAACCAAAAAAGACAGGAACCGAATGTGATTCTGTACGTAGAATAGGCTATCTCTTTATAATAAAATCATTCAAGAAAAAAAAAGAATCCTTTTTGTATGTGTCGAAATAAGAGATTTAAATGATTACTGATTTTCACTACAGCTTAACAAGCGGTTGCTTATGATTGCATTTTTCTTTAACGTAACTTTTCTTCTTCTTCTGTAAACACTATAGTAAAAGAAACTTGTCCCAAAAAAGACGTCTTGATTTCAAAAGTGTCTTTTTTAATACTTGAAAAGGAAATGCAATTAATCAAAGAATTGACCAATTCAAGTAAAAGCTATTCAAAGTGACAGATTAAAAATACTTTTTCTTTTATGACTACTACATACAATAAAGGAATGTAAAGTGTTGCTTAAAAATAAACACAGTTCATTGTATGTTCTTCTTAAAGTATATACATATATGTACAGGTAAAGTATCATCAAACCAAAAGAGAAGCAGCTTTTCCTTTATTATTACCACTAAGCTACTATACTTTATACAGTACAAGGACAGTGTTAATTTGAGTAAATATTGTAGTATTCAAAAATTATGCCTTACTGATCTAACGAGGCTTGATTTTAAGAATGCACTGTGTTGTATTTCATCGATGATGAGTCGATTCCTTAAATATTTACTAATAGTTGGATAGTTTTCGAAATAAAACTTTTTACAGGTTGAATTTTCCAACCCATGGCTATGTAAATCGTTTTCTTGTTTTGAATGATTATATGGTTTTAGTTTCTTATAAAAAAATCTAAAAGACCCCATGATTTATTCTATCATAAAGCCTTATGAAACTATATACTTTATTGTTACAGTTAGTTGTGTTCTTTGATGATTCGCATACCAAGTTTAATGTAAATGAAGTGGCTTTGTCTCTTAGCTTCCATCTAGAATAAGTTTATAATCTTGATTTGCCTGTTTTAATGAATCAATCGCAACCATGCTAGGCAGTGGACAGTTCCATATTATCAGCCTTTGATTTGCTTTATTTTTTATAGAAAATATTCAAACACTCTAATCAAAACATCCCTGTTTTTTGATTCTCTCCAGCGGCATGACTATTCTTTTCTCAGTTCTCTCTTTGTCGATTGATGATAGAAACAATGAAGATGAACAAACAAAGCACAAGGAATCTGGGTTACTTGTAACGTCCACTGTTCAACAAGCTGATACAATGAGCCAATACCTCTTGCTTAAAAAAAGGATTTCATTTTATGGACAGCAAGATGAACAATGAGAAGAGCGTGTTACCTTCTGCACCATATTGTTCAACTCGTTTATTTTTAAAAGAGACACAGAGATAAGTCAGTATCTTTTTCTTTTCTCTTTATCAAAAAGTCCCACGTTCACATCGTCCATGCTGTGCAGTTTACAAGAAGAATATGCATTAGCCTGGCTTCGCCTGAGCACGATTTCCATCATCACGATCCTCATCCACCTGTCACAGGCCCTGTCGAGACTTTCCCATGATGCGGATGCATCCAAGGCACGTATAGAGAGTGCATGCAGCACACTTGACTCCATCTCTTCTCAGCTCTTCAACGCGCCTCATGTTTTACTTGTGGCGACCCAAAGCTCGATCCAGACCACCAAAGAAAATGTGCATCGTACCTTATCTGCCGCTCTCACTGTGATCAAGACGGCCCTGGTCTGGTTCATTCAGCTGTACAAATCCACCTTTCGATGCCTGCTTGGCCTGGCCGTCCATACCTTGCTGTCCCTCTTGACTCAAGTGGCCGGTCCGATCCAGAAGGCAACAGAGGACATTGTCTCCGTCTTGACAGGATCAAATCACTTTTTGGGCAATTGGACCCAAGGTCTGCAAGGGGTCAGTGATCGCCTGGACCACTGGATCCAAAATGAGGATGATTGGGTGCAGCGGATGGTGAGCATGCCCTTGGACGCGATCCAGAGAGAGCTCAATCAGAGCCTGGGTGACTGGGAGCCCGCCCCGGCTCCTGTCTTGGGAGAAAACCGAACGGTATGTGACACGGTTGCTCTGGAGGATGCGATCGATCGGATGTATTCCCAGGCAACCTCCAGTATAGGGTGGATGATGGGCCTTTTGGTGTTGTGTCTGGCTCTATCGATCGCCTTTCAGGCCTATTCTGTCAAACGCAAGCATCAAGCGATCCAGACCGCACGTGGCTCACTCCTGGCTGTGTTAAATGGAGCAGACAGCGAAAAGAGGCTGGCAGGTCCGGAGCTCTTGGAAAGATACGAGCGAACGATCCAGTTCCCTTTCCTTTTTGCTCGTCTCAAACGTCGGTACCGGTTCCTTAGGTTCATGAGCCATCCTGTAGCCACCGACTGTCTGCTGGTCGGCCTCACAGGCATCCTTCTTCTGCATGTATTTGTTTATGTATTGGAAAACAAGACAAGAGGCCTCTCGCGAGACTTCTCCAACCAGCTCATCACTTGGACAAACAGTACCACACATCACTGGGCTGTAGAAGCCGACAGACAGTTGGAAGAAATGAACGATTGGGTCCATCGGACGGAGATCGATCTGAATAAGCATCTTTTTGATACGATCAAGAGTACAGCACTCGGCATGAATCATACGCTTTCATCCGTCATGGGTGAAGTACAAGGTGCGATTGGATCGATTCTTGGAGGCACACTACTAGAACAGCCTGCACAAGGCCTGATGAAGTGTCTGGTAACTAATAAAGTCGAAAATATTGAAAATGGCCTGACATGGATAGTAAGAAACTTTTTTGCCCTTTTTTAAATCTAACCCCTTTCTCATCAAACAGGCTTCTCATGCTTACATTCACTTGACCAAGATGGACATTGCCTCCTTTCATCCATCCAGCGTAGTACCCAAACTGACCGAGACAATGCTACATCATTTGCAAGTCGACGACGGGTTATTAAGTTCATCCTTGAGGACCTTACTTGGATTTTATTATACACTGCTCATCTTTTGGCTTCTGACTTTATTCATTGCCACAGGGTTTCAAATTAAACATCGACAGAGTCAATAAATTCCTTCTTTACTTTAAATTCTGTTCTCTCAAAAAGATCCACTCCAATTCCAAAGTCTCTCTCCACAAGGGACTATTTTTACCAAAGGAGATGGCGACTGTTTCCTTTGAGGACATGATCCACCTTCGAACCCCTCTTTCATAGACCTTTTCCAGCTGCCTTTCATCGCTGATTAGCTCGAGTTGGATGATCGCGTTCCAGGAGGCCTTGGCCAGATTGAGAAAATGCTGTGCGAGCATGGGATGGTAGGGCGGATAGATGAAGCAGTACTGGATGAGGATATACATGCCCAGTCGGACCGCATTTTGCCAGTGTCCCTCGGCCATCTCATCGTAAAACAGACGGGTGGCGATCGAGAGGGTAGAAAGTCGGTAGGGCACGATGCCCGAGACTGGATAGGTCATGATGTCCGTCAAGGCTGTGCGCAGGATATCATCATAGCTGGACTGAACCGCCGGTCTGGCATGAGACGGTAAAGGATCGTCAAAGTCAGTCAAGGACGTCTTGCGTGCCTGTCCGACCTGCTGCTGATGGAGTTCGGGCTGGTTCGAGGTCAAGAGATAGGGCGCAAAGAACTGGATGAGGTAGTGGGTATAGTGAGGGATATCGAGAGGTCGAGACGGATCCAGACAGCCATCACTTTTCCGGTCGTATATCTTGCAGAGCGCCAGTAGATCCCACGCCTCGATTTCTTTCAGCAGACGCGAACGTACACTGTCATCGTTACCCAGCAGCTGCTGGGCTCGATCCCAGTCGTCCTCTTCCTCTCCCAACATATCATCCACCAAGCTCAGGTAGGCCTTGGGCCCTTCCTGTCTTGTGCACCGCACACACTGACAGTCGAAAAAGTATTTCTCTCGCAGCACGCGCTTTCGATGGGTACGTGAGTGAGCCGGGTCGATGTAAGAAATCGTGATCTCCGTGTCGGGCGCGATGGTTTCGATCGCCCGGATCTCGGCCAGGGCACCATCAAAGAGGATGACGGCGTTCGGTCGACAGGTATGGTTGAAGAGAGACGCGACGGGGTAGGTGCCCTCGCCGACGGCAAACATCTCTTGATCGTCTAGGGTGAAATTATTCGACTTGAACACGTTCAGGTAATGCACCAATTCCTTTTCATCGATCGACGTCTGCTGAATATAGGGTCTCTTCAGTGCTTCCCTGGCTAGGCGCTGGTGGCTCGAGAGAACCCGGTCGGCCTGCGACGCGTCGTGGCCCATCAAGCTGAAAAACGCCTCCATCGTCACCTCCACCGTCTCACCCTCGGCTTCCTTTTCTGTCTTGACCCGTTTTCGATAGCGAGCGACGTTGAGAGCTACTTTCTCGAGCATCTCCAAGTCGAGTTCGTTTTCGGCATCTTGATGACGACTGACTCTGGACGGATCACACACAAATTGATGGTAGCTTAGCCACGCGTTACTAAAGCAGCCCATGTCGCAAAAATAGACACTTTTACAGCGTGAACAACGTTGAAGGGGCGGTCGGGTCTGCTTTCTGAAACAGTAGTTGCAGTATTCATTGATGGTTTGTGGTAAAGCGACTGTGCCTAATGGCTGTGAGGTGATGATCACTGTGCCTTTAGGAATAGTCGCAGTGCTCTTTATGTATCGGCCACGAATAGGATCCTTTGAATCGACAAGAGTCAGATTATGTTGATGAAGATATGTTTCCATGATGAATGAGAAAAAAAAAAGGAAAAGACGGTTAAGCTGCGTTTTAAAATACAGAACGAGGGGAAAAAGTTTATGTAAGTTTGTACAAGACAAAGGTAATTTTTCTCACACAAAAAAGTGGAGAGATCGCGTTAGTTTGCCTGTGAGTTTAAATGAGTCGTATACCAAAGATAGGCATGTTTCTTCTAGTAGCAAAGAGTGAATGAATGAAAAACCATTTATACATGCATGCATTAGTAACACCCTTATAACAATCATTCTTAAAAGTAAAACTTTCACTAGACAAAGACATAGTGTGTTTTAATGAAAATAGTTTTAAAGATAGCAAGTTGCAGTGTGCTTAACCTCAAATTGGGTTTTCAAGTAGATCCTATTTTCTTACCTATTAAATGAAAACTACAATCCACATAATGCTGTATAAAAAAAGTCTTTTGTGAGCCTAGTAATTTGATAAAGTCCATTGTGAACAATAGTTTGCTTTCAAATATAATATAGTACCTTGCAGTGATAAAGAGTTTGGGACTACTATTTGTTGTTTACTATCTATACCATATGCTTTGGTAAATGAATTCTACAAATTTCCAAAGAGACTTTATGAACTAAAGCTATCGGAAAATAGAAACTAAACACTGTACAAGGAAAAAAAAAACAACAAGCAAAAAGATTCATTTAAACATAAAAGTATCAAAGTACATGGGATAAAAGTAAATTCAATCGCTCTTTTTTTTTTTAAATAGGAAGGTGAACTGAAAGATGATAAAGTACATTGTTTTTATCAGTCAAATGGATAAAAAGCAGCAATGCAGAAAAAAAAAATGAATTTAGTGTATTTTTCCTTTTGTCTTTTTTATGCTAAACATCGACTTCAAGCATAGATGTTGTATCCTAAGCTTCACAAGCTGCAGAGTGTATTGGATAGCCTATCTGAATGACCAAAAGCCATCATGGATCGGTTGTGATCAACAAACGGATAAAAAGATGACAGGTTTTATAAAGTCCAAGGTCGACAGCAATTTCAAAAAGTAATGCAACTTTACTTTGACTTGTCCCTTGCTGTTATTGAATATGCCATTGACCTTGACAGAGCTCGTGCTATCTCTCTGTTCTGACTTTACGCTTTATGCTTCCAATCTAATATAAACTAGGTCACTAAAATTTCAATGAGCAGCCTATCAGTCAACAGCACCAGCGTTATTTAGGCTTCATTTCATGTCCTGAACAGGCAACCGTTGACGAGCTGAAAGACGGTGCACTGGACAGGACCGACCTGTGACTCTTTTATTCCGAGTGCTCACTTCTCAAGCATTGAGCTGTCCAGGCTACTGCTGGGATGATAGGCAGCCATGAGAAGCCGACAAGAAAGATGGGGGCTTCTTTGAGCAAAGGAAAAAGAGTGGGCCATGCAGAGCGCATGTCACATTCTTTCCCCGATAGCAGACACAAACGTTTTCTTCTTGTATTCTACTTTTGGCATACAGCATCATCATCTACCAAACACAATCACCCGCTTACATGAACTTTAAATCAATTTGTGCGACAGTGTGTTTTGAATGTTCACAGTGGATGGTCTATTGTAAAAATGAAGTCTGTTGTGATGGTCTATAACATGAAAAGTTTAAATTGTCTGAATTGATAAACGGAAAATCATCTGTATTTTAATTTGCTTTTTATCCAAAAAAAAAAAAAAAAAAAAACTTTAAAAAAGAAGGGGGAGTATCAATGTATTTCTTCTCGACCCTCTCTCTCTCTCTCTTTTTTTTTTTCTTTTTTTTTTTTTTGGATAAAAAGGATGCACTTTTTATTCTTTTTTTGTACATGTTTAGTATACCAAGTCAATGCTATTTCATTATTTTTAGATAAAAGACAAGGTAAGAAGATAAAATACAGTGTAAAAATAAAATTAACTTTATTTTCAAGCCATTGCATCAAGGTCCTGTCTGTTTACTGAGAATAATACAGTATCGATATGTTCACCTACATCCTCTTCTGTTTGGTATAATAATACAATCTATGATATTACATGGAAATACAAGTAAGAAAAGTTTTTTTATTGATTGTTCAAGTAACTAAACAAAATTAAAGTAATCCATATTTTAATGCCTATGTAAGTTTATTCTTTCTCAACCTCAACCAACTCAATTCTCTCTGTCTTTTTATAGACTCAAGTCGATCTCTATTTGCTCTATTCACCCAACACGACCGGTGACTATACGTCTGTCAAGACCTGGTCCAATTTAGAGAAATCAATTGGGATCTTGGTACCACTTATAGACGATTCATGGTATCCAGAGACACTACAAGACAATTCGCCTAATGTCAGTTGGACAATGTATTTTTATTTAGTAGGCGCTGGTTATGATATTCAAACGGATCTTGCAAAGATACCCTCTGGTCAAAATCAATTTCCTCCTCCTCAATCATTCACCTTAATCCGTAAATAGCTCTCTTTCCGCAAACTCAGTCTTCTAATGTGTTTTGTACTCTTTTTAGAAAATGCACGTAACACCAGTCAATCTACAACAGATGACAGTCGCCCTGCCGAGCCCAACTCAACCCATCCAGAGACATCGAACGAGGAGAGCAGCAGCCAATTGCCCAGTTGGGCTATTGCCTTGATCTGCGTGTTCTCTGTCTTGTTTTTAGCAGCCCTGATTGCCGTTGTCTGGGCAGTGAAAAGGTATAGGGAGAAAAAGAGAGATGGATTTGTGGCGACTGGGACAGGTTGTGCGAATGATGAGAAGCTACTCGTCCCAGATCATATCGCGTTAACGACAGCTGCAGCACCCACCGGAATCAGCTCGAATCATTCAACCCCTACTTTATTACAACCCAACCTGAATCGAGCCGATGAAAAGCTGGGTGTGTTGAACGAAGCGAATCATTCCAGTAGCATCTTATCCTCAACCGATGCACTCTTGATCGCAGACACATTTAGACAATTCATGAGAAAGCCAGAGTGGAATGAAGATCATGAAAAATAAAAAAAAGGGGGATTGTTTCATAATAAAGCAACTTCAATGCACACCTTTCTTTTTTGGTTTTACTCCGCAAACGGAAATGATCCGATGTTCATTTGTATCACATTTATATTATCATTCATCATGAAAACCTGTAAACAGGCGACGATAAAGTTCCATGGGTGATTCTAATTCGTGATTGTCTGCTTCTAGTTTTAGTGGAATATGACCCTCTCCTCCTGTTTCTATATCTATGATTGCCTCATCTAATCCTTCAACTATACACACACCCATTAGTTCCCTCCCTTTTTTAAAAAAAACATCTACTTTACTTATCAACTGAAGTTCGGTATCTCTTTTATCTAAATCTTCCCATGTTTGTTCCAAACCTTTTCGTTTCATCAGCAGCTCATTCAGTTGAAGGTCCAGTTGTTCAATCTCATTCACAACCGAAGACTATGCCATGTTAACAACTCACTTCTCATCACCACCTTTTTTTTTTCTTACCTTTTGCATACCAACCCTATCCAACTCTCTCACTTTTCTTTCCCTTTGTGCAACGATCCCTTTCACTGTCTTTGGTGTCTCTCGTTCTATCGATTCATCAGTCTCACATACACACACATCATCCTATTTTATTCGTCACCTTCTTTTCTTTCTTGACTGTACACACTCGAACTATCCGACACCATCTTTCTCTTTCTCTGTCTTGATCTTTTTTTAGGTTTTGCTAAAGAAGGATAGGTCGCTGCGAATCCTTGAAATAGACTCACTGGCTCATTTGATTCCGGTATCTCTTCTTCCAGCAGGGCCACACTCGAAGGCCAAGCATAACTTGTGCCGTGCAGGACGAGATCAGAACGAGGTCGGGCAATCGCAGTCGAAGTAGACCCTCCTCGCTGCTGCTGCTGCATGATTTGCATCGCTCTCATCATCGATTCCGAACGATAGACAGGATGGGCCGCTAAAGGACTGAACATGACCGTCGACAGAGCGTCCAGTGGGGGTACGGACACTTGAGGAATCAGGCTTTTGGCGGATGTGACCATGTGGTTGGCCTTTTGTCGTACTTGAGCAACGGCTGTTTGGGCAGTGGAAAGGTATTCTGTCGTCAAGACTTTTAGATCTGTTCTTTGGCGTGTGTTGTCGGTCATGTTTGAGAGAAAAAAAAAAAAAGGTGAATTAACCCCGAAAGTTGGATGGGAGAGAAAGAGAAAGGGTCAAGTCACACAGAGGCAGTGCCAAAAGGCGGTTTTTGAAATCAAGGGACGGAAAATAAGGACTCATTGCGACTTTTTTCTTTTTCTTTAGGCGGGTTTTTTAAGATCAAAGGGCGGAGGGAGGTTTTCTTTTATGATTGTATTATTTTTGTAGACAAAGTATTCAAATAATTTCATTCTACAAATACTTTTCAAAATTATCTACAAAGTGCCAAACGCATGCTTTGAGATGACTAGGAGGAACGGGAGGTTGCAAGCTTCTGTTATCCTTGTACTTGACTTACTGATATCCTCGAATGTGCTTTGCTTCACCTTGTCCTTAACCACAGTCCAAAAATTCTCAATTGGGACACGTTTGGGGAGAGGAGTAGCGAGAAAGATAAGCACGTCAATGTCTTTTCTCACTTATCGGTTGTATGAATGGGTGCATTGTCCATTATCAAATAAAATCCTTTCATTTCTTCAAACAAATCCATTGAAGGTTTTATGGATAAATGACAAAGTATGCCCAGTGACAGTCCTTTTTGGGATACGCTTGCTTGAATGGGCAGGAGCCTTTTTTTTACGACCTACACCATCCATTTTGATTTTTTTTTGAACGTCTAAGGATTCCTGAGCTCCACTGCGACGACACATTTTGCACCCAAATTGACTCTGGTAGAGAGAGTGTTGGTTGGATGGGTAAAAGGAATATACAAGTTAACAAATTAAAGACAAGAGGTCAGTGAGAACTTGTTAAAGTATGATTGAAACACAAAAGATGTCAGCGAGAAAATCCAGTCAAGCTTTTTACCAAGAACTCTATTCAGTGGATCCTGTGGAGGAACACGATATTCATTGCTACTTGTAAGATAGAACAGACTTACTTCAATTAAAGACGATCGTCGGTACCTCATCTCACCAATTACAATCGAGGACGTTATCAAACAAAAGTCATCGGGAAGCAAAGTAAGTCTGGATTGGATGGTTCAGGATATGTCTTTATGCAACTCTTTTATCCGTTCTCACCTTTACAAGGCTTTATTATCAAGATATGCAGCACGGCTCTGTCTGATGACACTTTCTCCATCATCATGACAAGGTTTACGTGTGCGATTATTGCCAAAGAAAAGGGGAGCTCTACTCTAGAGTGTATGTGTAGAAAATATCATTTTTCACCAATTATCACTTGGAAAATAATTATTTTCCTTTATAGAATGACTCATATATTCTATATATTATTTTTTACTCATCAACTTAATAAACTTGTAAGACCCTCAAAAAGTATTTATCTTTTGCTGTCAGTTTATGAATATGAAGATCTCGAAAAAACCCCCCCCCCCGTTCTTTGAAAATAGGAGTCGTCGAAAGAAATACAAAGGGCCAACCATTGGTATTTTATATTACGGCCCTCAAATTCAAAAATCGCTTTTTGGCACCTTTCCATGACAGACAGAGAAGCTCTATTGTCCTGACCTGAAAAGTAATCAGTTCTTTCTGTCTCATCCTGTTCTCCCTATTGTCTAAAATTTGAATGATTGATGTTGGATTCAAATTAAATGCGACTTGTTTTAAAAGAATAGTAAACCTGTCCATCTTTCTTTCTGTTTGGACTACTTGATGATTTCTTCAGCTTTTTTTTTTTGATGACTGTTCTACTTGATATGTCTATTTTAGCCTACCAATATATTGGACATTGTTTAATCTTGAGCTGAAGCTTTTTAGAGCTTTTGCTCCCTTTATCATGAGCACAAGTCCAATTTTTTTTTTTTTTTTTTTTTTTTTTTTTTTTTTTTACAAAACATGCACTATTTATAAACGATTCGTAACCTGGGATCATTCTTTCTTTTCTGCACATAGCAATCTACCTTGCTGTAGTGAAATGTATCAAGCTTCATATATCGGGCATTTTAAAATTTCCAAATTAAGAATCAACGAATCCCAGAGAGCAAACGTGTCAATAAAAAATACGTTCCTTTTTTTTTTTTTTTTTTTTTTTTTTTTTTTTGTTTTCTTCAACAATGTACAATCTACAACAGCGTATTAGTGTAAAAAGAAGACAGCACTGAACTTGTATGGATGCTAAATAGTCTTTTTTTTAGAATTTGTTTTCTTTTGCAATCACTGTTCTTTCAACCGTCTTGGGTGCTGTCGCTCTCATCTCCTACATCCAAGGATATGCATCTGTCCAAGGTCGTGTTAGCGTCGATGCCAATAAAATCAAAATGTAGGACATCAGACTGTATCTAAACAGAGACTCACTGACTCTTTAGTGTATCACGTCGTTTTGGACCCGAAAATCAAGATTATAGAAAACCAAGCGAATTCGCAAGATTATCCTTTGACATTGACGCTGGTAAGAAAAAAAAAAAAAAAAACAACCAGCAAAGTACTTAGGGTCCTATAGACTTTAGTCCACTGTTTGATTGGAACACCAAACAAATCTTTGTTACTGTCGTAGCCGACTATCAAACGGATAAATATGTAAGGGAACAAAGGATGGCAGACAGAGGAACTGATGTTGAATAGACACGTAACTCGGTTGTGATTTGGGACAAGATTATGACGAGTAAAGAAAAGGCCAAGTTGAAATTGAAGAATGTGGGTAATAAGTATGCGATGATTGATGTTTCTCAAAAGTGGAAGTAAAGTAATCCAGTGACTATGACATGATCTAATGAGACCCTTTCGATAGTTATGAACGTGCCAATATCTCACTCGCTTGGGACATCACCCCTCATGTGGGCATGCTTCAATCCGGCCAATTCTTGACAGACGCTCAGATCACACTCCCTCCTTTTTCTCCTGTTTAACCACAGTGTTTATTAAAGTTATTCTTTTAAAGTCACAGAAGCATGTCTTAGTGTATTTTTGGCATCGGTTCCCGTCGTACCTGCCTTGGCAGCCGCAGCTCTTGCCTTTGCATAGGTATCTTGAATGCCTTCCACAGCCGTCATCTGGGCCCGGGTCAAACCGTCTTGAAGCAGGGTCTGTCCTTTCTGAAGATGGGCATCGACCACGTCCTTGTTGCTGATGTACAGACGAGGGAACGTGAAGGCAGTGAGAGTGACGATCGTGAGGATGGAGAGGGAAGAGAAGTAGGCAGAGAGGTGCCAGACCAAGAAGGAGAGGATGCCCCACCGGATACTCGTCTTGGTATCCTCGATCACCACGATCCGGGTCAGGCCACGAATGAGGGTCTCGACCACATCGATCCCACTGTCTGTGAGTTGACGGACATGGCGACGATCGATGGCTCTTTCATGATCAATCATGTTTCTATGGTTGTGTTAGTTTAAGCAAAGCAGGACGTTGCGCGTTACCTGTAAGGATGCGTTCCATGGTCTTGGTCTGAGAGGACCTTTTGACTTTGAAACATGAGATGAACATAGACAAGGTTGATGCCGATGGCCAGTGTCATGGCCATGGCGCCCAGTTGAAGTAAAGAGTGAGATCGAGTCAACCAGAGAGAGCCAAGGATGGAGCTCATGACGACAGCCGAGCGCATTGGGTTCTCCCAGTGCAGCAGGCTGAGAATCTCGGTTTCGATCCGTTGCGTCGTCTCGTTACGCTGCGTTCTCTGTCGAAAGCCAGAGGTGGAACTTGGGTCGACCTCCGTCGTGGCCGAAGTCTGCATGGGAGGGAAAATTTGCTCTTGCTGCTTTTGAAGTGTGTGGACTTGAGGCAAGCTAGGGTCCTTTTGGACTCGGTCACTGTCAGGAGGGGTCAGAGGTCTTTGATAGGTTTCCATGATGAGGTTGAATGAGAAGAAAGAGAAGAGATGGGGGTATTTTTTTTTATAGTTGAATCTGACTGCATGAATGAATGATATCACACTGATGAACTCGTCGTGCTTTTCACCCGATCCTTTTTTTTTTTCCAAATAGAGTCATCACAGTCACTCTTCATTTCTCTCGAAAAATTTTCGTTGCAGCTCTTTTTTTTTTTTCTTTATTAATCAACTGCCTAGAAAGACATGTCCGCCTCAAGTGAAAAGATGAAGATTGAGCAAGTCAAAACGACACCTCTTGAAAAGCGTGTAGCCACCCACTCACACATCAAGGGACTTGGTCTTCGTCAGGATGGTACAGCAGAACCTATTCAATCAGGTTTTGTAGGTCAAGAAAATGCGCGTGAGGTAATGAAACACTGGAAGGGGTTTTCTTTTTTCTAACACTTTTATAGGCAAGTGGTATTGTAGTAGAAATGATCAAGAGTAAAAGTATGGCGGGCCGTGCGTTGTTATTTGCCGGTGCTCCAGGCACAGGTAAAACAGCGATTGCCTTGGCTATCGCACAGGAGCTTGGACCCAAGGTACCCTTTCGTCCTATTGTTGGTTCCGAAGTGTATTCAAGTGAAATCAAAAAGACAGAAGTCTTGATGGAGAATTTCAGAAGAGCGATTGGATTACGTATCAAGGAAACCAAGGAAGTGTATGAAGGAGAAGTGACTGAGTTGACACCTGAAGAGACAGAGAATCCCTTGGGCGGATATGGCAAAACGATTTCACATGTGATTATTGGATTAAAGACCATCAAGGGTGTCAAGCAACTCAAGTTAGATCCAAGTATTTATGAATCCATACAAAAGGAAAGAGTGACTGTGGGTGATGTGATTTATATTGAAGCCAATACAGGTGCTTGCAAGGTAGAGAGATTGATTGTCAACCATTTTTTTTGATATACTTATTTGTCATAGCGAGTGGGTCGATCCGATGCTTATGCTACAGAATTTGATTTGGAAGCAGAAGAGTATGTCCCTTTACCCAAGGGTGATGTTCACAAAAAGAAGGAAGTCATTCAAGATGTCACCCTTCACGATCTGGACGTAGCCAACGCCAAACCTGAAGGAGGACAGGACATTATGTCCATGATGGGTCAATTGTTGAAACCAAAAAAGACAGAAATCACAGACAAGTTACGACAAGAGATCAACAAGGTCGTCAATCGATACATTGAACAGGGCATTGCAGAATTAGTGCCCGGCGTGCTCTTTATTGATGAAGTACACATGTTGGACATTGAGTGTTTCACATACCTTAATCGTGCTTTAGAATCACCTCTTTCTCCTATTGTGATCTTTGCTACCAACCGAGGTCACTGTACGATTCGAGGTACAGAGGATATTGTATCTCCTCACGGTATTCCCGTAGATCTCTTGGATCGTTTGTTGATCATCCGTACCTTGCCTTATTCAATTGACGAGATCAAGGTGATCATTAGCATTCGAGCCAAGACAGAGAAATTGACCGTGGATGAAGAAGCAGTAGAATACATGGCTAATGCGGGTATCAACAGCTCACTAAGGTAAAGATGGATACTTTTATACAAAAGGACGCATCCTAAACTTCCTGATAGATATGCTGTTCAGTTATTGACACCAGCTCATGTTCTCTCAGAAATCAATGGTCATTCAAATATTACGTTGGATGATGTGAAAGAAGTCGATGATTTATTCTTTGACTCTAAAAGATCAGCCAAACTTTTAATGGAACAAGAATCTCGTTTCCTTGTTTAAAATGACATGTGTACAGTAAAATAATAAAAACCATACATCATCCTTTCTCCTTCTCTCACCTTCTGTGTGATACACAGAAATGGTAATCATCACATTTTTATTTCCAAATCCGATAGAAACATTTAAATTATTTCCCCTTTTCCTCAACACTTTTTTTTTTCTCTTTTCATCACTTTTAAATCATGGAAAAGTTCAAGGAGGTAAAGTACAAAAAGAACAAGGGGATCTTATGAACAAGAAGACTAAAGGCGAGCTATCTTTAGAAACTCGCTACGCTTCGTGCCGAAGTTGACACGGCTACCAAGCGTTCTGAAGAATTGCAAGCCAAGGCTGAGCAATTAGAAGCGGATGCCGAACAAAAGGATAACGAATTGAGTACCTTACAATCCCGTGCCAAGGAGTTGGAAGAGTCTCTTGAGACGGCTGAAGCCAACTTGAAACAGGCGACAACAGAGTAAGTTGAAGAAGAAAACGGGTTGGGTGGATGCTAATTCGGCTCTTAGTTTCCGTGAGGCTGATTTACGTGCTGAACAATTAGAAAAGAAGGCCGTCAAGATTCAGCAAGAAATTGCCATTTGGGATAAAAAGAATGCTGAATTAGAGACCAAGTATCAAGCTGCAAAGGCTGAAATGGACGAATTGGAAGGTCAGATGGAAGGCGTGTAAAGTGATTGAGCATGAAAAAGAATACCCTCATTTAAAAAAGGCACTTTTATTTTTTATTTTACAAATAAACCATTCAAGGTTCAACGTGAACGGAAAGGTCAGGTCCTGTTCCAATCGGTACGACCTGAGTAGGGTTAATTTGTCTGTGAGATTTGTAATAGTGGCCCTTGATGTGGTCCATGTTCACTGTGTCTTTCACTAAATAGAATATGAGTATGAAATGCATAGATGCAGGCATCGTGGTTACCTCCTGGCTTTTGATAGATACGACGGGTCCATTCCAAAATATTGGGATAATCGTGTCCAATGGATTTCAAGTTACACTTGAAGTGGCCGTGGTAAACAGGGTCAAATCTTGAAAAGAGTCAATCGACAAGACAGGTAAATGATCAATAAGCTTACCTGACGATGGTCGTAAACAAACGAATGTCTGCTTCGGTAAAGGTATCTTGAACCAAGTATTTGTGACCATCAAGCATCTTTTCAATTCTATCCAGTGACTTGAATACATTGTATACATTGTTTTCGTCTAAAAAGAGGAATGTGAGTATGATTTCATCATGACACTTTTGACTTACATGCTTGTTGGGTTGTTGCAAAACCAGATTTGTAAACACCATTGTTCACTGTGTCATAAATCCATTCATTGGTCTCATCGATTTCCTTTTGAAGTGATTCAGGATAATAGTTCAATTCGGCTTGTTCTTTACTCAAGAACGAGTTGAATGCAGTATTAAACATACGGATGATTTCCGAACTCTCGTTGTTGACTACAGTTACGGGTTATTAATCACCATCCTCACACAGACGTCTATACCTACCAATGGTCTGAAGCTTTTTATCCCAAAGAACAGGTACAGTAAAACGACCTTCATAGTTGGGGTTGACCTTGAAATAAAGATCGCGAATATAAGAAGACTCGTTGACCGTGTCAGGAATAGCGCCAGGACATTCTTGTTCGGTCGAAAACTTCCATCCTTTGTCAAGCATCAAATAATCCACCACAGACATGCCGATGATTTTATCCAAACCTTTCAGTTGACGAACGATAGCTGTACGATGAGCCTAAAGATAAAAGAGGGATGAGCATGAAAAAGAAGGGAAACACTTGGTTTTGTTTACCCAAGGACAGGCCCAAGAGATATAAAGATGATAACGATCACTGTGCATTCGAATGTTAATAAAAAGAGAAAGGATCGTCAGGTTGCTTACGGTTCAGCAGCAAATTTTGCATTCGCATCTGCTTCAATACAATCACGAAAGACAGACTGTTGACGTCTGAATTCGCCATCTTTGCTAGCCCAGTTAAGAATAGAAGTAGACATGAATCGTTTCAAAGGTTGTTTAGGTAAATTCAAATAAACTTTATGAATTAAAAACATCCAAAAAGAGAAAAGAACAAAAAAAGACAAGTGTTTTATATGCATTTTATAAAAGCATAAAGATTATTCATGACTGACAAATCAATACACAGCCTCAAAGTCACTTTATGCGCTGAGTTTTATGTCTGTGTGAGTTATTATTAATGTCCTCTTGTCACTCATAAGAGAACTCCGAAATTGGACTGCTTTTAAAAGAGGACTTGTTTCAGCCATGTTGCACGTGTATAAAGAAGTCTGGGTGCTTTGAACACCCTGTGAAAATAGATCTTCACCAAAGATAATGAAAAACGAGTAGGTGTGTTAAACCCAAATAGAAGTAAATAGCGTTAGATGAACTACATGTTCTAAACATGATATCGTTCGATGTTTATCATGACTTTAGGTACTGGTTATAACTTATTTTCCTTTTTTAAAGGCCCAGGTGCGCGCGCGATGTCTTTAATACACCTTCATCGTCCAAGCCAGATCAGAAAGGCGTGTAAGGGGATTAAAAAAAAAAGAACAAGGATTGAAAGACGTGTGATGGACATCAGTGTGAGTTCTGGGGCAACCAATGAAAAGTCGTTTTGGGAGAAATTATGAAGATGAAGGGAAGCAACTTCAGATAAAAGTGATCGAGCTCAAAAGAACAACGCATGGGAAGGGCCAGTAGAGAGACCAAGAGGGAACAGGCTGAAAGGAGCGTGGTTTGTGAGTAGGCCGTGAATTGAAAAGGAAAGACGAGGGATCCTCCATAATAGTCGGTATTTGAAACCTTCGATGCATATCCAAACATTGCATGTTTTTTTTTTTTTTTTTTTGGAGAGCGCGGTCAGGTTCTTGGAACAGGGCTTTGGTTGGCCACCAGGTAAGAAATTTTAATTTAAAATATCAGGACTGCAATGCTGTTCTTCACAAACAAATTTGAGCATGTGTGCAGTACTCGGTACATGTTTTTGAAAGTGCTTGCATGGTGAGCACATTGAATACTTTAGCTTACCAGACTCGTAGTTTGATAAAGTCAAACAGTCTTGTTAGAGCAACCTCAACGGTTTGTATAAATCAGGTATGTCAATTGAAATAAAAAGTAATCCCCAGGTGTTTGTTTAAACAAGTAGCAGACATTAAAAAAATTTCTCTTTTTGAACACATAACGAAAATTAAAATGTGATATTGGGCGTTAATGTATTGTTTGATGTTACTAAACACACAACTTGTTCTGTCGGTGTAGGCAGTAAAATCTCAAAAACGTCATATTAATTATACAATCAATTTATTATTTGAGGTAGACCGTGACACAGATTAAACACGGTTCCAGTTCCTAAAGGATCTAACAGGACGAAACAAAAAAGCATTTCATGTACAGCAGCAGGAGATAATCTAGAGTGTTACCTGTTAATATCACGTTTCAAAAACCATCGGTTCAAGTAATGATTGGATTGGCTAAAGGACCAAGAGTTGTAGGTTCATCTTGTACCAAACAAAACGGCTTTATCCTGACGGCATATAGCTCACGCTTTGCTGGATTCCTTTAAACCGATCAAGCATGATTTAAGTTCCTAAAGGATCTAATAGGAATCTCTTTAAACAATCATATATTGTAGCAGTCGCGATTTTTTAGCAACTTAAAAGATTTTCTGGAAGGCTTCTTTATTATTCTTTCTTTTTAGTAGTTGCTTTATTTGGTTCAGATGCTTCACCAAAATTCAAGCCTTCTAATACTGACATGTTGATTGCTTCTTTACCGTTCTCGCATATGAAGCAATGCGTCTTCTTCGGTAACAAACAAGTTACGTAAGCCTGAAAATTTAAAGTGATCCATTGATTTTTGAGGCCATTCTCAAGCAAAAGTCGTTTCTATGTTCTGTCATAATAAAGTTCATCTATCATATTGCTCCTCATACTTTGATATGCTAGCTATTTGATTCATTTTTTTCTTAGAAAGGGAGGTGTAAAGGTAAATGGCCATTAAGATAATGAACGAGTTCTCCAAAGAAACAGGTACAGCAATACCTGTCTATAAATTTTCAAACTCTTTGCTATAGAGTGACCCAATCTAGTATTAAGCTTGAAATTCAAAAATAAGCTTTCCAAAATAAACTCCCCCACTCTCTCTATAAATTAAGATCGTTTTAGAACAAGAATATCTAAAAAACGACACAACATTTGGTGTTTGAGAGTAAAGTTGAAAGCTAAGTATTACACCAATATGGAAACTAGTGGAAAAAGTCATTCTTGGTATCTAAATGAATTATAGATCCTTCAATGTAAATCTGGAACGAAGGATTCTGCTTTGGGCAAGTGATGGGCTTCATTTTATTCAACAGGCAAACTTAGAACGGGAATTTTCAGTTTAGACTGGTTAATGATTTGTTACCAGTATATGACATGAAAAAGCTTAAATGTATTGCTTCAATTGAAGGAATAATACAGCGTAAAGTCAAAGTTTGTTTAGTAACTGTGTTGCCCATCCCAACCCGATTTAGTAAACAAACATTTTACCCAAGTGACAGTAAGCTTGAAACAAAAAAAAAAGTTTTTCAACATCTTATTTTGAATTGGTATTCACACTTTCGAAAACCTCCACCAAGAAAAGGAACACGGGTTTCTAAGAAAAAAGAAACTAATCATGGAAAGAAGAGAACCGCAAGCGATGTTAGTGTACAAGATGTCGATTCTGCGGATCCTATTCCAGCACCAGAAGGTACGACAGCTGCTCATTTTGCCAAGTTTATGAACGAGCTCCTCTTACTAATCCATGTGGGGGCTTTACCTTGAAAGAGACCCGTGTTTTATTTTTGAAATAGCAGTGCAGGCTTTTCTTTAAAGAAGTAACTCACTTCTCTAGTGCCCAAACATGATCCAACAAAGATTGCGAGTCGTACAATGTGGATTGAGGAGTAAGTCAGATATGAACTGCGTTGAAAACCATGTTTTGGTCGATGCATCAGGATTTAATATTAATCAGAGATCCTCCAGGTGAATGGTATTTGAAGGGTCCATCAACTATTATAATCACTCCTTTTAACAAGGCAGACATCATCTTGGGAACCATTTCAACGAAATGTGTGATATGAATGGAGCTCAAAAATCCGCAAGAGTACTCGTAAAAGACAAAGATTGATTTACGCCACTGCAAAAGAAAAACGACATCTGGCTCAAAAAAAACTCTGCTTTTAAAGGTATCTAGCACAGTGATATGAGATTGTGCTCTAGTTTTTGGTTGCTTTACTATAGCAGAGCTGCCACTTTTTGACCTAGCCCACTTCTTTCTCATCTTTATATGAAACTCGGCCTCATCAGTGAAAATACAGTTGTTTGTAAAATCCAGATCAGAATCTTTCCATTCCATAAACCACTCGAATCTCGTCTGTAGGTTTCCCACGGAGTTTCTTTAGGTTCAAACATCGGGTTTTTCACAGTGATGAGCATTGTGTTTTGTAAATAGCTATAAGTTGCGATTTTGATATATTAAAGTCTTCAAATCGCCCAGTCAAACTATTTATTATGTCATCTGAATATAACTGGGGTCATTATCAAGTAACTCTTTTATATTCTCGTTATGCTCGGTTGTAAATGAGCTTTTCAGAACGCTGCTTTGTTTAAACTTTTTATATGGCCGTACCTTCATTTTTTTTTTCAGATGGATACCGTAGACACTTTAAAACGGCATATTATCTTAGGTTATTTCTTTAATAGCTCTCATCGGAATTGGTCCATCTTTTATACAACTACACTTCCTTTTCAAGAATTTACAAAAAGGCACTCTTGAAATCGAAATAAACTTGATGCGCTTTTATGCAAAGGTTGGGAATACACCTTTTTTTTAAATTAATATCGTGCTTGTAAAAAGTAAAAAAAAAATTGCCAACCATGAGCAGCTGCTTGTATAGATTGGCAGTAAAAAGCCATGATTCTTTTTAGTTTCTTGTATCAGCACGTAGGAAAGAACCGCCTTTTGTTTTTCTTTTCTTGAACCATATCAAAAATGATCTATTTTATAAGCAGACATGCCCTCAGTTCTTGTCTTTTTTTTTTTGGCTTGTCTTTAGGCTTCTCTCTTCACTCTTTGTCCTGCTACTTTTAAAAAAGAGCCACCGCAGATAGATTTTGCTTGACCCTACGATTTTACAAAGGGAGGCGTGTTTTAAATACCTGTGGGTGTCAGCAAGAGAGGACATGAAACACGCTAGGAAGGATGGACGTCTTGAGGTGGGGCAAAGGGATGGCTGATCAGTCGTCCAAGTCTGTGTTTTCAAGCAATACGGTGTGGATGGACGAAGGCCAGCGGAGTTCAAAGGAGGATGGGTGCAAAGCGTGAACGCACCTGGGCCAAAAGTGACTTTCTTTCATGGCTTCTGAACTTGTTCACGACACACAAAAGAAGCACACGTTACAGCAGGTAAGAAGAGAACGTGACTGGATAGGATCTGATGTGCTTGATAGTTTCCTGCACCGGAATTAAAAGAGGATGGAGGTCTGTGGACATGTCCGTTCTGTCAAGCGATTCACAAAGATGCCACACCTTATGCCATCACCACCCCACCTGTACAAGACACGGTGAAATTAAAAAAAGCAAAGGCGGCCATCAAGCAGCATTTAGAAGAACATCGTCAGATGCTACAAGAACGATTAGTACAAGAATCCAGTGTGAATGAATACGAAAAGGTAAGGAGACAGAGATCCTCTGAAACAGCATTAAACAATCGATAGAATAACGCGGAACGAATGAAACGAGTTCGGTTGTGGATCGAAGGCACAGTGAAAGACAGAGGATTATATGAAGAAAATCCTTTTTGAAAATTTATACCCTGTCAGTTTACTTTTTATTTCCCAACGATTGACAATAAAAAAAAAATTAGAAACCATCGATCGACATTCACTTGTGGGAGCAGGACAGGTTGGACAGGACATCGAAAAAGGAGTGAAGGAAGCTTTGGAAGAGACCGGCAGACGGGTGGGTGGACTTGGATTCGAAGATTTTGGGAGAAAGGGTGGATGAAGAAGGCAGGGAAACGTCGGAAGAGAGAGTGGAAGTGGAGTCGCCGCGAGGTGGGAGAGAAGAAGAGGAGGAAGAGGGGGATGGAAAGGAAAGAGGAGTGGGATGGGTCAGGTTGACATAGTGCTGTCGCCTGGCCGGTCGAGGACCGCTGTGGAGAGGCGGTTCATGATTGGCAGGTGTCTTGACGGAGGAAGCGGTCGAATCCGTCGAGGGGCTGACAGAGGCCAGCTGGGAACCGGTCAGGTCGGGCACGCCAAAGGGTGTTCTTGGGATCCGAGCGTCCATCCGGCCCAGGCTTCCGTCCGAATCGGCTGGCGAGGGACAGAGGGAGGACGGATGAAGGGAGGCAGGTGAGTCGGCTACGAGGACAGCTCTGGGACGATGGGCCTTTTCGCTGATGAGATAATAGAGAGAGCAAAGAGGATGGTAGGCGGCAGGGACCGTCTGGGGATCATCGTACCCGTTCCAGTGCTGCAGTGTCGGGTCCGAGAGGCGGACCAAGGGCTCGGTCATGCCACTCGCCTTGCGGGCTTGGATCAGGGCCACATAGTTTGCACAGTACCTGTAGGTGGGTGAGCGGATCACGGCCTCCAGCTCGGTCTTGATCTCACGTTCGCTGCCGAGGTCGAACCCTTTGACCATCATCAAGATCGTCGAAGGTGACAGTGGGCCGGTCAAGGGGAGACGAAGGGGCAGGTAGTTTGGGATCGGATCTCGATAGTGTTTGTGCATCCAGGGATGTCGCATCACGTCCGCCAAGAGGATGCGACGGGCACGATCGGGTTGGAAGATACGTGAGAGCAAGTCACAGCATGACGCACTCATCTCACTCGGATACTGTACGCGAGCGAGATGGATCTTTCGATAGAGACCGTGGGCTGTGGCGTCGTTGAATGGCATGTCTCCGGTGATCAAGACAAAGAGGATGACGCCCAAGCTCCACACGTCCACCTCCGGTCCACAGTAGGGCACGGTGTTGAGCATCTCGGGAGCCGCAAAGTACATGGATCCACAGTGCGTCTGAAGGAGCCGGTCGGGTCGATAGAGATTGGAAAGGCCAAAGTCTGCAATCTTGATCTGTCGACGATCCTCGGCAAGCATGATGTTGTCAATTTTCAAGTCCCGGTGAACGATCGAGTTCCGATGCATATAGTCCATCGCACTCACGATCTGTCGAGCAAAGTACCGCGTCTCGGTCTCGCCCAGGCAACGGTGTCTGGCCAGATGGTTCCCCAGTGTCCCTCCGGGGGCGTACTCCATCAATAAATAAAAGCTGTCGTCGGTGGCCAGCATGTCTTTGACATGAATGATGTTTGGGTGATTTAAGAGTCGCATCAAATATCCCTCACGTATCGTCCTCTGTTCTCGACACACGTTCTCTTGACATCTCGAGTCAAACTCACTCTGACTACAAGTCATTCCGTCAATCGTTCTGAGCTGTCGATTGATTTGAATTCTTTGAACAATCTTGACCACAGCCTAAAAATCAATCAGATCCGAATTCCTTCATCCATCCTGCTTTACTTACAAGATCTCCCGTCACTTCATGATAGCCCAGCATCACTTTCCCACTACTTCCTCTTCCAATCACATTCTGAAGTCGATAACCATTCACTATCCTCTCCGTTCTCTGATCTGACATGTAGAAATTGACGAGAAAGGAAAAGAAGAGGCAAGGATTGAGAAATCAACTGATTTTATGACATTCAGTGACTCTCGTAACAGAGACATACTCGAAACCCATCCATCTGTCTCTCTTTAGTTCTCCAAAAAAGAAAAAAGTTCCCTTCAGACATCACTTTATGCAACCGTCGGTCTGTTTCAAAATAAGGGTGTTTTGAGTTGCATTGAGCTTAGGGTCCATTCGAGCGCATGGATTGTTCACATCTCTGTTCATGTCAAAAACGGACAGTGGGGTTCACTATTCCATCTATCGCTCATATTTAGAAAATGGACTTGAACCACACAATGTCTGTTTTTTTAAAAAGTCAATCTTGGAATACCTTTTTTTTTAATAAAACTGTTCTTTTAAAAAGAGTCAGAGAACGATTCAGAGTGACATGTTCTCATACCAGAGATTCAGTGTGAGGAGGGAGGATGGATAAGGTCATGTTATTGAGTGTGCTCAGTAAAGATGAGATTTTATGTGTTAGGCTGTGATGGAATGCGAAGTGAGATACGATGCAAGCAACGAGAGGACAAAGACACAGGATGGATCACTCCTACTTTTTTTCAAGAGTCAAGAACGAATCATTTATTAACAAGTTGTCAGCAGCTCTCACTGCTTTGATTGAATACTGTCATCATCCAGCATCACCTTCTTTCCATCGACCATCCGCACCGGGCCAGTGAACCACTTTCGACCCCAGATGAAATAATAAGCCATGGAGAAGATCATGATGGCACCAAAAGGCACGACGGCATAATTCATGGTATCTGGCGTGACAGGAGCCGTGGTGGGTGTGATAAAAAGAGCACAGGTGAAGATCAACCAGGCCGAGGCCACGGCACCGACGGGCACGCTGAGCCGACCGAGACTGAAGGGGCCTGGTTTGAATTGATGACGAGAGACGGTGATCCGCAAGAGGACAGGCACAAGGTAAGACACTTGAGAGCCGATGGTGTTGACAGAGACAATGGCCTCATAGGCCGTGCTGTTGATCATGTACAGCACACCGACGATGGCTGCCACCAGGATATTGAACCAGACCGCGAATACGGGGCTCTGGGTACGTGCGTTGAGCGAGTGCAGATAGCGGGAGAAGGGCATGGCCCCGTCACGCGCAAAGGCATAGACCATACGTGAACTTCCCAAGGTCAGTGCGGATCCACAAAAGAAGATGCTGAGCATCACAAAGACCAAGAACACCATGGTCCATGCGCCTCCGACGCCATCATAAAAGACTTGAATCATCTGTGGCTGAATAGCACCTTCACTCAGGATCTGACGGTCATAGTCTGTCACCATGAAACTGATCGCGATCAGAAAGACAAGACCCGAGATCACGTTGGCCGCGACACTGACGAGGATACCAAAAGGAGATCCACTTTGTGAATTCTTGGTCTCTTCACTCATATGGGCTGCGCTGTCATAGCCAGAAAGGGTATATTGGGATTGCAAGATGACCAGCAGAAAGGCAAATCCGTTGCTTTCAAATCCAGAGCCATTGTAAAATTGAGTAAACTAAGAGAGGTCAGCAAGTGGGAAAGAGGGGGGACATCAGGGCTGACTTACGACAAAGTCTCCTGTAGCCAAGGGTTTTGTGATGGCGAGACCGGCAATGACGATCAGCAGGATACCGAGCATGTTGATATAAACTAGACACAGTCAGTTTGCGTTCTTTCCTTTCCTGATCTCGACTTACATGCGCCTTGATTCATCGCGCCATTCCAGCTGACGGCCACTGAATTCAGAATGCCGTGGATGAGGAGGATGCCGAGGTAAATACCATATTGAGCATAGATGGACAAGGTCACCTCAGGATCCCTATGACATCTCATCAGTTCCAAATCCTTTTCTTCCTTTTGCCTTACCAAACCGAAACCACACCTGCGATAAATTGAGCCAGGCCAAGATCGACAGAGGTGATGCCGACTAGAAAAGAAGAGTCAGTTTGGATCAGACGCGTTTTCGACATTTGACTTACAACATAAACCGATCCAATTACACCAGCCTGTCACCCAGCAGGCCAAAGGCACCCAACTCGAGGTGGCCAGTCGCGACACCCAAAAGTACAAGCCGCCGGTGGTAGGATACGCACTGCAGATTTCTGCCAGAGACAAGGCGACCATCATCGTCAGCAGGCCCGTGATCACCCAACCCCAGATGACGCCCATCGAGCCCGCGTCGATCATGGCATCCCCCCACATGGGCGTCAGGCCGGACAGAACAGAACAGCATGAATAGGCAATGGCGAAATTGGAAAAGGCTGAAATGGATCGATGGAGGTCCTAGTGGATGTGAATAAAAGCAGGAGAGAAAACTGGTTTTATTTACTTGTTTATAACCCAGTGATTGAAGCAAGAGTTCATCCGCATCCAAATTGGTTTGCCCTCTTTCGATTTCTTTGATCGTTGGTTTTTCTGTATCAGACATAAAAAAAAAAAAGAAAAAAAGAAAGGGTGTGTGGTTTGTATTTAAATATGAGTCTTATCTTATTTCTCTCTTTCTATTTTTTTTTTCTTTCGTTTTGATAAAATAGAATTTATTTGTCATCCTTGATGTCTTATTGGAAGATTTCTTTTTCTGATTTATTCCCCTTTTTATAGATTTTAAAAGTGTGTGAGAGTGAGGGTCATGTGTCGATAGAAAGTGAATTGTGCTTTATTTGGATTTTAAAAAAAAAGTTATCAGATAAGAAAGTAACACCAAAGAAGAAAAGATAAAGAATAGACACATTCCTATCTCCTTTTTTTAAAGCATATCACCTACCTCTTTCCTTTTTCTTTTTACTTTTTTTTTGCAGTTGTGCCATTCAAAGTCAATGTAGCACACATTCAATCCACTGGGAACTTTTGCATATGTTTTTTTTTTTGGGTGGGAAGAAGGGAAACTGAGTTTAGACTTTGACTTTCCAGAAAAGGATTATTTTAGATATTCAAATCATTCAGCACAAGATCCTTTTGAATAATTCACCCCTTCGGTGAACCGAACCGGCTTTTATCGGTCAGCAAAGACCAATTTCAGATGACGACAAAGACAATCGTTTGAATAGAGTCTATCGTCAGGAAGCACGTCCAAGGCATGCCACAGGATCTGACTTCAGCCTGTCTGTGGATGGACTGACTCTGACGACGATACAACCGACGCTTCATCAGGTCTCAAGCAGTTCTGATGTCTTGTTCAAAAACTCGTCTTTTTCTTTTCTACGCGTCGCATCGTCCTTATTACCGGCTGCAGCTAGCACGTGAAGCATAAAAAGATGGGATTCAATGCATCCTAGAGAGGGAATCAGCCTCTCTCTTTTCTTTCTCACTTTGTTCATCCTACCCATGCAAAGTATCAACAATCCCCTCGATGAATTTAGTTCTTGAAAGATTCATGCTGACAACATCCGAAAGAAGCAACTGAAGGAGCACACTCGGTCTCTGTATGAAGAAGGGAATGCTATTGAGTGTATGAAACCCTTTTTGTTCATCAAATACCCACAATCCATTTTTTTTTATATCAAAGTCGCTTTCACAAAATACAATCTTTTTATTTCTACAGCAAAATCAAGCATCGCATTTAAATAAAAAAGGGGAGACAAGAGCACAAGTGATGGATTCTTGGTATCACTAAAGAAGCTGTCCATCAGATGATGACTGGAAAGCTGAATAGACATACAGATTTAAACTGGAAAAAAAAAAGGAGTGTGTCTATATCAAATACAGTAAGGATCTCTCTTTATGGAGAAAATATCAGACAATAAGACTCCTCAACATGGATTTATGAAACAAATCTTTTCTTTTGTCCCTTGACAGAATTGAAACAGAAATGAAAGTTGAATGATTCAATCTCAAAGACAGCCTAATCAAGATAAAAGCTTGAGATCATGGCATATCTCCAACAGATGCGAGTCAAGTAAAAAGTAGCTATTGCAATTCAATATACTCATATTGACATCCACTCCATCTTTTCTTTGCTACCTCTTTTTTTGTTTTTGGGTAAACCATTTTTACTGTAGTAGGATAAAGAAATAAAAAAAAACACAAGTCTATTTACCAAATTATTCTCTATGCAAGAAAAATGGAAAAAGATTGTGCAAAGAATGGGTCAATCGCATTCGATTTTTTTTATGGCTCATATGGTTCAAGGCAGAAAGCAGGCCTGTATGACATGTTATGATAAAAAAAAAGGCTTTATTTATTGTGTTTTATTGACAAGCGTTCTCTCAAAAGATCATATTCAGACTGTGAAAGAGTACTGGAAAGAGAACCTCAATAGTGTAAATCAGAGGAAGAAGGCTTGTCAGAGACACCATGAATAACTATATTCCTAGAACCAAGATGAAGAGCATTCTTAAGGATAAAAACATCACCTACATCAGTTTTAATAGGGTTATTCATACCATCAAGAATAGGAACCTTGACCGGAACAACCGCAAAGGGATCACTGTTCACTGGATCATTTTGCTTTTTTTCTGAAGTGGTAAGGCCAAGAGGAAGTGAAGAGACAAGCATAAAGACAGATAATAAGCCAAAGAAAAGAGTTGAGCGCATTTCTATATAGAATAGGCTATTGGATTATAACGAGATTATTCAAGAAAAGGTACCTTTTATATGCGTCGATGGAAGGGTGCAGAACAGATTGTTTCTCATTGCAAATTTATGTAAGCAGTTGCTTAAGATTGCATTTTTTTTAAGAGCATAATAGTAAAGAGTGTTGTCCTAAAAAAGGTACGTTAGGTATATTTGGATCTCAGGAGTGCCTTTTTGTATAGCTTTTGAAAAGGAAATGCGGTTGAACAAAGAATTGAGTAATCAAATAAATAAAATAAATATATAGTGTTGTAAGGTCTTGTAATAAAGTTGTAGAATATATTAAATATCTCTGTTTATTCCTTTTAGAATAAATTTACATGAATTTGGTATGGCATGTGGTAAGTTTCAACGTAGATCCCCAACACCTACGGATCCTTTTCGCTTTAAGAACAAGAATTACTTTAGACAGCTTCAACTATGTCGTATACAAGAAACCACCTTCTTCCAGCGATTCAAATGTCCACACAATTCGATCCACATGATCTCGTCAGTACTACCACTTCCTGCACTTACTGAAACAGACTTTGACAACATACTGGATTCAATTTTACCAGATGGAGCACTTGTTGCTTCTTTGAATACAAAATGGATTCGTGAATTTCAACTCTCCCACTTATCCACGTTGCCAACATCATATCCGCGCGCAAGACCTCTTGCCTGGCGCCGATTCTGGAAGGCATCTTTCCCACACAGAGCCCATACACTACTCTGGAGACTTTTTCATCACAAAATGCCGTGTAAGGAATATCTTCACCAGTTAATCACAAACCGATTTCCAGACCCTGGTTGTGTATACTGTGACGGTATCGACTCTGGAGAACACTTTATCTGGTCTTGTCCTTTCAAACATGAAATTTGGCAAACAATTGCTTCTCGCTTTTTCATTGACCCTGCCAGGTTGACTTACAGCCTCATTCAACTCCCTTCTTCCTCTGGCATTGAAGTCGCACCTTCACTTTCGGTGACCTACTTGGATATCATAGCTTCTGTGCTGTTCTCTTTATGGCCACTTTACTGGAAATTTATTTTTGAAGAACATCCATTCTGGCCTCAAGAAGTAGTAGCAAGAGCCACTAGGCAAATCCTCAAGATTCACAAAGAAAGCAATTGTCGGTCACTAAACAGCTAATCCATACGTTTCTGCTCAGTTCTCTACCTCAGATTTTATGACCAGTATCAAACTTTGCAAGGATTACAAAACAAAATAACAAAAACGAATAAACTCCCCTTGATTATAATTTATTTAATGCTTACGATGGTGTACGCCTTGCAGCACCGAAATAAAATCCTCCTTTTACAAAAAAAAAAGACAACACTAGACACGTGATATCTTTTTTCGTTTCCTTTTGTCGGGATTCGAACAAGAAAGGAAAAGGAGGATTAAAAATCCCCTTGAAATCAAGGATGAAGTGGTACTGAAGGCGAACCTTGACTAGGGTGCAAGTGGTCAAGTAAAATGATACAGGTTGTAGGCCTATTGGACAAACAAGACGTCACTGATTGACAAGAGCGCGGTTTATGAGCGGATTGCTTGTTTGGAAATCTAATTGTACGCACAACAGTTGGAGCTTATGCAATTTTATGACCTTTGTTAAAAGAAGAAACCATCTTTGAATATCTGTTCTTTATCACACCAACTTTTTCGTAACAAAGGACTCTAAAGCCCATGACTGAAGTAGTCTCAGCTACATAAAAAATGAATGCTCTCTAGTATTCTCATCCTTAACTTTCATTACAATTTGAAGTCTAGTTGACATACTATCAACATATTAATAACAGAATTTCCTATCAGCTCTTTCCTGCTTAGTCTTGAATCTCTTTTCATAGATCATGTTCAATTTTTATCCTTTGTTCATGAAGTGATCATTTCAAGTACAAATATCTTTACATTGACTCGACTGTGTTTACATCAAACAATCAACTAAGCCAAAGAAGTATTGGATGATTTGTTTCTCTATTTATGATGGACTATTGCTACTTTGATAGTATACTTAGGGTCATTATCGTGCTGAAAAGTGAAATAAACATCTCCCATTTGTGAATGACTACGAGTGTTAAGTCTCGTTATTAGAATATGAATTGATCTGGCACAGTCATTCTGCTTTCCTATGCCTCAAAGACATACTCATCTGAAGTCATACAAGCCTATACCATACCATTTTCACCATTGTACTTTACAGTTGAAATTACATGATGAGGCTACAATGGGCTTCTAAGCAGACTCTAATCGAATTTGATCAAAGTCCCAAGCGTTGATTTTCTACTCGTCAGAATAGATTGTCTTTCTCAAACTGATACCAGTCCAGTACCTATGAGCAAGTACCCAATCCAAAAGTGCTTTTCTGTGTATTGATTTGATAACCCTTGGTGAACAAATGCTGAGAAAAGTGAAACGTTTTTAATATTGTATTATACATAATGGTTAAGGCTATAATATGATTTATAGATTAGAGTATTCTATCAAGTGTATCAATAACAGTGATAGGAAAACCATGCTTGGTGAAAGCATTAAAACAGGTGTTTAATACACTGTACATTAAAAAAAAAAGGTCTTGAACTGGCAAGAGAAGCAATATAACTGTAAACAGCTTGTCATGTTTAGCAATTCTTTGGGCCATGGCATCAATCAATATATCAAGTGTAGAAATTTAGAGAAACAGAGACCTAACGAAATCGATAGTAATTATAACAGTGGTAATCAACATGGTATGTATGGCTCTTTTCCACTGGAACCAAGTCCACCATTATAGAAATTGGTGTTCGATTAGAAGAGTTTGATTCATTTATCACAGATGAATCAGATTATGCTTATCAAACGGAGAGCTCGAACAATCATGCTGGAAAAAATGACAAGCGGAAAGTATATCATGAATTACAAGAGATGGAAATAGAAAGCAAATAATAACAAAGGAGTTTGGTTACTATAGTAATGTCTCATTATATGACAGATTGTAGGGTTTTATGAATATGTAAATTGACCATATTTATTCACTTAAAAAAAAAAGCAGGAGAATTATTTCTTTCATAAATTATATCAGTCTGCCTAAAGTTTATGAACTAACCCCTATTGTCATGGGCGATCATGTATATCATCATATTAAAGAGTGACGAATGGTATAGTAAAACTAGAGGTACTTAAATATTACATATTCGCTCACAAGTATTTACTTGCTAGAGTTTGAAAGAAAAACTGACTGTATTTTCTCCCTCCAGCAATTACAATTAGTCAACTTCACCTAAACATATCTCTTTTGCAATATGACAAACATAGCCATTAACGACAAGCAGGCACTAGGGGAAAAGAGCGCTATTGGAGAGTTTATAATGAATGATGTGTCCCCCTTATTGACATCTCTTCCTTGTGAATAGTGTATCGTCAGTAAGAGTTTTTAAAATCAGTAAAGTACATGAGAACATAAAAAGAATTTAATGTTACTGCAGAGAAAAATATCTAATCTTGAGAACAGATACCAATTTCCTTCCTAACCGTTAATCTTGCACTGCATTTCTTTTTGCCCATCATATGCTATCGTCATCATATAAATAAATAGACAGCAAGGATTTTCTGTTCGTGTCAATATTCATACCCCCACATCTATATTTTGAAAAAAATAGATGCATGCGAGAACAAAATGAGGCATATCAGACTTCAAATGAAGCTTTGGTAAATTCAAGCTTGACATGATGTATCACATTCTTTGTCTCAATTCCAATTTATTCAAATCCTTTCAAACAACCAGAACATGGATTAGAGAGGAAAGAGCAGCATAACTCTCTCTTGCTTCATTATCCATCTCTTCGAATTCAATATATCCAATATCGGATATAGACATTTCTACAAGCAGAGTGATTAACAATAAACAAATAAATAAAAAGAGCATATAGTGCTATAATGATTTGTAATAGAGAAAATCATAGAATATATTAAATGTTTATATTTATTCCTTTTAGAATAAATTAAATATTGCCTAATCATTCAAAATAAGAAAAGAAGGGTTTACTTAGTCATGAATTAGAAAGTCTTTAGTTTGTAAAAAGGTTTACTTTGAAGGTTATATCTGACTATATCAGTACATGGATAATAGGGAGCCAAACCAGTCTCTAATCTATAAAGTACAAGTGATAGAGTGCATTTTTACAATTAGGACTTATCAAGTTAGTAAGGCATATGCTTCGGATACCCCCAAAGTATCTGTCCATGCCAGTACACACCCCTTATGATACATGTAGTAGAATGATTTAGTAGTAACAATAAGGTAAAGGCTGCTTTTCTTTTGGTTTGATGATGCTCTATCTGTACAAATATATATACTTTGAAAGTGACGTACAATAGATAGTGTTTATCTTCAAATAACACTTTCCATTCATTTATGGTACATCATCATTATAAAAGGAAGATAAGCTTAATCTTTCACTTTGAATAGCTCTTGTTTGAATACGTCAATTCCTGAAATTTATATAAACCTAATGTACCTTCTTTTAGTACAGATTTCTTTCAAGAATGTTCATTTTTAATTAACCATCGTGCTTAAAAAACAAAAGAGCTTCCAATCATGGGTGATAGTTTATATAAATTGCAATGAAAAAGAGCAATTCGTTCCAATTCCTTACATCAGCACATATAAAAGGAACCTTCATCTTTACTTTTTTTTTCTTAAATAATCTCGTTATAACCAACTCATATATTTTATATATAAAAATGCGTTCAGTTCTTGTCTCCTTTGGTTTATTATCTGTCTTTATGCTTGTCTCTTCACTTCCTCTTGGTCCTGCTACATTAGAAAAAAGAGTGGATCTTAGTGATTTCTCTAGTCTTCTTCCTCCTCCTCTTTCTTCTATTGTTTCTGATACTGCTCTTTTTCTTACTACTCCTGATGCTCCTGCTGCTCCTGCTGCTCCTGCTCCTCCTGCTCCTCCTGCTCCTCCTGCTGCTCCTGCTCCTCCTGCTGCTCCTGCTGCTCCTGCTGCTCCTGCTGCTCCTGCTCCTCCTGCTCCTCCTGCTCCTCCTGGTCGTTAAGATAGTGACCTTCCTATGATTTACAAAACCCAGGCTCTTTTCTTCACCCTTGTTGATAGACCTAATATGTCGTCAAGATAGAATGTTAATAAAATACAAAACACTTTTTTTTTCTCTATTATTGCATGCAATTCGAACATGCTTTCTTTGTTGAACCATATGAATTATAAAAAGAAATCGAATCATTTTCAGTGCTTTCTTGTATCGTATTTTCATTTCTTTTTTGTTTCTTTATAAAGAGAAAACGATAAGTTATTCTGGAAATCATTTTGATGATAGGCTTTTGTTTTGACGTTTTCTTCATTCTGCTACAGTAGAGATTGTTCATAAAAAAAAACCAATCAAAATGAATTTACAAAGTGTCATAAATATTGGTCTCAGAGTCAGATCTATGAGTGATGATTCATACATCTTTGTTCACCATCCCAACTTATACGAAATGTAGCTGATATTGATATATTAATCATACAGCAAAATATAAGAGTACGTACGATTTATAAATATCAATCATGTTTTATTAAAAATTCAGAAAAGAAACATCTTTTATCAAATTCCATAAACAGAAAGAAGATGGTTGGTGGGCTATAAGAATTAAAGAATATGGGAAACATCATTTAAAGACATGAAGTATTTTACACATCCTTACGAAATGTGGGTGACAATGACTTTTTGTTTCTTTATCTCATGAACGACCATCTTCAATGCTGACAAAAGATGAAAAGCTGAAGCAGATAAATGATGGAGAAATATGCCTATTCAAAGTATGAACATTCGTCATGCTGGTCACTTAACAATAAGGCAACTGATGTAAGAAAGCTGCGTTCTGAAAGAATACTTAGGCAATTCAATTCAATGACTAAGCAAAGGCAGCCATTTATTGATTATTGGTATAAAAAAGGGCTTGGATGTAGTATTATACGTGTACTTTTATAATTTTGCTGCCGTATCTATATTTTATCCTGTCATGGAACCATCTTTATGAATAAACTATATTTAGTCTATTCATGATATTAAATTCAATGCGAAAGCGTAAAAAGAAGAGGAAGATGAAGATTCAATATTACAGGTCAATTTTATACCTGCATGAAAAAAAAAAAAATCTTGTTATTCATAAGGAGAGCGTGGCTTATAAAAACCAATACGCGCAAATGAGGTAGAATCTGATTTCTATGGACAGTATCAAGCATTTGAATTATAATGTATTATTAGTGTGCCAAATCAGAGAAATATCTGATGAGCAATTTCCCTTTAAACGATAAAAGAAGGTAGGAAATACAATAAAAATGATGAGAAAGCAATAATAAAATTATTTCTTTAAGACAGTTTGATATGAAAAAGACCTTGATTTTATAAAGTATTGGTAAACATAATGTATTCAAGTTCACATCTCTTTCTTATAATGTCCTCATTATTAACGATTGAAGCTATCTCGTTTGCATGAATGACCGTTGTTTGTCATACAACAATTATCAATGTATTCAGTTCAAGTAATATTAGATGCAAGACGTGTGAGAGAATTCATTAGAATATAGAAATGTTTAGGGGATCCATGCGAAATGGTGGTTCATTATAATCGACCTTAATGAACGGCATGAGTCATTTTAGAAAGGAGACTTGATGGATATAAAAAGTAATTTCATTCATCAGGTGTGGGTAATCTCATATGAAAAAACAAGCGCTTAATAAAAAGACAAGTTGTAATTAAACTGACATGGAAAACATTCAAAGAGTCACTGTATATAATTTGCCTATTTTCCAAATCTGTAGGAAGCGTTTCAGAAGCTTTATTCTTTGGGTAAATCATTTTGTATCCAAAATCCAACTTTATCAGCCATGTATTCATTGTGTTTAGGTTCTATTCATGCACATAGTTAGCGAATATCAAAGTGATTGTTACTATTGTTTACCTAAACAAAAGGCATGTGGTATATTCAATTGACATAAATGTATATTTCCTATGTTCATCAGTAAAGACCACTACACAATCTATCTATCATTGAATACCTTTCTCAAAATGGTCCATCATATAATCATAATGATCTCTTGGTGCCCACTTGTCATTTTCAGAATAATAAATAATAAACTTTTCGAGATGTTGGTTGTAAAAGTCATGATCCAAATCCTTGACGGTATCCATCTCAAACCGTGCCATAGTGATCACATTCTTCAAAACAGAAGAGTGGAGTAGCTGATGTGCTGTGACTTCAAGACCTTGTCCTGATTGTTTTGTAAAGGATTCAACCAGGAATTGACGTAAAGGAGGAGATAACCAAGAAATCAAAGAACCCGCTATACCAAAAGCAGAGGTAGGAATCCAGTTGACAAGTTTCTTTTTTTTTTAAATAAAATGTATGACTAAGAAAAGAGAGTGCTGACTTACTGTGATGTAAATCCCATTGGGTGTCACACCGATATCTCTCAAGGTGGGAAAAAGAGCAATCACTCGTATGATGCCCTGCTCAGGTCTCTTTTTCAATACCTCAGCTGAAATATAAGAGCCAATCGAGTGGCCTATCAAAATGAACCTTGTTCCTTGGCCGTTTTCTTCCGCCAGCGTATCTAAACAATCTATTTTATGCTGGATTTGATCCTCTAAAGAATAAAGCATAGTGTCTTTTGCTGTCTCTGCACGATAATTCATAGAGTGACCCTTGTGTGAAACTGGTCTGATATGAGTCAATTCTATTTGTTTTTTAAAATCAAATTACCTCCAATAATTTCGAGATGAGGCGAAGGTGAGTTTTCATAAATGCGCTGAAGAAATGGAGTATAATATTCCACTAATCCAGGATTGCCTGGAATAAAGAATAAAATGGTTTTATTCACTGACTGTTTTGCAGGCCATACCAAGGTCTCGGTTGGATACCCTTTGATGTCCCAAGCAGCTCGAAGTGGGAATTTTAGTGTATTAGGAAAACGCATGTCTGTCACACACACACACTGTGAGTATTCCCAAAATATAAATAAAAAAAACAAGCCACGATCGACAGGGCTTATTTGTTGCATCAAAAAAAAAGAGAGGATTGATCTTCTTTACATAAAAACCTGAAACAAGATCAAGAGGAGCCCATGTTTATTTTATAGTGGGGGTAAAAAGGGAATATGTATAAGTTTTATGTGCTTTCGGATAAAGCAACATAACCGGGTACAGCATTTTCATATTCAGCTTGAAATAACTGTTTTTGCTGTTTTTGCATAAATCTAAAAGAGGTTGTTAGATGACTGGATAGACACGATTGAATTACCTTAATATGTCTGTCAGATAATCTGTCAACACTTGAACTGCATCCGTGTCCATGGTTGTGTGAGCAATTAAACTAGGCATTTGCACTATCAATGATGTCAGGGGACAAGCTCATTAACTGTCATTATTCAATTACCAAATAAACGTAATAAATGTTCAGCACCATAGATGTCTACAGGTTCTGCCTTTGGGTTTTGTCGAATGATCTCAGCGTATTGATGTCTTTCAAATCGATATAATAGCATAGTTCCTAATGCTTTATTAAAATAAATACGAATACCATGTAATACTTCTTCTAATAATTCTTCATTTCTAATCCCCCAAAATGAATCATTAGTCCCCCAAAGAAACTCTCTTTACTTTACTACTCACAATTCGCGACTTCCTTTCTTTTCCTTCTTGTAAACCTTGTAGCGATCCAAGACACCGTTGACCGTGATCTCTCTTGGTAAGGTAACCAACTGCTGATTTTTAGTGACATTTTCCCAATCATCCACCAATTGTCCTTTTAGTGCATCTGGTATATCAATCTTTATCTCGGGTTTTCTTAAATAATCCTCTTCTTTTTCAAGTTTAGCATCTCGACGCCTTTTACCCAATTCTTCTGTATACGTGTTTTGACTTTTCCCACTTTGTTTCATCCTATAAAGGTCTCTCAATCGAAGCTGCATCTTGATATTTTCATCACACCAGCGTAAAAGACGTGTTTCGGGTACCCACTCATCCCAACTATTTTATTTCAACACTTTTGCTGCTATTGTCTTTTTTTACTTACGTCCTTTTCCAGCCTTTGTAATGAACAAAGTAATAAGGCCCTTGTAATTCTGGATCCTCATTCATCCAATTTCTATCCATTACCTTGTATCTTGTTAATAAACAGTAAAAAGATATCTTTTTTTCACGTTACTTTTGCTTCATAGATTAACGGGCCGTGATAACATAAAACTTTTTCATTTATCTCAAATATAAGCTCTTTGGTTTCCTCTTGTTGTTCTTTTGGTGTCTCTTGCTGACTTTTGGACACTTCTACAGCTTGTTGTTGTGATTGTTGTTCCTGAGTTGGTTCGGTTTGTGGCATAATCATTAAAGAAAAAAGATAAAAGAAATAAAAAAAAATACATGTGACTTTTGAATATCTTTTTTTTTTTTTTTTTTTTTTTTTTTTTTTTTTTTTTTTTGTTAGCTTAGAAATTGACGGCAATAGACTCCTTTTTTAGTAAATAAAAAAGGAAAAAAGAGAAGCATAAAGGGTTTGATGCAGAAAGAAAGTTTGTGTCATGAAAAAAACAAGACGGTGTTAGAATGAGTAGAATTGACAAAAGGTCCTTTTTGAACACTGTGACGATATCTCCAGGCTGAGGTGCCACAGGGGATAGCGTGTGATTATATCCCATCTCAGGTGTCAAAAAAAAAAAAAAGATATACGAAAGGGATTAGGGAGGTAGTTGAACATACTCTGAAGAAATATAAACGTGTTCATTTGTATCCTATTCAATCTGTACTCTTTCAGATTTTAATTTATTGCACTGTACAAACAGAATACAATATCAATTTCGATTAAAAATTGAAATAACAAGTTACATGTTGAGTGCACTCCCTAATGTCATTTCTAATAAATTTACAGTAAAATGCTACAAGCAAAAAGATTCAAATGATAAGTTACTGAGTGCTAAAACAAACCAATGTTGATCAAATCATTGGCAGTTATAGTACTTTTTGCATCTATACAAAGAAATACATTAAAGGATGAAAGCGATCAAGAGATGGATAGTCATGCATTTAAACTTTCAAATGCAGACTAAGGGTTAAAGTTTGACATAAAATGTAACATTGTTAAACATATCTTCAGGTACACTTTTGCTTAACGGACAGTAAAAGTTGCATATAATCACCATAGAGATGTATAAATGATTGACAGCATTGCATGCTCATTACAAAAGAAGAGCCTAGAGTTATCCTTTATCAATTTTGCTGTGCACTAATTGACATAGGAATCTTGCTACTACTGTTATCTAAGTCAATTCAGGGAAAATAATGATAAGAATGCCTACCATCAGTTTTCTGGTCATCACCAGCATTATAATAGATCAAGAAACGAGCGATAACTTCAGTACATCAATAGAAAATTACAGCGAGGAGATCTAAAGTAACATCCTTTCTCAAAAATGCCTTTATCTGCAAGCTATACATTGAGAAAATTTTTATAATTATCTGTCATCAAAAAAGAAAAACCTCTACTGCCACAAGGCATCTGTATTGTCTCAGCTGCTACGATAAGTATCCTTTAAAAATGAAAAGAGCTTAAAAGGATTTTGCCAATAAAATGATCTAATAATAACCCTTTCTTTATAAACCAGTGTTTTCCTCTTCCCCTTATGAACGTTGATTAAATTGTTCATATTCATCTCTTCCTACAAACAGAAGCTGACTCGTGTTCTAAAGCATCCTTACAGGATTGCTTCAAGATATACATTCTTCACCTTCACTGCCCAACCCCATCACTTGTGTCAACCGCTTTATTTCACAAAAGTGACATTGCTCTATCCGAATCTATATCTTTTGATGATGTTTGCTGTGTTTCGTGTGCTTTGTCTTTGTATTCTTTTCTTCTATTCTAACTTTTTTTTAGACCTTCTTTTCCATTATTATTGACCTGTTCCCCTTTTCTTTTCTGGTTTTTCAAACCATTTGTTTATTGAATAAATAACAAGAGAAACACCTTGTTGTTCTAGACTGTCTTTTGGCTTCTTTTCGTTTTAGTTTTTCTCTCCTGTCCCCTTTTTATAGTCTTGTTTTCTTTTTGAGAATAAAAAAGAGCTTCTTACATCATTATCATTATTGCCTTCATTCAAGCCAACTTCTTGTTGCATGTCTTGAAGTAATTGCTCTTCAAAAATATCGAGTCCATTCTATCTATTCTCCTTCATCTAAATCTCAACCTTTTATAAACCTTTTTTATTACATCTCTTTAATCTCAATCCTTTTTCCTATAAAGATTAGAAAAGAAATAAAATAGATAAATCGTGTTAAAATTGGGAAAAAGAAACCTTAGTAAAGTATTCTATTTTCTTTTACTAAGAAAATTAGAGTGTGTATAATGAATACCATTTCAATCTCCTCTCTAAACCAACAAGAATCATAAAGCATCTTTGTATTTGTCATTTTGAGGTTTGATGCATGTACACTAAATGTTCTTTAGAATGTAGTTTTGGATAGTAAGTGAGATTTATATAGCAGTCAAACATGTATGTAGCTTATGAGACTACTTTTTCAGCAATTGATCTTTCCCACTTTTCACTTTTTCCTTATTTGGAATTTTTTATTTTTATTTTCTGAAGATCATTTAGGCCAACAATGAAACAAAATTACAATATCAATGGGACATAAATCACTACTAACATACAAGGATGAAGAGCAGTATAGAGTATGAACAAGGCTAGAATTATAAAAAAAAATCTGGTTCTTTGAATCATATCGTATATAAAGCCTCTACAGAAAACTAATAAAGAACTCTATGCTAATGATCATGTAGATGAGAGTAGACAATATAACATCCTTAGAAATACGCTTCGATCTTTACTCTCAAATACAAACAATCATCAAAAGCTGCGAGAAAAAAGTCATTGATAGATTGATTATTCTTCTAATTCATTGTCGACTTTGAATGAAACCAATCAAAATACACCAAGCTCTCTATCATCAAGAATGATGTTGTATGTTTGCCAACAAAGTATTATTATACATTTTTTGCTAGAATAAAAAAATAATCAACCAAGTATAAGTTTTATTTGAAAAGTGAAAGGAAGCAAGTTACAATTCAAGAGTGAGAGCATTTGAAATATAAAGTATTCTCTCTAAAAGAAAATTGAATTGAAAAATGTTGTCAGTGAACATGAATAGATCAAGATGATATGCTGTGTTTCTAATAGCGTTCTTAGCTATAGTGTAAAAAGAAATCAAGTTTTGAGTATTAACCAACAAATTGAATTATATTAATCATTAGCTATGAATTGCTTCATATTAAAGAGTAAATCAAGTTGCTTTAATTCTAAGATGAAGCAATTACTAATAAACTCCTATCTCTCTTTTTTTTTTCCCTTTTTTTTCCTATCTTTTTTTTTAGTGTTTGGATAGTGTGTTTTTATTTAAATCCTACTCATTCTTTATTTACATGCATACACTATAGTTATTTTCTATCAGCCTCAAAAAAGTAACACAAACAATCAATTTTTTTATGCGAGTCTTTTATAGATAAAATTAATTAGCACCTAATGGTTTCCCCCTCTCTCAAAATTCACTGTTAATCTACACTTTTTCTTATATTTTATTTTTTATATAAAAAATACTATTAAAAAAGAATACTACTTTACTTTTGGCTTTCTTATTTATTTGTCTGAATTGGTATTCCATGAGGGTTACACACGGAAGCTGATTTCTCTCCCTTTTTTTTCCTTTTTATTTTAATGAACCCTATTCCTTTCACCTAAAGTATATCGTATGAGGTTTATGAAGCTAAGATAAGAAAAGATACAAGATCAAAGACAAGTCTTGTTTTGGTTTTGTATGTACTTGAAAGTGAATAGAAAGGATATATAAATAGTTGGTGTTTCATATGAAAATCATGCAGATAAAGAAAAGAGTTGTACAAACAAGCCAAAAAAAAAAGTAATGTCTTTTCATATAGCTTGAGGTTTGTTAAAAAGAGAAAAAGATTCTATTCCTTAACATAGATTATGACTTGTATCCCTTTCTTGTTGTTTTTATAATAAACCAATAAAGAGAATAATGATTGTAAACAAAGAAAAATAACATAATTTTTTCTTTATTCTTTTGTTTATCAGTCAGTTTAGAACGTTATTTTCTCCCTTTTACCGTTCCTTTGCAGTTGAAAAAAGAAAGAATTCTTGGAAAATAAACAAAAAATGGCCCGACCCCTCAATCAAAGTTATTTAAAGAGCTTTTTTTCCTTACTTTTTTTTTTGCTTTCTTTCTTTATCAAATCAAATACTCTTCTCTCTAAAACTAATGGCTTGAATTCTCTTCTTTCTAAATGGTGATAGTCTGAATGCTCTCTTATCAATCGCTCTTTTGCTTTTGGTGCTTCCATAATCTATCTTGCTACACTGCTCCTATGAAATCAAATGGCTAAAAGTAAAATGGTTTAGAAAAAATAATAATGATTAGACACTGAACTGACTACATACATTTAGTTACTGATGCTACAAAACAAAGGTCCTTCTTTATCTCTTTGGTGCGCTTGTTCTCACTCTATACGATCAATGACTCTCTTTGTAAGATATGTGCTGCATGTGTTTTGTCTTGCCCCTTCTCCAAATATATCTTTTTACATCAAGAGCTCTTGGCCTGATAGTCTGGTACCTTGAAGCATTAGGTGGGTAAACAATTCAAGTAGCAAACAGTTTGCAGCATTCACGCTGTAGCTTAAGGCTGACCGAGTTGTTGCTTCTTGGCTTAGTGGACCCATTAGACCCGAAACAGGCTATATGGGATAACATTCCGTACCATTCCAGGTGGGCAAACTCGCCGCGTAACTTGAGCAGGGGAAGCGATATGAGACTGGGGCGTCCTAGAGGCACTAAAAAAACATTTTGCTTTACATATCCTTACTGGTTGGTCTATTTGTCATCTTCAAAGTAATCACTTTGGTTAATCAACTCTTGTTTATCTTGATCAATATTATCTTGTTCAATCACTTATTACTCTTTAAAGCCATTTTTAAATAATCATCATCATAAACATAACAAGTCATTTATAACTCGCATATATCCAAAATAAAACTTAAACTCACAAGCGCACCTAAAAAAACGTATAGTCTTTTATCCAGTTTCATATCTTTCTCTTTTTCAGTTTCTCTTTTACTTCAGTAAACCTGTCGCTGATGTAGAAGTGGCTCATATATTCAATGAGTCAACTTCTGATTCCCAGCCCGTTGTCGATGCATGTGCTGCCAATTACCTTGCTCCGCTTTCATTTGTAAACGTTCCTATAAAATACAGTCAATATTATTAAAACAACTTGTAGTGAATTAAAGGAGTAGAATTAGTTATGACCAAGTAATAGAGAAAAGACTAACAAATCTTTGTAAAGCATACACTATTCTGATTTCTTATAAACTGAATATGTATCATGTTTAAAGTATGTCGGGATACGACACCAATGGAGAAACGTCGTTTTGTCTGATGAGTTGCGCTTTTGTGTGGAAGGCAGTAAACGCGATAAAAGAATACTCAGGAAAGAAGGAGAGCGCTATGACGAAAGAAATGCAGTATCTACAGTCAAGTGGGATAGTGGTGGTACTATGGTTTGCGGATGTTTTTGGGGAAGGAGTTTTGGGACCTTTAAAAACTATTGACATGGGTTCTGTATGTGGACAAATACAAAGTTGAAGAGAATTACTTACTACTCTTTTGTTACTTTTCTGTTACTATTCATAATTGATCTACTGAGCGATTAATACAGCTGTCAGAAACAGACTGACCTGATTCCTTCTCTCCAGTTTAAGCTTGTATGAATACTCAACCGTCCAGTTGTGGTCTGATCGACGGCTTTTCATTTTGACTGAAAGTTTCTCACTTGGATACGTCCTCTCTTCAGATATAAAATGATCGTTTTTATCAGCTTTTATTCTTACAGTCTTTTTGTCATTTTGCACTGACAATCTATTTTTCAATTGACAGTGAAGAATAAGAAAAAAGGTAAAGGCAATTGATAAATTTGATGAGATTTAAGTCTTTATGCTATATAAAGGACACCCATAAGCAAATCAGGAACATGAAAATAAGCTGTTCCAACATGCCTTTGCCAACTAATCTAATCCTTGACCAATTTTGTACTGCTTCGAATATCTTTCGTTGTGATGCATGTAAAAATAAAGGCAACGTTTTATACTACAAACGGTGGTTCTATCTTCAAGAGTACTTTATTTAGATAATTTTTAATTGAATTAGAAATATAATGAGAAAATTCAAATAAGCAAGTAAACAACAGCAGCAGCAAGGATTGTAGTAGCGCCAGCTTTGTTTAACTTGTTGGCATCATTAGGCGTTTGATTAGAACCAGCTGTGATGGATGCAGAAGGAACTTGAGAAACACTAGAAACATTCAAAGCAGTTGAAGCGGCAGAAGATACAATGGAAGAAGGTACGATAGAAGAAGAGACAGCAGAGGATATGGCAGGTAAAGAAGCAGAATTTACTGAGACCGAAGGAACAGAGTTAGATGTAGTTATTTCATTAGGGATGATGGCACTAGAGATGGCTGTAATCACCAATATAAAAAAGATGAGTCAAGTAAAAAAGTGAAACGTGTTACAGGATCCTTACTTGATTCATTTTGGATACTTGTGGCAGGAGTTGTACTAGCACTAGATTTCAAAGTGGTCGTGGTTAATTCAGTAAGGGTGGTGGTAGGGCTAGTAGTTATAGCAAGAGTTCTGCTAGTCGTACTTTCTGCAGCGCAGGTATCATCCTTGTGTGCTTGCCACCAGGCACAAGCACTAGCAAATTCGGCATTAAAAAGTTCAGGGTTTGCACAAGACACCATACAGATACCGGCCTTGGTCATGAAAGACGTATAATCTGAAGTACCCTTTTGACACATCAATGTCAATGACTTTAGAAACTGAGGAGAACTCTTGTCATTTGTCCAATCGCTGAAAAACGTTTTTCCAGCTTTCTAAATTTAAAAAAAAAAATGTTTATTGAATCTCTAACGCGTCCGTGCGTTTACCTACCTCGTTACAATCAGCAAAGCAAGGGCCTGCGGAGGGAACATCATAAGTGGGGTTGCAGTCTTGTGCAGAAAGGACGGTAGCGATTGTGCAAAGAAAGGTGACAACAGTGAATGAGCGCATTCTTTGTTAAAAAGAAAGTAAGGAAATGATCTGTGAATCGAGAGGCAGAGAGGGCCTAGAAAAGTGGCTTTTATAGCATTTTTGGTTACATTGACTGGAGCTTTTGTGCATTTGATAGAAAAACGTGTTGACAAAAGTGTAAGTTCGCACGCATCGTAAGAATTAAAGACCAGAAAATATAGAAGGCGGTGTTGCTGTCGTAAAAGAAATCATGTAGGACAAACTTTATCAGATCTTTTTCTCATTCAGCATCTTTTATTTCCTAAAATTCGACTCTACATCAGCTCGTAAATCAAACCAATTGACTGTTGGGATGTATTGTTCAAGATAATGGCCTGCGTTTGTGTTGTACTTCAATCATGAATTGATCTTTTATAAATCATGTTGACACAAGACAGATGAATGCCAACTTAAAATTGAAATCCATACACTTCTCTGTCGTATTTTGAAATCATAACAACATCTGATAGAACAAAAGACCCCTTTCTTGTGTGATTCGGGAAAGTATTTTTAAATCTGATAAAAAAAATATCATGTGAATAGTACACTATTTTTTCTGTGTCATTGTCTCTGTAACACGATACAAATTCGTTGCCTCTTTATTTATTTATATTCTTTTTCCACAAACCAAATTAAAAAAAAAAAGTATAGACAAAAGATGAACTACGAATCAAGGGATCGCTTAGAAGAAAAGACAGAGTTATCACAAGAAAACATGATTCCAATGGACCACACAAGCTCTCTAAAAGAAGTCGTCGAACCACTACCTCGCAAATTTCTTTGGTGGATTCCTCTTCAGAGCCATGTTCACCCCCTGCAATTCCTTGCCTTCATAATTTCCGTCTTTGTGTCTCTGTCCTGTATTGTCTATATTTCTGGAACACAATCCCAAATTATTATGGGTGTCCTGGGCATGTACAGTAGCTCGGGCGATATCACCGGCTCTCTCTCATTGTATTCAGAGATCATTGCAGTTGTTGGTGTTGTGCTCTGGTCGATGCTGTCGGATAACATCGGTCGACGAGGTGTCATGAGTCTTTCGCTGCTTATTATGGGACTTGCAATCGTATGCTATCCTCACGTCACCACAGTCTATCCCAGCCTACTTATTCTCAAACTGGTCTTTTCGATCGGATCCTCTGGGTCGACGGCGATGATGGTAGCCATGATGATGGAAGTCGCTCACGGAAAGGGAGGTCTTGTATCTGGCTGTATCGGTATCGCCTCTGGTCTCGGAGCGACTTTTGCTGCTCTCTGTCTCTTTATGGTCCCTGCCTACCTTACCATCGCTTACCCAGGAGCCAATCGAGGCATCACCTACTCACACAGTGCAATCGGCGGGACTACGATGGGTCTTGCTATCATCTTATTCTTTTGTATGCCCAAGGATGCCTACAGACGAGCTCCCGAAAACCACCTGAAGGCCTTTGGCGTCAAACTCTATCGAGGTATCTTGGCTGGCCGAGAACCACGTATTGCGCTGGGATATGTCTCTAGCTTCTTTGCTCGTGCTGATGAAGTCATCATCACTAACTTTCTTTCGCTTTGGGTACAGCAATACTACATTGAACAGGGCAAATGCACTGTCGGTCAAACCTGCCTTTACTCCATGGCCTCCTCTTCCACCCTCTCTGGTTATTCTCAGTTGGTCGCCCTGGCAGCTACACCCTTCTTTACTCTCGGATCAGAATATTTACCCAAAGAATGGGCCGTCTTCTTGGCTGGTGTGGTTGGTGCCTGTGGTTGTATTCCCTTTGCATTCTCGATTGATCCTACCACTAAGCTTTCGCTGGGATTCGTGATCTTGATTGCCTGTGGTCAGTATGGTATGATCATTTCAGGTATGGCGATGATGTCTGGAAACTATATCGAGCAAAGGGATCGTGCAGCTGCCTCAGCATGTTATTCATTTATTGGAGCAATCGGTATCATCATCTTGTCCAAAGTTGGTGGTGTCTTGTTTGATCGATGGATGAAGGGTGCTCCTTTCTTGCTCTTGGGCATCGGTCACATCCTGGTCTGTTGTATGTCATTTGTAGTTTATGTCTATAGATTTTTTGTTGAACAAAAGATGAAAAAGAAAAATCACTTTTTAAATTAATATTGCATCCATACTATTATATCTTTTGTATTTTCAATTGAATCCTCACCTTCACTTTATCTTAACATTATAAAATTTTTACACTCTTTTGCTAATGTCCTCTTATCTCGGCTCACACTGATATTTTTTTATTCCTTTATTCAAGGAATCTCTTATATACTATAGGCATCTCATAGGACGATGGCTAATTTATTATATAAAAGCAGATATTAAAAAAATTAGTATATATCTTTTAAATGCCCAAAACCTAATTTTTGGAAAAGTATGATCAGGGTTTTTAGAAAAAGTATAGATTGCTTTTGGTAATAACTACAGCTTCCAACCCGTCTTCTCTCCAAGCTTGTATGCCTTAGGAGCTGTCTCAATTATTTTATATTGTATCAAATATGTACTCTCTTTAAATAAAGAATCTATTTCTAATCCTCTTTTAATAGGTTTGTGTGATAAATTAAAAAAGACTGATAATCCAGCTAAATGCATTTTTTTTTCGCTGATCTTTATCAATGTTTGTCAGTAGCGGATATCTTATTATTTACCTTACTAAAAAAAAAAAAAAAACAAAGCTACCTACGCGTAAATACAGGTGAAGAGGAAAAAGAAACTTGCTCTGGACTCTCCAGCTCATAAGGGTTCAGCAACCAAAAAGCCAAGCGGTAAACAAAACTTGTTATATGAAAATTGTTGCCAGATAACAGAATAAGAATAAAATTATACATGTATGGCAGCCAATACTTCAGGTACTCAAGTGACCCAAGAGAAAGTTCCTTTCTAAGAAGACCCTGATAGCAACTATCAAGTGCCCATAAAATCTGCTTTCAATTACATGCCACTTAGCGATCCATTTGAAGGTTACAAAAAGAAGTCGGGTGTGTTTTGTAATAGCTTGTGTTTTCTCTACATAAATGAGCAAAGTAATGCAAACAATATTAAGCAAAGGAAAGCCTCCTGTCAGTAGTAAAAAGGCAGTCAAAGCAAAGTGAAATAAGTGTAAGGAAGAGGCATCACATGCATCTGAAACATCTGAACAAGATCAAAATCTGAATATGTTTTTGTTGCTCATGTTGAATCACACTAACATTACAACAAAACACAGATGACAATAATGACAAAGGTTTGTATGGTGTTGCTCCCTCTACATATGCTAACAAAGGCTCCAATGATCAAGAAAAGAAGGCTTCTAAAGCAGCTCAAAAGAAGAAGGACAAGCAAGTAACTCTTTAGATTGCCAAAAAAGAATCTCAATGATCATCTACAAAGTCTATGAAACGTCCTGCTTGTGGTGGAACTGATCATGCAAGATCTTCTAGTTTCAAGTACCTTTACTATTTTAAGAGCAAGGCAGAAGCGCACTAAGAGTTTACAAAAACTTTGGTTGTCAAATTAAATTTGAACAACACTTGCAAGGATGCTAATGTGATTCTGGAGATCGAAAAATGATATCTCATACAACTCAAGGCGTCTATGCTGGGTCTATGTTTGCAAACAGCTTTTATATCTATATCACAACGTAATAATGAAAGACCTCCCAAATACATGAATCCTGCTTCTTCTGAGGATTGTATGAGAACTCCATAACAAGCCCTCATCCCTTACCTAGCAGGTAAGTTTACAATATTTTTTTATGATAATTCTTTATTAACACTCATTTTATGTAGTTGTATCTTTTTATATCTCTTTTAATTTCGCTACTTGTTCTATCTCAAAACCACCTTAACTTTCTCCTATTACTTTTGATAAAAATTTCACTGCTTTATTGTCAAATTACTTTACTTTTCCCCAAACTATTTTTTATTTTTTTCCAAAAATTTGAAAAATACATTACAAAATATAAATAATTAATTAAATATCTCCAGCTCATCCTCTGTGCCTGCGGAACTCTTTTTCTTTTTATAAACTCCTTCTTTCAATTTACGTTTCTTTCTCGCCAAACTACTTGTCGTGCTCGAATAATCATCCTGACTCGAGTCTTGATCTTTTTCTTCCTTTTGTGCTAAAGCCTACTACAAAATAAGTTTACTGCAGAAACATGAACAGGATACGTACTTTTTGATACGTAGAAGAAGACAAGGAAAACAATCGATCCAATTCAGTAAATTTTGGTTTTCTTCTATCTGAGCGAGTGCTTAGATAGCCATCGAATCCTCGAATAATATTTCCATTTTGCTGTGTGTCTTCTAAATAAGATCCTTCAAATAAATAGATGGCATGTTCCAGATTGATCTTTTCAAATAAGTAAAAGTTACAAATCATTTTTTATTTTATTTTACCAAGTTTGTGTCCACCTGCTTTTTTCTGTTCAATAAAGCCTGTAGTTCTTGCTTTGCTTCTTCATATTTTTGACGAGTCACTTGAGGTGGCTCAGCGTTTGTTTCTATAGTAACTGAATTCGACTAAATCTTGTTTCAATCAATAAACGATTTAGCTTATTTAAACTAATCTTTTTTACATTCGATTCTTTTGTTTCTGCCATGAATATGAAACGGAATTTTTTTTTTAATAATAGAAAAAAAAAAGTACAAGAGTAGAATAATTTCCAAATAAGTCAATGATCTGAATATGAAAATTTAAAATTGCCTTCAACAAAGCTTAATTGCGTTACATTAAACCGAATCTTCTTTCTCCTTTTCTCTTTTTCTCCTTTTTTTTTCTCTCTCTTTTTTTTTTTTTTTCTTATATATTTTAGATACAACAAATAAAAGAAAGTATACTTTTCTTTTTCTATTTAAGGTGATCATAAAATTGAATTTCCATTGTTTTATTTTAATTTGGCGAAAAAAAAAAGCTAACGTTTAAAAATATTTTTAGCCCCCTTTTTTTTATACAACATGGAAAATAAGACTATTACAGAACCACCTATTGTCGTTGTCACTCATAATGATGAACCAGTAGAGATAACCAGTGATGAATCAGTAACTATCAGTGACAGTTCTTCTACAGCCAATACATCACTGCACGACGAATATATACCTTATTACAACCAATCTGAATTTCAGGGTCCCGTCATCCATCATTATCGACACAAGAACATTTTGTTAACAGGTGCAACTGGGTTTGTTGGAAAAGCCATCTTGTGGAAGCTGATGCAATCCCTTCGACAGGATATTGGACATGTGTATCTCCTGATTCGAAGTGGAGGAAACAAACGAAGCAAGATTGGTAGACCAGCAGAAAGATTAAAAAATGAGATATTCAACAACAAAGTACACAGAAACCACTTGTCAAAAAACAATAGCTGATATGTATCTATGGGATAGGCATTTGTACTGTTAAGACAACGGATGGGAAAATCCGTATTTGATGAAATCGTAGAACAAAAAATCATCCCCGTCACAGGCGATATCATCTCACCCGATCTCTCTCTATCTCAAACAGATCGAGAACAGATCGTCAGACATGTTCAAATCGTCATACATTGCGCTGCTGCGCTCAACTACAATGAAAGACTGGATCTTACATTAGAAGTAAGACAAAGTGTAACCCATTTTAATAAAATCTTATCCTTCTCATAGACAAATACCCTTGGCACATTAAGGGTCATGGACCTGGCAGATGAATGCCAACAGATGGGTAACATAGCTACCGCATGAAATCTGATTCAAACTAATACGATCTCTAGAGGCCTTCATTCATACCTCCTTGGCTTATACAGACCCGAGCATACCCCACGGTCATCTTCAGGAACGTGTCTATCCAATGAAATTAGGTGATCCAGAAGAGCTTTTGACGGAAATTGTCGACCTAGAGCTTAAAGAGATTCCCAAGATGACCCAGCGGATCTTGGCTTACTATCCCAACACGTATACCTTTACAAAAGCATTGACAGAGCATTTGATCATGAAACGTGTCGATATCAACCGCGTAGAAGAAGCCCAGGGCGGTAAGAAGCAGTGGCCGGTGGCCATCGTCCGCGCGACTCAAGTAGGCCCTGCTGTCTTTGAACCTTTGCCTGGCTGGGTAAGAGACGAGAGAAAGATATGTCTTGTACTGACGAATACGTATAGGTGGATGGTGTGACGGGAGCAAACGGATTGATTTACTTGATGGGCAAGGGCATTCAGGTGCTATCGACCGATGTGAGTCGAACTCGAGCCGACATTGTCCCTGTCGATTATTTTGCTCGCGTGGTGATATCCTGTGCGGCTGAGCTATATCCACCGGGCTACAAATTCATTTTGCCATACAATGAGATTGTGGATGAAAAAGAGCATGACAGTATCTTGCTGCCCAACGTTCAGTATTTCCCATACATCTACCAACTCTCTCGACCAACCTATACCTGGCGAGAGATCTATGAGGCCGTAAAGACTTATTGGGCTCGAAACACGCCAGTGATGCTGCCGTCTGCCGAGGATTATTTTGGATCAAAATTGTTCAAGACGAGCTTTTTCAACAAACAAAAGATGCCCTCCTCCGTGGCCTCCATCCTGGGCTCGTCAGATGCTGTGAATCGAACGATCGAATTGGCCAGTCGTGTGGTTCGATCGGTTGAGCCCTTTTTGCGTCATCAGTGGATCTGGGATCATCCGAACGTGGACCAGCTCATAGCCATGGATGATCCACAATTTGATCTCTCGGTCTTTGACAAGATTCACCCGTACACCTATGCAGTCAACGCAGCCTTTGGCACACACGCCTATCTCTCGCCCTCCTTACCGCCCTTGCCTGCCCTGCGGAAGATCACCTTGGCCGATGGCTGGTACTGCTCCCATTTTGGCCCTCCGGAAAGCCAGCATCCGCTGGTGGATGGTCCGATTGAGTCAGTCGTGTTTAGCGCGTCTGAGATTGAGAGAAGGACGGATCGGATGGTGAAGGAAGTGATGATGGCTTTGGAGAATCCGTCGGGAGAGGTGAAGGAAAAGAAGAAGCTAGAGGTGTGGATGAATGATTTTGATGCTTTTTTGGATGATTGGTGTCACGATGATTCGGAAAAGCTAAAGAATACAGAACACATGAGACATTTGGGCTTCTGGCTTCACCGGCCAGAGGGACACGAAGAGCATGTGCGCATCGAGGTCTTGAACGATCGACGGGTTGGAAATTGCATTAAGCAGGTAGCAAAAGACAGAAAAGGAAAGGGGTTGATATTGACGGAGGTTGATAGATTGTTGAATCATCGGGTGTTCCTCAAAAGACTGTCGTAGGAGAAGCTCTCAAGATTCTCCAGAGGATGCGCGAACGAACCGAGTTGCATTACATTTGGTCCGCCGGCGCCTTTCTTCACTCGCTCTTTGGCCGACTGTTCACCAGTCTGCGGGTGTTTGAGGCCGACCTGATTCGACTACGAGCCGAAGGCGAAAACAAAAATGTGGTCTATGTTCCCATCTGTAAATCGATGACGGATCAAATCTTGGTATGGTACATTTGCTTGAGGTACGAGCTACCTTTGCCTGCCATTGTCTGTGATGAGGCCATGGCTCTTTTGGGCCCGATCTCTGATATCCTTCGCATCACCGGCGCTTACTTTGTTCGTCGTGATCTCTCCTCTCGTTCCCCGCTCAGTACGGCCGTAACTGCAGCCTATACAGAGGTCCTCCTGTCAGAGCACGGTGCGTTGTCGATGGCCATCGAACGGACTCGATCACGGACTGGGCGATTGCAAACAGCCTATCATGATGGATTGATCAACATGGTGATCGAAGCCACAGTCGGTAAGGATCATGTCACGACTCCTACCGATTCCTTACCGACACCCACCGCCTCGTTTTCCTCGGTCAAGAAAGACACGGTCTTCGTGCCGGTCCATATCACATATGAAAAGATACCTGAATTGAGAACTCTGATCGACCAAGTCCTGGATCAACGATCGAGAAGTACGAGTAGCTTGACCTCCACTACCTTTCTGCGGCCCAGCGCAACAGTGGCTGATCGTGAGGCGCTGACCAAAGACAAGAGTGTGCCTGAGAAGGGTAAATATGGCCGTGCGTTTGTGGCCTTTGGAAAAGCAGTGGATGTGAAAAGTAGTGTGCAAGAAGCGAGTCTTTCAGAAAACAAGCGACAGAGGTAAGTAAACATATCTAGAAAAGAGAGTGAACTGACATATAAAAAAAGCGATATACCTGTGAAGGATGAAGATGTCATTGCCGATTTTATTGCTAAAAAGATTCAAAAAGGTCAGCACGAAGCAAGCATTGTCAGTCCCGTTGCTTTAACAGCAGCCACACTGTTGTATGGAAGGATCGAAGGCGGCATCACGTTGGGAAAGCTCTATCAACACGTTGTTTGGCTTCATGAAGAGCTGCTAGAAAAGAAGGTACGGGTGGACTGGCAGCCAGATGAGGATGTACAGACAATCGTAGCCTATGCATTTCACTTGCTGGATGCACGTAGTAATTTGGTTATGGACGGTAAACGTATGACGGAGGAGACGGTGGTTCGAGTGGTGGAGCATACAGATAACGTGATGGATTTGTCGTATGTCGCTAGTCAGTTGATTGAGATTTTTTTGCCTGAAGCTCTCTTTTCGGTAGTCTATCTTTCAAATGCGGGCAAGTGTCTATCGCGAGAGGAGTTTTTGGTACAGTTTACCTTCCTGGTGCGATTGTTTAAACACGAATTTGTGTATCCTTGGAATCGACAAGAGGTACACTGTCTATTTGCAGCCAAAAAAAAAAAAAAAAAAAAAAAAAAACTTATTTATTTTCATGTAGAAATTCAATGTGCTACTAGACTGGTTTTTGAAAAAGAATCTATTATTCATAAACTCTGATGGAAACTATGAAAAAGTAGTGACAGTTGAAAGCAACGAAATAGAGTATACCCGTGTTTCTTTACTGGCTTCCTTTATATACCCTACACTGGATGCCTACTGGATCACGTCTTGTTCACTTTCAGCACTTCGTGATCTACCTTATATGCCACGTTCAATCGTTCCCATCTTGTCACAGTGGATCGCGGCCCACTTAATCACCGGTCGAAGGACGGTCTATCGTGAGGTCTTGTCGACTGAGGCGAGTCAAAACGCAGTTGATAATTTCTTGGCCATCGGATTTATCAATGCTGTACATCCCAAGACAAAGCTTTCACCGGATACACAAATCCTACTGCTTGAGTTGGATATTACGACAAATGAAGATCTAGTCATGGTCTCTAGTCAAAAGAACATTGAGCAAGAAGAACTGGTAAGTAAAGAGAAATACCATTTACTTTAACTAATAGGATTGAATAGTTTGAAGAAGCATATGAGAACATACTGTTGAAGCTACCGGATATCGCTTCCTTATGCCATGAAATTGAAAAATACAGACTTGTGTCAGACAATGTCAACTTTCGCCATAACGCTCAAGTGTTTGACAAATGTCAAAACCAAATTCGATCCATCTTGCGTGCAGAGAAAAGCTATGCCTCACAACGCGGTATCAAGTTGGATCGAGATGAAGACCAGATGATTCAGTTGGTCTATTCTCTCAAAGCAGCCACCTCGTCTGTGATAGATGATGGATCAGGCAAACATTCTAGAAGGATATCTCAAGCTTATAATTTAAAGTCATAATAAAAAAAAAGTGCAAAGATCTAATCAACCTGTTTTTTATTAAAAAAGTATATAAAAGAACATAGGCTGTAAGCCAAGAAAGCAAAGGCTTTTTAAAAATATGCTGCCAAAAAAGGATTTTTTGATGTGTAGAAACGTAGTAATTTGTGCTAATAGCCATCAGAAGAAGGAACAGAGTATTAAAGTATACTATGTCAAAGGGAACTGTAAGAGAACGTTTGAAAGAGAGAGTATTAAACAGTAAAGACTACAACCCTTATCATCTCCATACTACCAACTTTAAAAAGTATCTCATTTATTGATCTTAATCTTTGTATTGGTTGTGTCTGGTAATTAATCATCTTTACCGTATCTTGATCTGAAAGCAATTCATCTGATTTTTATTACTCGTCACTTTCTTGGATTTACCAAAGATATATTTCCCCATTTTTTGTATTCATAAACACTTCTGTATTCTACTATTGTAGGAGCTTAGGATACATAAAATTATATATAAGCCTCTTTTATCATGCTAATTAATGAATGACAACCTTCTTACATCTATTGTCTTGTTACCGTCTTTTTAAAATGTTAGCATGATGAATGCTCATATTGTAAATAAATACATTTGTTTATTATTTTTTTTAATAATTACTCATTTTATTAGCATTAAAGATTGTCGTTAATCTTGAGATAGAAAAACAAAGGATCACTGCCAATCAGCGTCGTAAGGATGTGTAAAGCACTCCATATTTTTTTTTTTTTTTTTTTTACTTTGTTTCTCATTTCTTTTAATTATACTCGACCAATCATTTTCTTTCCGTTTGTGAACTGAAGTAAAAGATATGAATTATGATTGATATATCAGCGTAGATTAGATAAAATCTATACTTCACATATTGGTTGAGCTTATCGACAGAGATGTACATATTATCATTCATAGGTCTGATTCTGAACGAATGGTTACAACATTTCATAAATCCATGTAGACTCCCCCCCCCCCTTTTTTTTGTAAGTTTTTGCTGCAGTGAGAAAAAGAAAAAGCCAATGCACAAGTCCGTTTACTAAAATACTCTCTACAATATTTTTACTATTTTCTCTTTGCAAAAGAAAAAAAAAAAAAAAAAAGAAAAACTTAGTACGAGAAACTAATAAATACCATTCGATTTCTTTTCAAATCTCATACGGTTTAATGAAGAAAGTAGATTTGTATTTTACGTAATGATAAAAAAAAAAAAAAAAAAAGCTTGATTTATTGTACTTTATTGACTAATATTTTCTTGCAATAACAAAGACTATTACAAAGCATCCAGAATCGAGCCTGAATTTTGTGAATGAGCATATCTTGAGAATTGGCATTCTAAAGGCATAAAATACCAAGTATCGAAAGACCCTTACAATACTTATGACCATCACCCAAAAGCCCACCAGAGGTAGTATCAGTGTGTCCATCTGATTGATCTTTTTCTAAAGCAGTAGAACCAAAAGGAAGCGAAGAGACAAGCATAAAGACGGATAATAAACCCAAGAAGACAAGAGTCGAGCGCATTTTTGTATGTAAAGTAGACTGTTTTTATGATATCATTCAAGAAAACAAAAAGAAAAGACTCCTTTTATATGTGTTCATGAAAGAAACTAGAGCAGGTAGTTATCTTTCATTGCAAATTTGTGTAAGCAGATGATTATGATTGCATTTTTCTACAAGCACGATAGTAAAAGAAAGTTGCTTTAAAAAAGGTAGGTTAGATATACTTGGATCTCAGGAGTGCCTTTTTGTATAGCTTTTGAAAAAGAAATACAGTTGAAAAAAGAATTGAATAGTCAAAATGAAAATTGTTTAAAGTGACATCTAAAAATTACCTCTTATAATTATCATGTGTCATAAACGGATGGAAAGTGTTGCTTATAAGTAAACATTACTTATGGTATATACAAATTTATACAGATAGAGCACCATAAAATCAATAGGAGAAGCAAATTTTATTTGATTGTTATTAGTATTAAGCCATACCATTGCACATATTATAAGGATGTGTATTAACATGATTAGATACTTTGAGTTATCCAAAGCATACATCGTACTAAATTGATAAGTCCTAATTGTAAGAATACATTATATCTTTTGTATTCTACAGATGATAGGCTGATTTGGCTCCCTATTATCCATGTACTGATATAGTCAGATATAATCTTCAAAGTAAGTCTCTTGACAGATTAAAGTCTTTCTAATCTATAGTCATACAGATCCTTCTTTTCTTGTTTCGAATGATTGGATAATATTTAGATTTATTCTAAAAGAATAGTAAGAGATCTGTTACAATATCTTACATCTCTACATACGTTTTTCTCATTATTGTTAATCATCCTGTCTATAACAATGTCTACTGAAACAAGACTTGTGAGCAATGACTCTGTCTGATATTGGATATATAGAAATAGATGAGATTTATGATGGAGCAAGAGAATGATGACACTATTATCACCCTAGTTCTGGATCTGGTTGTCTGAATGTATTTGAGAAGACTGGGATTGCTAAATCTTTAACTGAAATCTGATGTGTTTCATTTGTTTCCGCATGCACTCCTTTTGCAGATTGCATTTTGAAAGCAACTGAACAAGAAAATTAATATATGCAAGCAAGAACACCGACACAAAGAGAAGATCCTTGCTGACTTTTTATTTGTATGATACCAAAAAGAAATAAATGTCAGAACTAATAATTAGGAAGAAACCAAGTATCTGTTTTCGACGAAATAGGATCGTATATGCAACCAAGAAAGATTGATGGAAAAGACTTGGACAGTGGTACGATAAGGAAAGATGAAAGTAGTGCATAATGCAAAATTGATCTGCTGCGATATGGAGATCGTTTGAAAGAAGAGATGTTTGCCGCTCAACATGTAGCCAGCCTTACCAATAATGACATGCTTGATCATCATACTCAACATCAAGCTCAGACTGTTTGTTTAATCCAAACAACAAAGAAAAGGGTGACTAAACCAATAGCAACAATAAACTATAGAATACAACTTTCCTTATAATGAAAAATATTCCTTACAATAATGAGTAATGATAAAATCTGCAATTCTTATGGAAAGCTACAACTTAGAGATCATATTTGCGATGAGTATTACAAATCTAAAGACTTTAACAAGAAAAGAGCTCCGTAGGATAGAAAGGGTATTGATGATCATCAAGAATGCTGTTAAATTAATATGGCTACTAACGATGGTACTAGCATTCAATAAACAAATCCATCTTGGAACTATATTCAACTTAAATACATCAATGAGCGTAGACATCCAATTTAATCAAAAGAAACAAGTTGAAAGAAATTTTATTTCGACTAATGCTTTCTTTTTTATAAGAGAAAGAGCTATCAAGTGGTGGAAAGTATTAATACTAAAAGTAAAGTACCTTTCATAAATAAGTTTGCATTTACTAATAAAATGAAAAATGAAACATAGCAGCAAAACATTTGACTAATTAAATTTTTACAGCGACTAGTAATGTTATAAATTGAATAGGATGAGATAAATTCATTGAAGATGACATAACTATATGATATTTCGTTTGAATATTTAAAAAAAAATTTGAAATTTATCAAGAATATGGGCTTTGATGAACTACTTGCTGCTGATATTTATTAAGAAAAAACAAGTTTATCTAACGTTCAATCATGCTAGTTAGATGGGATGGGAATTTTGTATATTTTTAGAAATCGATGAGAGCATCAAAAGTATTAACATGAAACAAAACAAACATAAACCAGGTTATTTTTCATATGAAATATTAGAAGAACAAGAACAACTTATGAGGGAGAGACTTTAGTTGAAAGAACAAATGAGTGCTGATCATGTTATTTTGTGTTGCTCTTGATGTGATTTTTCCAAGGTAGTGAAAACCAAACAAGTTAGAAGCTATATAACTTTTTAGATAGAAGAAAAAATGGTCTTGAGATGCAGAATAATCGGGACCTCTTTTGGCTTGGGCTTTGGGTTGGGACCGATGCTTTAAAAGTTGACTTACGCATTCTATATCTGGAAGGTCTACCCTATTGTATTTCCATTGAGTCATTTCTATATTTTGCTTCTGTTTCATTGTTCATAGAACTGATACTGACATTGAATGAGTGGTCTCTTTGTCCATTAAAGAAGGAGCAATTTCATATAGGAAACAGTATGAATGAACCATAGCTTGAAGTCTGGTTTGGACAAACAAATCAAAAAATGGTTAGATGCAGGTAAAATGAAAAGGATGTCCAACAAACACATCGTTCAGTATCTCTCTATTTAGGGTACCTAAAAAGAACAGTAATGAAATAAAAGATAATCATCGAGAATGTCTGGATATACATGAGACCAATAAACCATAATCTAAATGTTGACTTGTTTATGCTATTAATAAGAGAAGTTTAGATTGGGTGCAAGAGAAGAAAAGCACACACACACACACACACACACACACACACACACAAAAAGGAAAAACATGTTATACAGTGCGTCTGGTATATTTTGTCCATTCTGAAAAAATAAATGGCAATTTCCGAAAATAAATGGTAGTTACCTAAAAATACATGGAGCTACCTGATAGATGTTTGGCTATTTGCTAGCAAATAAGTGTTGCTCTTAAAATTTTACTTTGTATTTTTAGGTCAAGCCAAATGGGCGTTACTGAGGGGTTATTGTCGGCTATGATGTAAAGGCTTTATTTCTTTCCTTTCACTCTAACAATTGAATAAAATGACAAATAATACATTTTTTTTTATGAAGACGGACACGATAATGTCTATAATAAGGATGGAAAGGGAGTCTTCGACCCGATGGAAGGTGTGTTAACCGAAATCAGTGATCCAAACGTAGTACTTGAAACCATAACGAGCCGAAAGCCCTATTTGAGCCTCAAACCAGCAGAGAAAGAAACTACTGCAAAAGATTCAACAAAAAAGGCTATAAAAGTGGTCAAGAAAGCAGTCTCGACAAAGACTACAACGATCAAACCAGAGAGATACTTATTGACTGAATGATCAAGGGTCCTACGGAAAGAGGAAAAGTGATTTTGCATGCAAAGGATCTTGGAATTAACCCTCGTATTGCTATGCGTTGGTGGAAACACTATCAAGAAACTGGGAAGGTAGTAAAGCAAAACACGGATACAAGCAGAAAGCCGCCTAAACCCAACACTGAAAAGAAAGTGGACAGTAATCAAACAGAGCATATTGAAGGATTAGGTCAAGCCGACTTAAAGAGTGCTGAAGGCAAGTGTGTCTTGATAGACCCTGGAAGGCGGGACTTGATGTACTGCATGAAAGAAACCAGCACTGGTGAAGAAAAACAATCACTTATATTTACCAAGAACAACCGCTCAAAATATTCAAGGTACTTTAGATATTTAAGAAAGCGTACTCAACCTTTTGTGGTCCAGAAAGCCGAAGCAATCCTTTTTAGATCTGAATCCAACTCTGTAAAATTGAAAAAGTTCGTACAATACATTAAAACAAGAGTATCAGTAAAAAGCACTTTGTACGAATATTATGGAAACGAGACAATAAAGTCTAAAGAAATATATTTCTCTGAATCCGAGTTTGATTTTCGATTCGATCAAAAATGTAATTTGTATTATGGAAATCTGTTCATAGCAAGAATCCGTGGTTTTTCCCCTCAACATAAGAATTACTCTACTAATAGCTCTGTAAAGTCTCAACTGTATGCTACCTACCTACAAATGATGCTACAACAAAAGCATATTTCAGAAAGACTAGATGATAGTGAGAAAAACAAAGTTCTAGGGCTGACAAAAGAGATGTATAGACGACCACAGCAAAACAATTATAAAATGGCCATCAGTACAACATTAGAAGGGCTACAGCTTTACCTTTTCGAAAATTGAAGTTTTCAAGTGAACTTTTCTTTGACCAAAATGATCAAAAATTGATTTGTAGCTTAAAAGCAAAGTTTGGTCAAGATGCTGTCTTAGTTTTTGGATATTGGTCGGTCCCTATTGTCAAGTATCAAGAACCGACAAGAAGCAAGGGGTTAATCAGGATGTTAAAGAAGAATGTGTTTGTTGTCTACTTAATCAATAAATACAAAATATCTTCCCATTTGTCCAAAGCGTGAAAATGAATTAGAAAAATTCAAAACCGTGCCAAACCCTCGCCCTTGCCAACGGAAAAAGAAGCCAAACGTGCTATGCAATGGCTTGCTGAGGTAATCCAAAGAAAAAAATAAACTAGATTAATTCTTGGTAACTAATGCAGTACTAGGTGTAAGAGCCTCTCATGCCTTAAACAACAAACCACAGGAATAAAAAGAAGACTTTGGAATCGCGATCAGGCAGCCGTATTAAATTTTCTCAAGATCCTAAATAGTTTGAGAAAGACTGGCAAACGCCCTAGCCTTTTCACCAGAAAATATCCTTTAGACTGATCATCTTTAAGTAGAACAAACGTAGGAAAATCACAAAAATTCTCCGCCAAGGTTATCGCTTTGGTCATTTAGTACAGGTATTGCATTAAAACAAGTACAAAGCGACAACAATAAATGCTCTAAACGAAAATTTCATTTAGGTTAGTGACATTTATTTTTCTGGAAACGACATTCGTTTTTTGCTAAACGAAGTTTATTTTCTTTAAACCGACAAAATTTACCAGCCCCACTGTATATTGTCAGCTAATTGCCCATAAAGTATCATCTTGTATAATAAGTTGACTTCATTCTGACAACAGCCAATCATCGCGTCCAATATGAACTAAAATGCTCAAAATGATTTATTGCTTTGTCTGAACCAATGCTTTGTATCATCTAAAATTCAACTTTTTTTGTGTAAAATGTGTTTATTTCATACGTCTAAAATTCAACTTTTGTTTAGACAAAAATAAAATTGTCTGAACTTTAACTAGATTCTGTAATAATGACGAGTGTGATGAACCAAGCATGAATAGAAAAAGACAAGTGCTTTCCTTTTTCTTTTTCTATTATTATTTTATACATTCGACAAAGATGAACCGTTTCTTAGAAATCAAAAAGCTATCAGAGTTCAAAGAATTAATTTCACAAAATAAACTCGTCTTTGTTCAATTCACCACAACCATGTGTCATCCATCAAAGATGATTGGCCCTTATTTGGAAAAGCTAACTATAAATTATCCTCAAGTTCAATTTGCTAAAGTTTACATTGACAAATATGCGGTAAGTTATATAAAGCACAGTGTTAAACATAGACTAATTTGATATGCAGGAAATTGCTTCTGCTTACGATGTTAGAACGACGCCTAATTACATGTTTTTTAAACAGGGCGAAAAACTAAAAGATGTGGCTGGTATTGAACATCAAGAGATAGAATCTGCTTTAGCTAATTTAACATCAAAATAAAGTGTAATCCATTTTTATTCCCCATATGATCTTGAATGCCCATCATTCTGCGTTGCTCTCTTAGATTTGATAATGACTACTTTATCCCTTTTTTAATAACTTTCTTAAATAAACAGTATATTAAGAGCAAATTTACAATGAACAAAATGCATGCTTATTCAACCTCATTTTTCTACTTTTTTAAGGATAATCTTAATCAACTTTAGATTAAGCATTTTTTTCGTTTTACTTTATTATAAAATAAAGATTACGTGCCAGTAACGCTTTATTTATTCCATCGAGTATAATGAATAAAATATTAAAAAGCTAGAAAATAAAATGAGTGACATGGTCAAGTAAGTAATGCTTTTACTCACGTCTTTACAGTCTGTTGCACAAATTATATTGTTCTTAAATGAAATGCACTTGAATGATAACTCCAACGACAGCATTGTATATGAAAACAAAAATATGCCAAGTAATAGAATATTTAATTTGTTTGTGGTTATACTATCTTTACAGAGCAACATATCATTATTCATGTATAAAATAGAGATAATGTTTACGAAAAAAAAAAAAAAAAAAAAAAAAAAAAAAAAAAAAACAATCATTCTATACACTATAGTATTTAGCCATTCGAAAGTCGTAAAGAAGTATAAAAATTATATTTCAATATAAAAATTTGTATCCGATAAAATGTATAATTTTAAAGTCCAATGTATTGTTTTTTAAGCCAGTGAAGTGTACTAAATAATAAGGTTTTCTACAAACAAGAATATAAAGAAATATATGAATAAGCATGATGTCGTCCAAGAACGACAAGTAAATTTGTAATGATTAAAAAAGAATCAACCTATTAGATCAAGTAAAACGCGGATATTACTGTCCTTTTTTAGATGAACTCAAGATAAAATTAGATTTCAAGTGTTTTTTTTTTGGTGTGTGTGTGATATTCAATAAAACTTGAAGTTTTACTACCTGCAGTAAAATTCGCTTGAAAGGAGCCATTTTATATCTGGTAATATTCGAGTAAAGCTTCAAATATTAAGCGAATATGACCGACTTTTTATCTTCAAATTATTTGCAGTGACTGCACTAAACGTGAGCCCAAACAGTGTCCTAATTGAGTTTGAATTCGTTTTTTTTTTACTTTATTTGTAAATAGAACCAAGGATTTTTTCAACCTTAGAGCAACTAAAAATAGCCTTTTCTTTTCTCTCTTTGTTTTACTCTTGTTTTTGATAATGAAGCTAGACACTACAAACAAAGTGTCCTTTCTTTATTTTTTATTAACACTTGTTTTATTTTCACAGTTCACTGATTATCCAACTCAACCTACCCATTTATCTTTATTCAATCAATCTACTCAGGAACCTGAATATAAACCACCCATTGATCCTAATGCCAAGTATATTACCTTTTTCACCCACAGTGGGTTTCAAAACCAACTCATTCAAGGTAATGGCTAAACATAAAACAACCAACCACAGCAATGACTAAATTTTTCGCCTAGTGGAAAATGCTATTTTACTTGCTTGGTTTCTCAATCGCACTTTAATATTACCTAAAGCGATCTTGGGCGATTCTTTTGGTTGGAACAACTTTGATCGACTGAATGAACGCCATAATTCACTTTACGCTAGATGTGAAAAGAACAAGAAGAGTTGTTTAAAGAGAAAATATGCAGTGACCTCATTTGATAAGCTGATTGATCTGAGCTGGGCCAAGCAACACGTTCAGATGATAGATAAAGATCGACCTGATTTTCAGTGGCTAGAAGATCAATTGGGTATAAAAATAGTGGATCACAATCAATCTTTTGGATCCTTTATCAGTGGCGATGTTTTGTTCTTCAAAGGTACACTCTATAACCCTACTATCAATAACATAGCCATACTCATGCTGCGGTAGATCAGACACGTTACGATTGGCGATTTTTTGATAAGCCATCCAAATATCAGTTCCTGGGGAAGTACAAGGACGGCTTGAATATATCGACACTCAAAGAACGAAAAGAAAAACTAATTTATTTTACGAGTCTGTTTGGAACAGGCAAATTCTCCATCAAGGATCCAGATCATCAACAGTTTTTCAACACACTTCAACAGACAATGATTTATAAACATCCAGCGGTCTTGAGGATGTCAGAGATTGTGGTACATGCTTTGAATGTTGAATTTGTAGGCGTTCATCTAAGGTACATACGAAAATTTCACTTATCTTTTGCTTATGGGCATGATAGAACAAGAGATGGTTTATTTGTAGAATCTGTGCCCGATAATATTCAGCAAATCAAAAAACACATTCCCTATCAACCTCTTCATCAGACACCTCACCTCTCGACCTGCGTTCAACTCGCCAGAGAAAATAAGACGACGCTTGTCTTTCTGGCAACTGATACCGTCAACCCTCGCAAGGACCACCCAGAAGTTTGGAAACATGCCCCCTGTACATTTACCCTGCATGATATTCTCGATCATGATCATCCTTCATGGATCTATATGGATCAGTATCGTTCGCATAAGGGTGAAAGTATGAGAAAATACCTTGTACCGTTGGTAGATGCTTTAGTGGCAAGTCAAGGGCGTTCATTTATTGGAACAAAGGGATCTACTTTCTCAGGTTATATTCGTAGATTGCATCAAAACCTTAGAGCAAAGCATGTATAGAAGATTAAGAGATATATTTGTAGCAGGTTCTACAGTCTCTTGTTGTATTTAGTTGTATAAAAAAAGAAAGAGAAAAAGGAAAGCATCCTTTTTTAGTATATTTCTGTATTAATAAAAAAAAGATTGTCAATGTTGTTGATATAAAGAGTGTCTATAGTAGCCTTCAAGATTATAATAACAAATGAATCAATAGAGCTTACATCGTGTCTTTGGATATTTTATTTATAAAAATTTAAAGTGGCCACAATGGGCACGTGATATCTTCATCGTATCACTCAGACTGAATCAAATTATGTTAGACTAAAAACTCTTTGGAGACAAACGAAAAGAGCAAAGAGAAAGAAGAGGGGATAAGTATGAGAAATTAAAGAACTGATTATAATTGTGGAAGCCAGTCGAGGAATCGTTACTCTGGGTTAAATGGCGCTGGAGGTATATTATCATGACATAGGAAGTCAAATTCATGAAGGATGGTGCATATAGTCGACCTGCGAAGGAATCAGGGAGTTACACTAGAATAGAGCCGAGTTCGACGGATAGGTAAAATGATAAAAAGGAACGACAATGGATCCAGATGAGTTGTTGGCATTTGAAGGTGCTAATGCATATTCAGACAATGGATAGAATGTGTTTTCGTTCGTCGCTGGTGAGGATACCTAGGAAAGGCTTAGGTTTTCCACTAGATAACCAGCCAAGACGCCAACGGATACAACGGCTGCGTTCGATATGGGTCATCGGTAACCAAAGGAAGGGATCGATACATAAAGATGAGCGACTGACAGAAAAGGGGTTGTGAATTGGGTTCAGAACGACTTTTACACATATTGTTGCGTAGAGGCTGGAGTTTAAGTTGCTTTAGTCGTTTTCTATCGAGAGTGTCATCAAGAGGTAGTCAATGTTATCAATGAATAGTTTCGGTGAGATTCTTCCGATAGGAATCCCACTTTCTCCAAAAGATAACAAAACAAGCTATTCCCTACAAGAAAAAAACAATTGCTTAAAGTGATGACTCTTTTTCTGGATCTATGAAAGGACAGTTGCTTGCTCCTACCAGATGAATTACTGATGCTATTAAAATGATGTCAAAGGATACACAAGGGAAAACTGAATTCATCTATGTTGATGAGGTTTTTATCAGTTAAATGTGTAATTGTTGTAAAACCAGAACGTTATAAATACTATTTTAGCCAGATCAAAACAAGAAGTACATGCTGTCCTTAAATATAACTCTTGTAGTATGGCTTGGAATCGTGATGTGATGGCTGCCAAAAACATACACTATATTTTTACATACATGTCACAGCTTAATAATGAAAGATCCTCTAGATACATGAATCCCCTTCTTCTGAGGATTGTATGAGAGCTTCATAACAGGTCCTCATTCCTTATCAAGTAGGTAAGTTTATAATATTTTTTTATGATAATCTTTTACTAACATTCATTTTATATAGTTATATATTTTGGTATCTCTCTTTTACTTTGACTACTTGTTCTATCTCAAACCACCTCAACTTTCTTCTATTAATTATCACCACAATTTCACTACTTTGTCTCCAAATTAATTTATCACTTTTTCCCAAATTATTTTTTATTTTCCCAAAAATTTGAAATATATAGTAAGCCTCAGGATTGGATAGATTTCCCATTTATATTTGCTCTCAGATTCAATTTAAAAATGTCGTCATCAATTATTTTTTCCTGTTTTTTCTTTTCTTTCTAATTAAAAAAACATTTTATATTAAAGATGGACGTCGATGTCGAAGCTATGCTTGATGCTCCCTATCAAGAAAAAAGGGTAAATAAACGGTTGATTGTTTGTTATGAACGCTAAATTCCATATAGGATGAAAAACCTGTAGAACCAGAAAGAGATCGGTAAATTTCTAAAAAAATACAATGACCCATTTTCTTTAAACAAATACATAGCCACCGCCACAGTTCTCGTTCGTCTCGCCACTCTTCTCGTCACGATTCTCGCCATGATTCTCGTCACAGATACGATTATGACTCACGTTCACGTTCTCGTCACCGTTCACGCTACTCTCGATCACCTCGACGACGTTATTCACGATCACCACGCAGACGTTCACCTCGAAGACGTTCACCTTCACGTGAATATCGAAGAAAACGTAGCAGAACACCTGAAAGACACACAAACAGACGAGGCGGACGATCTCCTTCTCCTCCTGTTCCCGAAGAGGATCGAGATAGAAGAACGGTTTTTGTGACCCAGTTGGCTGCTCGTCTTACTACACGTGAGTTTGACGCTTTCTTTTCTCAAGCAGGTCGTGTACGTGAAGCAAAGATTATTACAGATAGAAATTCAAGAAAGTCTAAAGGGTATGAACAAGGAAAATGTTGAGTATTTGTCGAGACTGATGTGTAATAGATGTGGATATGTTGAGTTTTATGATGAGACATCAGTTCAAAATGCATTAGCATTATCAGGTCAAAAACTTTTAGGTATTCCAGTACTTGTTCAATTATCTGAAGCAGAAAAAAATAGATTAGCTATGGCCGCTCAAAGAAATGCGTAAGCATAAGAAACCCTTTTTTTATTTTTAATAACTTTTTGTATAGAATGGGAGTTACAACTGAACCTTTATACCAAAGATTATACATTGGCTCACTTCATTTTAGTTTAACAGAGAATGATGTTCGACAGATATTTGAACCTTTTGGTCCGTTGGATTTCGTCAACCTTCACAAAGGTAACAAGTGCATTTTTTTTTGTTTTGTTGCTTATGTGTGTATTAATAGATCCTGAAACGGGACGTTCAAAAGGATTCGGGTTTATTCAGTATAAAAATGCAAATGATGCTAAACAAGCTTTAGAGAAAATGAATGGTTTCGAGTTAGCCGGTAGAAATGTAGGTTTTTTATTCAAAGAGCAGGGGCTTTTTATTGACGGCATTGCTAGTTAAAAGTAGGTCTTGTTTCTGAAAAATCTGGAACAACAATGTCTACATTTGGGCTTGATGATGAAGAAACTGAAGGATTAGCATTAAACTCACTTTCTCGAGCAGAGTTGATGGCTAAGTTAGCGGCAAGAGATCCTCAGAACTCACCACCCTCTAGACATGCACCTGCTCCTGTGTAAGCTAAAAGTGTATTATATGTATGTTGTCTTCTAAATTCGCTTTTAGACTTAAACCTAATATTCCTACTGCTTCCACACGATATGTTATGTTAAACAACATGTTTAATCCTAATGAGTGAGCATAATAACTGTTATATAGCATCATTTTCTAACTTGCATAATAGAGAAACGGATCCAGATTGGGTAAGCGATCTTGAAGCTGATATAAAGATAGAATGTGAAAAATATGGTCGTGTAGAACATATTAAAGTCAATAGTGATTCTATGGGAGAAGTCTTTCTCAAGTTTGATCGAGTTGGATCAGCAGAAAAAGCGATTTCTGCTTTGAATGGAAGATGGTTTGGTGGTAAACAGATTACAGCTGCTTGTATTTCGGATGCTATCTATAATGCAAACATCTAAGGAAAGAAATATAAAAAAAAGCACATATAATATACTTATGTTATTTTTACTCTTTTCTCTATTTTCTCTTAGAAGAAATTTTCATTAGAGAATGGGCTACGTATTCATATAATTTTTTTTTATACTTTTTTTTGCTTATACTTACATTTATATCAAACCTATAGGCTTTTGTGTCTTTTTATTTGCTAATAATAAAAAGAAGGTTTATATGAATACAGTGAGTAATATATGTTTATTCTTTTTGTTATTATAGGTCAGCTGCATAAAAAGGAGGGAAAAAAGAGAGGGAGGAAGTGGTTGACACTTTTAAAGCAAAAACTTGGTTTTACATGTAAAAAGATGTTTGCAGTTATATTAAAGGAGATATAAAACATTTAATTTAATCCACGAGGGGGTGTGTAGAGTTGTTTTCTATTGTGCCCCCTCCTATAAAAATGGATTAGGCTTACTTTTTAAACAAGAAGTTGAAACCTAAAGCTTTTTTTTTTTTCTTTTTCTTTTGTAAATATACTACGGCCTGTCCGTTCCTTATATAAACCAAGAATATGCTTTCATTAAATCCTAACATGAATTATCAAAAAGATATCATGTTATTACCCAACGACTTTATATTATTTGAACAATTTATGTTATCACAGGAGATATCTTGTAATAACAATAAGCCAATCAATCAAGTATCATATTCATTTGTAAACCAAGGTAAACATATTGACCGTTGTTATCATTTCTAATAAATTTTGATAGATATCATCACACCACCTCCTACCGTAGTTGCATCTGATGCTTCACTCACAAGAATACCTCATCCTTGTTTTTTTCAGCCTTATGATCGTAACAAAAGAAAATCGGATAGCAAACGATATGCGTGTCACTTGTGTCATAAGCGATTTACCAGACCAAGTTCACTCACCACGCATATCTACAGTCACACAGGCGAGGTAAGTTTGTCGGGTGATGATAAACGTAAACTGATGTGAGATTATAGAAACCTTTTAAATGTCCAGTCACTGAATGTGGTCGTCAATTTTCCGTGGTCAGTAACCTTCGAAGACACGCAAAAATTCATAATCAAAGATCCCCTTGATTTTTGTGTGTAACAAATACTGCTTTTTCATGTCATAAATTAGTGCTTTCTTTTTTTTTTCGAATAAAAATAGATTACAAGGTTTTGAATTAATATTGGGACGCACTTTTTTTTTGAAACGATAATTTCTTTAGCGAGACGAAACAGAAAACACAACGATCGAGCTTCAGAAAGCATCTTTATGGATCGGAAGCGAACCCAATCAGCAGAGGAAAAAACAGTACTAAAATTATCTGGATCCAAGGCATCAATTTGATTTTGCCGAAATACTTTAGGGTAACGAGGTGAGTCCGGTCGTAGCAAAGGTCGGATGCGATGCAGTGAGGTATCATAAGTAAAAAAAAAAAAAAAAAAGTCGAACTTGCAGTTTCAAACGCTGATGTTTATGTAACCAATGATCATCAGGAATATGTGAGAAAAGAGACAACAATGGTAAACACAGTAATGTAGCAGGAGTGCGTCAGACTATATCAAATCCTTGGGGTAAAAAGGAATCCATAGCCATATATAGTGTAGACATGAATGAACCAGGAGAGATGAAGGATATGGAACGAAGAAATGGAAAAAACAAACCAAGTATCAGCACCTGAAGAGTGAAATTGTCGAACGAAATCCTTCAAGTAGGATTGACTACAAGTATTAGGATCATCATCTAAAAATAAAAACCGTAACTATCGAATTTGTAGGCAGTAATGTTGAGCTACCGGGTCTATCAAACCAAGATCTCCTGAAGTAATAGGTTGACACAACAGAGTATAACGGAAACCAGGTTTGATACCTTTAGTGATAAACTGGTACAACACCAATCAAATCTGTCGAAATAATTGTTTGGCGAGTGAAACGATTCTTAAAGAATACCACAATTTGGATAATATCAACAAGTTATCCAAGGTCACACGCCCACAAAGAGATAGATGGCGTTGAGAATATATACCACATTGAGTCTTTATGATTTACAATAGCTGGTTTTCTATATATTTTCATTGAGCTACAGATTGAATGACAGGAAATCCAAGGTATTGTAACGGTTGTGTCTTAGAGTGATCATGTCATTGAGATATCTGATATTGGGTCAAGAGTTGCTGCCAATGGGGAGAGGTACGTCCATTCAAGAAGACTACTTCAATCTTCGAAAGATTAACTTTGGCACTGGATACTTGACCATATGCATCCAACTAATGTTGTAGGAGGGTGGTCATATCCAAATCTGCAATGGACCCTGGCATAGATTCTTCAGGTACTATATCCTTATCCGAGGTGATCGATTGTTCCATTAGAGGATGTGTCTCAACTAGTTCCACAGAAGTAGAAGGACTATAGATAGCCACAGGTTGTTTACGAGCTTTTTTGGAGTGTTTATCGCGGGAACACTCAGTAGCAAGATGATCCATAACACCACAGGTCCAACATGCGTGCTTAATTCTACGCTTTGAACAATCGGCCACTAGATGAATATACTACCTCCGATGAGGAAATGACAGAGAGAGAGAGAAGAAATGCAGGACGTAGATTATGGTCATGCTCAGTATACTGTAATGAATGTTGCCACAAAAGATAGCATGACCGATGATAGATTAGAAGAAATAGAAGACAACCTCGCTAATTTGATACTAGAGGAGGAGGACTTTCAACTAGTCCAAATGAAGTACAAAAGCTACTCTCATGCGCAAATTGCTGGTTTCATCCACAGTTTGCAGGAAGAAGGTTGCACCATATCTGAAGCTGCAAAGAAGGCAATTATTTCTCGTAGCACAGCCTACAGAACGTGGAATGAATTTAACAAGAGTGGTAGTAGAGAGCTTCCTGGATTTCAAAAAAAAAGGAAATCGTGGATGGCCTCCTATCTTGAGAGAAGAGCATACCCAGTTCTTGGTCAACTACATTGATTTGAATGCTGCGTCAACTGTAGATCTAGCCTATGACGAACTATTTAAAGCTTTCCCAAGCTTAAAAATCTCGGTGAATGCGGTTTATAAGCAAATGAGAACGAAATGTAACTTATATTTGAAGAGAGCTGAGATTCTTCGTGAGGAACGCGATTTGGATACAACAATTCGAAAAAGAAAGTTGTATTGAGAAATGCAAAGAGAATAATGACAACTATCAGAAAAACAGTATCTTTATAGATGAGGCAGGTTTTCATTTGCATATCATGCGAAACCGTGCTTAGGCCCTTAAAAACCAACCTGCCAAGGTTTAGGTCCCAACTCAAAAAGGAACCAATATACTATCATGGGATATATTAGTAATGTCGGTATTATTGACGTATCTAAGAGAAATCTTGGAGTATAAAAAAAAAGAAAAAGTTCCTGGAACATCAAAGACTGTAAGAGCAGGAAAAGGAACCAATACAGATCATATTCTTATCTTTTTGAAAAATATGCTGGATGTAAAGAAGGGATGAAAAGATATTATGTTGTGATGGACAATGTAAGGATTCATGACAATAGCTGAATACCTGCTTATATTGAAGCAAGAGGATACAAACCTTGGTTTTTGCCCCTTTATTCGCCATTTCCTAATCCTATTGGGTGAGTTTTGGTCAAAGGTAAAACAACATATCAAAAGGCATCCTCTGGACTCTCATGATACCTTGACTCCTCGAATAGTGGCTGCTTGTCAAACCGTCTCTCGTAAAAATTGTATCGGGTGGATAAGGCATGCAGAGCCCTTCTGGGATAGATGCTCAAACAAAGAACGATATCTTTAAATAAAAATCTGTCTCAACCTTTTTTTTTGTCCCAGCTATGAAATATTTAGTTTCATTATACTTTTAAAAGAGTTTTATTGGCTAACTTTTTCGTCTCAATGATTTCTACAGTTTGTCTACTTAATTCAAAATCGCCTCACTAAAAAATTTATCATTCAAAACCCAGTACTGCTCTTTTTTCACAGCATGTTTTCATTTTTTCACAGACAGTTTCTTTCTGCCAATAAAAGATATTTAACGACTGCAACAACACAAACGAGCAGATATCAAAAATATATTCAACAGTTTAAAAATAAGCCTGGTTCTTACTTGACATCATTTGCCATTCTTCATGAATTAACTGCTGTTGCACCATTCCCTGTTATTTATTATGCTTTAGAAGCTTCGTCAGTCAAGATACCCTTTTCAGATAGCTTTGTGGAAGAAGGAAATAAGTTTGTGAATAAGGTCCGAATTCATTATGGATATGAACCATTGGAAGCTGATAATCAAACCATGATCCATTTGGTCACCACTTACTGTATTGTCAAAGTAAGCATCATTTTATTCACTTTTTTTTTTTTTTTTTTTTTTTGATTTATTGTTGTAGGCATTGTTACCAGTTCGTCTAGCAGCTTCTGCAGCCATGACACCCACTTTTGCAGAAAAACTGATATCTCCTTCAATTCAGTGGATAAGAAGACTGAAGAAATAAAAATGTGATTTTATTAACATGGGCTGCAATCTTGTTTGTTTTTCTGTCACGACCAACGATAAATTTCAAGAAACCATCCTAATCCAAGGTGAGCTTATTGTCAGCGTCTTTACATGCTTGCTTTTTGAAACACAATTCATATGTCTTTACAGTTATCAATAAGACATTGCATGCAAGTTTTATAGATGGAATGATGATGTGTTTGATAAGGATATGAATGCAATCCATGTAAATGTGATCTTTTGCTTTTTCAAAGGTGCATTTTAGAAGGATACATGTTAACCTATTTTCGAAGGTCATAACATACATAGTCCTTATTTTAAAATTGTATTTTTGCAAAATGTCGCAAGAGGAAACAAGTCAGTGCAGATGTCATGATGGTCTTTTATAACTGAAAATGGCTTTACCCTGCCTTACGAGCTGAAAACATACAAACATTGTTTTTATGAACTTCAGCTATTGAAAGAAAACACAGACCAAGCTTACTTTTGGTTATCGTAATTGTCTGCTTTAGTGTATGAGGGAAGCTGCAGGTCTATAAAGGAGTTACCGAGACGTATTTTTTGATAGCATATGCTGACCAACTGACTCTATCATTGCTAAATTAAATAAAAAGAGCAATGAACCGTAAAATGAGAAATGCTTTCAATTTTGATCGCCCTATACGGATTGAGTCTATACTACTAATCTCTTTACGTATTTTTTAGAATATACGCGAACCTGTTAAAATAGCGGTAGTTTCCTGTTATAGCAAGTCAGATTATAGCTTGAAACATTGTTTTGTCAGTGAGATGCATGTGGAAGAATTTCTTTTTGAGCATGTTTCCAAGCATAGTGCCTTTAGCCCACGGTATTGGGGCCATGTCAAAGGGTTAGCTATCAGTAGAATAAGCTAAAGTACATTTTTCTTTTGTACAATATGTGTATTAAAAAAATCAATGGCTTGAAAAAACAAGCTGAGAAGCTGCTAATAAAATTTGATGCTTCTGCTTTCTTTGAAAAGCATTGCAATCTATATGCTCCCCTTTTTTTTATGAAGCTCCCAAGCCTACGCATAAATATGAATTGTTAATTTATTAAAAGAGGATTGTTACGGATGTAGTACTTCAGAGCTTCCATCTATAAACAACTTTTTATACACCTGCATACATGTAAGAATAAACTTTCGGAAATCGAAAGAAGCAGGCTATTTCATTAGTAAATATAGGTGCTTGTATTGATTAATCGAATATGGAAAAGAATGTTAAGAGTGACATGCCAGCTGTCCCCTCTCCTTTTTAGTTTTAAGCAAAATTGATCAATAAAATTTGACGTAAATAGATAAGGTTCTGCATATTAAGTCTTTATATGAGAAATGTCGATAATATCAAGTGTTCTTGATCGATTAGTCTTACTGATACCTACTATTCCCATCAAAAGATACTAACCTGCTGTTAATAGGTGTAAAAGATGCAGTGGTACTCTTGTTTTATATTTTCAATGAGTGATTGACCTAAAAAGCTATTAAATTAATCCCTCTCTCTTTTTTTTACAATAAATTTTCTTCTTTTTTGAAGGGTATAATTATCGCAGCAGCTTGAGACACTGCCTATGCCTTGTGGCAGAAGAGATTTTTCTTTCTTGATGGCAGATAATTATAAAAATTCTCTCAATGTATAGCTTGTAGATAAAGGCATTTTTGAGAAAGGATGTTACTTTAGATCTCCTCGCTGTAACTTTCTATTAATGTACTGAATTTATCCCTCATTTCTTGATCTATTCTAATGCTGGTAATGACTAGAAAATCGATGGTAGGCATTCTTATCGCCAATTACCCTGAATTGACTTAGATAACAGTAGTAGCAAGATTTCTATGTCAATTAGTACATAGCAAAATTGATAAAGGATAGCTCTAGACTCTTCTTTTGTAATGAGTATGTAATGCTGTCAATCATTTATATATTTCTATGATGAGCATATGCAATTTTTACTGTCCATCAATCAAAAGTGTATCTGAAGATATGTTTAACAATGTTACATTTTATGTCAAAATATAATGCACGATCTACATTTAAGATTTTAAATACATGACTATCCATCTCTTGATCGCTTTCATCCTTCAACACTCTACTAAAAGTCTCCTTGCTGATAATTCAATGCAGGTTGTCGATATTTGATTTCTATAGATTCTGTTAGTATAGAGACTTTCATCCTTTAATGTATTTCTTTGTATAGATACAAAAAGTGTCATAATTGCCAATGATTTGATCAATATTGATTTGTTTTAGCAGTCAGTACCTTATGATCTGAATCTTTTTGCTTATAGCATTCTACTGTAAGTTTATTGGAAATGACATCAGAAAGTGCCCTCCATCGAGTTGAAGCGGACTAGTAATACAATGTTGAACTTAACATGAGCCAATCTTGATAAAATTATGTAACTTATTTCAATTTTCAATCGAAATGGATATTGCACTCTGTTCATATAATACAATAAATTAAAATATGGGATATTTTTCTTCTAAATCTTGTAATCGCTGTGAATAGCAACTGCACCAAGTGTAAGGTCTTCATAAACTTTGCCCACTGTCTTGAATCCAGCATCACAGATAATTTGTGCAATTGTTTCTTGAGCAGAAAAATTACAAAATACTTTCTACAAGGCATTAGTATGAGTCATGATTATCATCGATGATTTGATCTAAAGTAGGGATGATATCAAATGAACAAATATCGCAAACTTTACAAACAGTAAATCATAAAGATTTGATTTTTAGTGATATTGTATATTTACTTTCCAATCAATGGGTTATTTACCTTGCTAAGCCCAAGGCACATGAAACAACCTCTCTTCTCTAACATTATGTATGTTTATTTGACGGTCTTACCCATATGAATGCCAGTACGGATACCAAAGGTGATCGTATAGGCATCAACCGATTCACTAGGAATATTCGACAGATTTTCTGCATTTTGTACCAAGAAACTTGCTTGGTTGGCTGCAGCAGAATGAAGAAAAAGCTTAAGTACAAGTCTACTTGCCAAACTAATCTCTAAAATACTTTAATCATTATTTCTCTGCAAAAAAGAGAAAAATACGATACGATAAATCATTGAACATGACTCGATTTCTTTTTATAATTCATATGGTTCAACAAAGAAAGCAGGTTCGACTGCATGCTATAATAAAGAAAAAAAATTGTGTTTTGTATTTTATTAACATTCTCTCTTGACGACATATTAAGTCTATCAACAAGGATAAGGAAAAGAGCCTCAATTTCATAAATCATAGGAAGGTGACTATCTTAAGCCTCATTGGCACCACTATCATCATCATCATCATCATCGTCATCATCGTCATCTTTACCACCTGCACCACCTGCACCACCTGCACCACCAATACCGCCCAAAAAGCCACCAATGACAGGAAGACCACCAGTGATAGCCTTGGGATCAGGTACCTGTCTTTTTTCTAATGTAGCAGAACCAAGAGGAAGTGAAGAGACAAGCATAAAGGCAGAAAATAAACCAAAGAAGACAAGAACTGAACGCATTTTTATATGTAAAATAGACTAGTTGGTTGTAATGAGATTATTTAAGAAAAAAAGCAAAGATCAAGGTTCCTTTTATATGTGCTGATGTAAGGAATTGGAACGAATCGTTCTTTTTGTAAGCACAATGGTAGATTAGAAATGCGCATTCTTAAAAGAAATCTGCCCTAAAAGAAGGTACATTAGGCTTGTCTAAATTTCAGGAATTGACGTATTCAAACAAGAGCCATTCAAAGTGATAGATTAAGCTTATCTTTCTTTTATGGTGATGATGTACCCTAAATGAATGGAAAGTATTGTTTGGAGATAAACACTATCCATTGTATGTGACTTTTAAAGTGTACATATTTGTACAGATAAAGCATCATCAAACCAAAAGAAAAGTAGCCTTTACCTTATTGTTACTACTAAGCCACTCTGCTATATGAACCATAAGGGATGTATACTGGTATGGACAGATACTTTGGGGGTATTCGAAGCATATGCCTTACTAACTTGATAAGTCCTAATTGTAAGAATGCATTCTAACACTTGTACTTTATAGAATAGAGACTGATTTGGTTCCCTATTATCCATGTACTGATATAGTCAGATATAACCTTCAAAGTAAACCTCTTTATAAATTAAAGTCATTCTAATCCATGACTAAGTAAACCCTTCTTTTCTTATTTTGAATGATTGGATAATATTTAATTTATTCTAAAAGGAATAAATATAAATATCTAATATATTCTACGATTTTCTCTATTACAAGACACTATAGCACTATATATTCTTTTTATTTATTTGTTTATTGTTAATCATTCTGCTTGTAGAAACGTCTACTGAAACAAGCCTTATGAACAGTGCTTATGACTGATACTGGATATATAGAAATAGAGGAAATTGATGATGAAACAAGAGAGAATGATGATACTATTATCTCTCTAGTTCTGAATATATTTGAAAAGACTGGGATTGAGTCTAAGAGTGTAATCATCATGTCAAGATTACATTTGTCAAAGTTTTACCTAAAGTCTAATAGATCTCATTAGTTGCCGTATGCATTCCTTTTGCAAATTGCATTTTCAAAAATAATTGAAAAAGAAAAATATATATGGAAACAAGCATATTGACGCAAACAGAAAATCATAATTGCTTCTTTATTTGTATGAGAAACATAATATCTATTGATAAAAAATAAATAAAGATAAGAATCGATAATTAGGAAAAAACTAAGCATTTGTTCTCAAGGGAAATAAAATCGTATATACAATCAAGAAAGATTGACGGAAAAGATTTAGACAGTGAAATGATAAGGAAAGATGAAAATAGCAGTCAATGAAAGCAGTGAATGATGTAAAACTAATCTTCTACAGTATGCAAATCATTAAGAAGAAATTTACTACTCAACATACAACCAATATTACCACCAATAACATTCAAGTTCAAGATATCTACTCAACTCAAATAAAAACAAAGAATAGGTTGACTAAACCAATAGTAATAATGAACTATAGAATACAACTTTCCTTGTAATGAAAAATACCTCTTACACTAGTGAGAAATAATAAAGCTACAACTTAGAGATCATACTTGCAATGAACATTACAAATCTAAAGGCTTTAACAAGAAAAGATCTTCGTAGAGTAGAAAAGGTATTGATAGTCATCAAGAATGCTGATAAAATTGAAATGGCTACAGATAATGGGATCAAAAGAAACAAGTTGAAAGACATTTTATTTCGACTTATGGCCATTTTTTATAAGAAGAGCATGTGTGTGTGGAATAAATACTCACATAGTCGTTTTTAATCTTTATCTTTTTATATAAGAATGTGAATTAATAGTACCTATTGATATCTATAATAAAAACTTATACGTGCTTTGAAAATAAGCTCCTGCTTTAATTTATCCTTTAATTGACATAAAGATGACTTGATTGATCTTTTATAAAGAATTCAATACAACAGTTGTACTCACTTTCTATTTTACTAAACTATTCCAAACTACCTTTTTTGATGCAGTCACAGACTCTCTTTTTGATTTTGTTTAGTTACCAAAACAACTCACAAGTCAACGGATGAATTTATCACCATTGATTGTCAGATTACGCAATTCTAATTCTGTGCCGTTCCTTACACAATTGCCATTGGCTCCACTCCGACGTCGAATGTGGTTTAGGGTTCCTAACCGCGCTTTTATTCTCAGGTTTATATCTCTCAAAGCCGCGCACCGTGGATCAATTATGAATAATACCAATGAACTCACTACAGAGCAAATTCAAGAGTTTCTCGATCTCAGCAAGCGACTCAAAAAACAAGAGCTCTGAGAAGAGTCAATTGATGTCCAATCCCTCCCAGAAGAAATCCTTGATGATTTGGAAACCACTCCCAAAAGTGTACTCAGGGCAAAACTCAAAAAATTTGCCAAAGACGCAAGCAAATATGAAGTAGGGAAGTAAATCCAGTCAGGAACGATAAACAGAGTTTACTTTCCTAAACTCAAGAAATACCAAATGGACGCCTCTCAAACGATCGTAGCCATTACCAAAGGAGCAGATCGCCTGTGCACACATCCGGCCGGGCAACAGCCGAGATCTACCAAGAATTTCAGTACGTCATCGAAAATGGTGGCACAGAAGCCGACATGAGTAACATCCTTGAGCGAATCAAATGACTTACCATCTGCCAATTCGGTATTGACAAAGAATTGGACAAAGATGCCAAAGATTATACCGCAAAGGCACTAAGGCTCTCAAACAGCCTCTGATACCTTGAAGACGAGGATGAAGAGGAAAAGAATTACTTCTTCTCCTCAGAAATTGTGGAGTAGATTCAACAAACAAGGTTTGAAAAATCAGTCATTAGAAGAGCCAGCCAACAAAAATGTAGTGGATTCAACAAGGGAGGTAACACTCACAGAGACTTTGGACGCAGAGGACGTGCTAATGGGAACAAAGAAATTTTTTATTCAGGGGAAGGGGAAGAGGATACAGGATTGTTGGTCGTACCTAGAACAATCTCAGTTGTCTCAGCTCCGGTTTTCAATATGGTAAATGCTCTCAGAGCCACACTTTATTTTTCATATGTTTAATAATAAATTTAGTTTAAACCTCTTTCTTCCCTATATATTTCAAAGCCGCGCATCGTGGAACATATTATGAATGATATCAATGAAAATGACACAGCAAACCGATATCTTACTACAGGAGAGGCATTTGAACTATTCAAGCGCCTTCAGATCGAAGAACGGGACCAAGGAGATGAGAAACTTCATGGCTCGGACTTATCATTGGGGATATCAGAGTATCTCAATGGTACGCTAATGTACAAACTCAAAGGGAAGTTCAAGCGTTTCAAAAAACAGGTTGCCCGTTATAACAATGACACTTGGAATAGACAAGAACAAATCAATAAGGAGCTTATCCCTTAACTCAAAGAGTGGAAGATTGACAACAACATTTATAAATACTCAGAGAACACACGGGTACAAGCAAGAGCGAGTGCTGAAATCTATGAGTAATCATATTACTTATAACAAAAGATTCAGTTCAATAATGAAGAAGATAAACATATTTTCGAAGGAGCAGTTGACCAAGCATCCAAACTGGCAGCCTTTGGATTTGGACAAGCAAAATTTTAAGATAATGATGCCAAAGAATTTGCAACTAAAGCAATTAGAAAAATCACAGAATAAAGATCGAGTCTACAATACCTTTGGCCAAGAATTCATTGCCAACTTACACCAAGCAAGATTTCAATAAAACAAACGTAAATCAATTTTCAAATGCTTCTGACGCGAAGAATAACTTGGTAAAAAAATTTAAGAAAGAATACCAAAAGCAATATCCCAACAGCAAGAGATGTCCGTCAACAAAATTCAACTTTGAGACACTCTAGTCGTCCTCACAAGTATAAAGGATAATAAATATTGAAAGAAATAATGTTTCCATCACGTTGATCAAAGACAGTGGAAAGTTAATCAAGGATAAGCTAGATGTAAATGATAGTGGAAGGAAGGAATCTAATACATAACTTATGCTTAAACTAACACTCCTACTATTGGTCAAAATATAGACAGCAATTAATAATGAAAATGGTATTGGATTGTAAAGATTCTGATATCTATCCTGACGATGAAGATGATAACTCTCAAGATAATAGTGCTTGTTCTCAAGATGAAGGAAATCAATCTGAGCCAGAAAGCTTAATATATGCCATTAAAGGTGACGCAAAGAATTTTAGAAGCACCTTCTCATCTTCTAAAAGGAATTTTTAAACAATCATATACTGCAACCGTCACAATTTTTTAACAACTTAAATTTCGCTGAATTTTCAAAACTTAGTGGAAGGTGTTTTTGTTATTCTCCTTTTTTTTTAGTAGCTACTTCATTTCATTCAGATGCTTCACCAGAAAGTAAGCCTTCCGATACTGACATGTTGGTTGCTTCTTTACCATTTTTGTTTTACCGTGCTCAGATATGAAGTATCGCGTTCTCTTTGGCAACAAACAAGCTTTCAATACCTCTTCGGACATATGGGAAACAGAAGTATCATTTCTCTTATTAACATGAGTCCTGATGTTTGATCCAACTGACATGATGAACAGCAAACTTGGAATACCAAGCGTCCAATTCCACTTCGTCTGCAAACTAGATGTTGGCCAAAGGTTCATTAACATATTCAAGAGCGCTTCTTTGAACAAAAAGGTATTGAGAAATGTTGATAGATGAAGTGGACAACATTTTATACATTGTTGTCAGGAAAAGTCTATCTCTGCGAATAAGGTAATAGATAAATCTAAAGAAACATGACTGCTGCAATGTATGGTTATTTAAGGAATTTCTTCTAAAGGTTCTCCTGAATGCCTTAATTTAAAGTGTATCAAGGAAAATTGTTTGCACGGGAAAATTCAGTGGGTTTATTTGTAAACTCTCACTTACGTGAAATTCTGTTGGTAATATCTCTTATTTTAATTTATTACATCTACTGACATTACTATATTGCTAGATCTTTCAATCATATCATATTATTAAAGAAAAACCAATCACATCCTGAAATAGACATGAGTGATTTATACAGAGCAATGCTAGACGAATATAGAAATCACGAAAAAGTTGATCAAAAAACTTTCACAAAAATTATTGAAGCATTTAGGGTAATATAAATGCAAATATGAAAAAGTTAATATGATGTCAACTTATTAATATATTTTCTCATTCTTCTCTTTTAGATGGATGACATTGATTCTAGTCGAGACGGGCTAAAGATTATATTTTTCAAAATTTATGAAACTGCTGAAAAAGAAGATAGGAAAATGATCGATGTCCTGATCAATTTGTATGTAGTATAATATAGTATATCTAACGTGATATTGTAGGATTCTAAAAATTGTTTTATGATTTTAGAATTAACAAATTGCCTAACGAAGAAATCCTCGACTGCAATATTGAGGAACAAGAACTCATCACCAACTACATTGATCCCATTCTCAGCCCAATATTTCATCAGCCTGAGCGAGACAATCTATTTTTGTGGTAAACAAACTATTAGAAGCTTAATCGTCTTCAGCATTAAACATATTAATTCTTTGCCTAATTGATAGGTTGAATAAGATGACTTTGAAATCTTATAACAAACGACCTGATGCCGGCTGTGCGCTTGTATATGAAAGAAGAGTTATCAACTACTCGAGTTTTGTTGAAGTTAAGGCCGAATACAAGAAGAAAAATTCCATATGCTTGCATGAAGATTTACTACGTTTGTCATTGTTTGGAATGAATGCTCTAGAAGAAACCAATGCTAAATGCATATTACTCATTCAAATCATAGGTAAAGTAAATCTTAATGTCCTTTTTACTCTATGCTTACAAATGTGTATATCATTATACAGGATCTTCATTAACTGTATATGGTTGCGCTGAACATAACCATGGCCCTAACATCATATTTGAGATTATAAAGTTTAAAATCCCTTTATCTCTGCAAGAACTACCTGGATTCATAATGAAGTTAGATGATTTGAAGTGTCTTGGTTACTTTTATCATGAACTGTGCATTAATAGACTAGAGACAAAGAAGCGTGAATGTTGTATAATGGTTAAGGTAATAAAAGAAAAGGTGGAAACAAAAATAAAAAACAATCTGAGTACTTTTTGAGACTGATCTTTATTTCAGCTTTAGTTTTAGTAAAAACCATTCTAATTGAAGGCAGGTATTTATATCTTTTATTGTAAGCGTTCTTCTAATCTTCAGGTGCTTTAGCAAGTGTCATCTATAATTATGATTATGAAAACTTTTTATTTGTTCTTTTGTATGTCTGTCATAGATTATCTTTTATTCTGGGAATTCCTCACTGAATTGAATAACGTTATTTTACGCGTTATTTCAATTATGTGAAAGACTAGCAATATTCCTGATATTGGATTGGATCTTGTTATTTTAGTTGATACTTCTTCTTATCAAAGAACTCTCATTAATACAAAACATATTCTAAAAAAATACGTTTAAATGGAATTGATTGTGTGATCTTATTTAAATAAACTTGTATTAGGACTTATATTTATCAATGTCAACTATAATCAGTTACTGTTCTACAACAGTGAGTACTCGTTCTCCCAAAACAATCTTGATTTGGTTGAAATTATCAATAGCCATACAACAAAGAGTTTGAAATCATCCATTGATTTTTCTCCCTTTTTTCATATAAGTTAATAAAATTAATAATAATTATCAATATACATCAGCTAGTCTTGGGAATCGGCGTGTATTGGTACCGCTACATAGGGATCTTTTAAATAGATTGTGCAGATATAATCGTTTGGTTCTATCAATTTGCGAAGGGCTGATACTCCCTCCATCTTGAAGTGTTCCATTTGAATGAAGCTGTTCAACTTTTGACAACCCATTATCGGTCTATGTTTAGTCTTTTCTTGCAGTGTGAAAATTTTGAAAGTTACGGTTCTGTGTCGGTGAGACTTCTATCATGCCCCTTTCTAAAAACTTCTCTACTACTGAGTTTATGTGTAGTTGTTCCCTCGATTGTTGTCTTTTTTTTTTACAAGAGGAGAGAAAATACTTTTCTATTAGGTCAAGTAAAAGAGAAATTGAAAGAAAGATATGAAACTGGATAAAGGACTATAAGTTTTTTTAGGTGCGCTTGTAATTTTAAGTTTTATTTTGGATATATGTGAATTATAAATGACTTGTTATGTTTATGATGATGATTATTTAAAAATGGCTTTAAAGAGTAACAATTGATTGAACAAGATAATATTGATCAAGATGAACAAGAGTTGATTAACCAAAGTGATTATTTTGAAGATGACAAATAGACCAACCAGTAAGGATATGTAAAGCAAAATGTTTTTTTAGTGCCTCTAGGACGCCCCAGTCTCATATCGCTTCCCCTGCTCAAGTTACGCGGCGAGTTTGCCCACCTGGAATGGTACGGAATGTTATCCCATATAGCCTGTTTCGGGTCTAATGGGTCCACTAAGCCAAGAAGCAACAACTCGGTCAGCCTTAAGCTACAGCGTGAATGCTGCAAACTGTTTGCTACTTGAATTGTTTACCCACCTAACGCTTCAAGGTACCAGACTATCAGGCCAAGAGCTCTTGATGTAAAAAGATATATTTGGAGAAGGGGCAAGACAAAACACATGCAGCACATATCTTACAAAGAGAGTCAGTGATTGTATAGAGTGAGAACAAGCGCACCAAAAAGATAAAGAAGGATATTTGTTTTGTAGCATCAGTAACTAAATGTATGTAGTCAGTTCAGTGCCTAATCATTATTATCTTTTCTAAACCATTTTACTTTTAGCCATTTGATTTCATAGGAGCAGTGTAGCAAGATAGATTATGGAAGCATCAAAAGCAAAAGAGTGATTGATAATAGAGCATTCAGACCATCACCATTTAGAAAGAAGAGGATTCAAGCCATTAGTTTTAGAGTGAAGAGTATTTGATTTGATAAAGAAAGAAAGCAAAAAAAAAAGTAAGGAAAAAAAGTTCTTTAAATAACTTTGCTTGAGGGGTCGGGCCATTTTTTTGTTTATTTTCCAAGAATTCTTTCTTTTTCAACTGCAAAGGAACGGTAAAAAGGAGAAAATAACGTTCTAAACTGACTGATAAACAAAAGAAAAAAGAAAAAAAAACGTAAACCATTTTCTTTGTTTACAATCATTATTCTCTTTATTGGTTTATTATAAAAACAACAAGAAAGGGATATGAGCCATAATCTAGGTTTGAAGGAATAGAATCTTTTTCTCTTTTTAACAAACCTCAAGTTATATGAAAAGACATTACTTTTTTTTTGGCTTGTTTGTACAACTCTTTTCTTTATCTGCATGATTTTCATATGAAACACTAACAATTTATATATCCTTTCTATTCACTTTCAAGTACATACAAAACCAAAACAAGACTTGTCTTTGATCTTGTATCTTTTCTTACCTTTGCTTCATAAACCTCATACGATATACTTTAGGTGAAAGGAATAGGGTTCATTTAAATAAAAAGGGAAAAAAAAGGGAGAGAAGTCAGCTTCTGTGTGTAACCCTCATGGAATACCAATTCAGACAAATAAACAATAAAGCCGAAAGTAAATTAGTATTCTTTTTCAATAGTACTTTTTATGTAAAAAATAAAATATAAAAAAGGGTAGATTAATAGTGAATTTTGAGAGGGGAAACCATTAGGTGCTAATTAATTTATTTATAAAAGACTTGCATAAAAAACTTGATTGTTTGTGTTACTCTTTTAAGGCTGATAGAAAATAACTGTAATGTATGTATGTAAATAAAGAACGAGTATGGTTTAAACAAAAGCACACGATCCAATCACTAAAAAAATAAGAAAAAATAGGGAAAAAAAAGGAAAAAAGAGAAAGATAGGAGTTTACTAGTAATTGCCTCATCTTAAAATTATAGCAACTTGATTTACTCTTTAATATTAATCAATTCATAGCTAATGATTAATATAATTCAATTTGTTGGTTAATACTCAAAACATGATTTCTTTTTTCACTATAGTCAAGAACGCTTTAGAAATACAGCATATCATCTTAAGCTACTCATGTTCACTGACAACATTTTTCAACTTTATTTCCTTTTAGAGAGCATACTTCATATTTCAAATGTTTTCACTTTTCAAAAAAGCCTTATACTTGGTTGATGATTTTTTTATTCTAGCAAAAAAGGTATAATAATAATTTGTTGACAAACATACAACATCATTCTTGATGATAGAGAGCTTGGTGTATTTTGATTGGTTTCATTCAAAGCCGACAATGAATTAGAAGAATAATCAATCTATCAATGGCTTTTTCTCGCAGCTTTTGATGATTGTTTGTATTTAAGAGTAAATATAAAAGCGTATTCCTAAGGATGTTATATTGCCTACTCTCATCTACACGATCATCAGCATAGAGTTCTTTATTGGTTTTCTGTAAAGGCTTTATATACGATATGATTCAAAGAACCAAATTTTTTTTTATAATTCTAGCCTTGTTCATATTCTATACTGCTCTTCATCCTTGTATGTTAGTAGTGATTTATGTCCCATTGATATTGTAATTTTGTTTCATTGTTGGCCTAAATGATCTTCAGAAAATAAAATAAAATAAAACTCCGAATAAGGAAAAAGTGAAAAGTGGGAAAGATCAATTGCTGATATAAAGCTCACTTACTACTCAAAACTGCATTTATCAAAAAGAATTACAGAAGCGTATAAAAGTGTGGAAAAAAATCACTTCAAGGGCTTTGTTTCACATTCTTACAAATGCTGGGATAAATGTCAAAACAAAGGGTCCATGTAATAGATACTAATGACATTATCAAAAGCCAATAAATCAGCAATAAAAATAAGGTAAACAACGGTATCAAAAAAAGCAGCCTGCAAAAAGCGCGTGGTCGGTTTCTTTTTTTTCTCATTCGTCAATGCAGAGGGAAATATCCAGTAACGGATTTCTACAATTACCACCACAACTTATAGTGCTTGACAACAAATGCTTTGAATGTGGTAAAGACCATACGACACCAAGAAATCTTTGATACCATCTTTCGTCTCATCACAATTACGACTTTCCCAAACGCAATCCGAGACACCAACATTTTAACAATGAAAAGTGCACATACATCAAGACATCAACTAGACAAGGGGCCATCTCACAACATTGCTCATGCCTTTGTTGTCCTGAATACTTTGAGTCCATGCATCCTGAGTATCTACCTTTGAAGCAGCAACTAAAAGACTAACGAGAAGAAACACATCATTAGAACAGCGATGTCTACAGCGAAGTGTTCGAAGAACTACATCATAAAGATAATATCTATGGCCAAACGAGATCAATCAATACCATAAATGAGCAATTGTACAATCAAGCACTGAACATTGACGATATCATCTTTGATCCACCTGACCACGACGACCATTTGATAGTGGGAAGCTTTGATGTGACTGACGCCTTTTATATGCTGCAACGCTCATTATCAAATTATAAATGGAAGTTATCGCTCAAAGACCATATCCATCTTGGGTTGGCTGCCAATTCTATCCTTCTTTTATGCCGCGAGGAACGTCCGAATGATCTCACACCTTTTTTCGACGATATCAACTTGGCTAGCACAAGGAAATACATTGAAATTTTGTACAGCATCAGAAATGTATCAATGCCAATGGAAAGTGTCACACGCATATTACGCATCGTCGATCAACTTAACACAGGAGAGCTCACTCGAATTCAAGCTTCAATGGAGTTAATGGGAATGGATTTAATCGATGCAGAACAGAAATTTATCAAGAGTATTTGTGGTCTGATTGAAGCGTTTTAAGTATTAAAAATAGGATAAAGAAGAATCAGCGAGACCGAACGATGGTTCTGAAGTCGAATACTTTTATTAAAGAAAGATTTCAAGGCTATTTATATTAGTTTGAACAAGACCTGAGATTAGATGACAAAAGATAATTACGACCGATATGATTTGATATGTATAAGAAGAATATTATAATCTGGTGCTAGTCATAAACTGTCTAGATATAAACTAAAACATATTATTCAGGGTAATTGCTAATTATCAGGATCTATTCTTATTCAAACTCATTGGTAAAGATTTAGTTCAGAACGATAAGACTATATCTTATTGATTTGTCAAAACATGACACTGATTCAGAAACTACCCAGAGCTAGTATCCGAGATGATGTAAACAAAGCTGAGCTTTGCACGCGATTCATTGAACCGTTCTTGTCTGATCTCTTTGACGATCCTGACCAGGGTTACTATTTACGCTGGACGAATGCTAGAACTCTTGAAGCTAAGGAAAAATCTGCCGATACAACTGTGGAACGCCCGGATCTCTGCATAACGAAGTCTCTTGGCCGTACATGGCATCACTACAGTGGATTTGGTGAGGCAAAGGCGGCCAAAATGGGCGAAAACATGTATCTCGTTTGCAAGGATCTATGGCGTACCACGATCTTCTGCAAGGATAGTCTGGACAGCCAGAACATGCAAGACGTCATGGGAATCCAAATAGTGGGCCGATTGATCACATTCTATGTTTTGATTCTACCGGCAACTGGTTTGTACGTATGCTTGAATTGGCCGAACTCAAGATTCCGGATTCTTTGGAAGATTCACCAAAACTCGCCTTGGATATTTCCAAAATATTGAAAGTCCTTGATGTATTCCATCGTGTGTGCGTTCCAATGTCCGACTCGGCTCTCAACAATCGACGCACAACTATCATTACAAACCTATCAATTTCTCAATTATTTACAACCTCACAAGATCGGAATCGTGATTCATCCTTGAAACGTCGACACAACTAACCAATTATTTGTGCTTGATCACGTTCATCTCTCCATAAAAAATTGATTGCTTCGTTATTCCCATGGATTGACGCTGACCAGGGTTTTCTTTTTTGCAGGTTGCGTTTTTTTTTTTTTTTTTGTGTGTGTTTTCGCAGACTGCTTTTTTTGATACCGTTGTTTACCTTATTCTCATTGCTGCTTTATTGGCTTTTGATAATGTCATTAGTATCTATTACATGGACTCTTTGTTTTGACATTTATTCCAGCACTTGTAAGAATGCGAAACAAAGCCTCTGAAGTGACTTTTCTCCACACTTTTATACGCTTCTGTAATTCTTTTTGATAAAGTGTATTCCTGCAATAATCTATAGCGCTTAACCTTACTCCTTGCCACTCCCAGAATTGTTTTATTGAGCTAAGTTCAGGAGAATAGGTAGGGCGATATACGCTTTTGTATCCTTGGTATTTAATATATTTATGTTTTCATGCATATGAATGGGTGCATTATCCATAACTATGTAATGACCCTTCATATAAGGATGTTTGTCCATTTTATCGAGAGTCATTTTCAAGAAACTAATGTAATGGCCTACCACAGTTCCTGAGCTTATATATTCATTGACTTTTTTCTTCTTGGTAGGCCATGGTTTTCTTACACTGATGGCAATTAAACCAGCGTCTGAGATATCCCCCAATATGGGCGTCGTATTTGCTCTCGTAGTAGACCGGGTAGCAATGATACGAGTACCTTTCTTGGACCAAACCATTGAACGTTTCATATTGATACCAAAAGCAAGCTCATCAAGAAACACGCAATTCATTAGGAAGTTCATGTCTGCATTTTCCCTTTTTGCAAACCCGATCATGTCACTCCTTAATCTTTGATTGACTGTTCCTTTCAATAGAATGGAAATCTGCTTTTTTCAACGAGAGATTGCATTCACCTCCCATAAAGTTATAAATAATGCTGTGTGAAAATTTAAAATCATTGAATCGATTCAATAAATACTCGGTCACTTCAACAACAGTAGCAGAGGGATTAGTATCAACGAAGTTGATAACAGTCATCTCGTGCTCTTCGATCAAGATACACTCACGACTTATTTTTTCACATCTCTCAAAAATGCTGTCAGGGCACGTATTATATTGCTTACCACATCTTTGAGCAGTTCAAATGTGAATTCCCAACTGCTTCGCTGCTGCTGATGCACTCATACACTTTTCAATCTTCAGATCGAAAAATCTAGCCTTATCCTAAACAGTGTATCGCACATAGTCTCGCCTAGTATTTGCTTCCTTCATACAGATATCTTCATTTTTTGGCTTTTCTATCAACATTGGATAAATCAGGGATCATTCACTGGTGGGTGCATCTTTCAGGTATTCAGTATGAGTTGCAATTGTCTCAACCATGAATTCATTCTCATCAACGATGTAGTCTATAGCTTCGGGGCCACCATTCTTACTAACGACATTCCCATGTCCATCTTCAAATAAAAGTATTGTACTCATGTTAAATTGTAAAGAATTGGAAACAGAAGAAAACATCAATAAAAATTATCTGCGTTCATATTTTTCGCGTGCTGATTTCTGAGCAGGCGACATGGTTTCTAAAAATACGACTTCTAATTCTGTAAACGCAAATTTAATTTTGATTGGCCAGGGGCAAAGTCCCCTAGCGAAGTGGTCAAGTTCTTTCTGCTGGATTAGTCTCTCGTCTGGCGGCACTAGTGTAAAGATGCAGACTTTAATTTTTGACCCGAATTTACATAAAAACCAATACAAGGTTCAAAATTGAGAGGTGCATTAAAATCAAGACATGCTTTAAATTTGAAGCATGTTATAAAATCCATAAAAACTATAAAAACATTTATTTCACTTTTGACAAACTTACTTTTTACATATTATACTCTTTATTATTTTAAATAAATACCATTCAAAGCAAATTTCTTTATTATTATTATTTTACTAAGCACCAAGAACAAGTCAAGTCCCTTGAAGTCAAATATCTTCATTGTATCTCTGATAAAGCCCATAACAAGCCATTATTATCTTTATATCAAGACCGATCTACTTTAAAACAAGATCTGGTGGTCACTCCAATCAAGAAAATACTCAAACATAACTTTAATTTATATATAAAATTACTTTAAGCTCTCCATAAATACACAAGGCCTAAATAGAAAACAAATTTTTACATTATAATTTTTATAGGAAAAGGGATTGAGATTAAAGAGATGCAATAAAAAGGTTTACAAAAGGTTGGAATTTTGATGAAGGAGAATAGATAGAATGGACTCGATGTTTTTGAAGAACAATTACCTCAAGGCATGCAACAAGAAATTAGTTTGAATGAAGGCAATAATGATAATGATGTAAGAAGCTCTTTTCTTCTTCTCAAAAAGCAAACAAGACTATAAAAAAGGGGCAGGAGAGAAAAACAAAAACGGAAAGAAGCCAAAAGACAGTCTAGAACAACAAGGTATTTCTCTTGTTATTTATTCAACAAACAAATGGTTTGAAAAACTAGAAAAGAAAAGAGGAACAGGTCAAGGAGAATGGAAAAGAAGAGCTAAAAAAAGCTAGAATAGAAGAAAAGAATACAAAGACAAAGCACACGAAACACAGCAAACATCATCAAAAGATATAGATTCGGATAGAGTAATGCCACTTTAGTGAAATAAAGCGGTTGACACAAGTGATGGGGTTGGACAGTGAAGGTGAAGAATGTATATCTTGAAGCAATCCTGTAAGGATGTTTTAGAACACGAGTCAGCTTCTGTTTGTAGGAAGAGAGGAATATGAACAATTCAATCAACGTTTATAAGGGGGATAGGAAAACACTGGTTTATAAAGAAAGAGTTATTACTAGATCATTTTATTGGTAACATCCTTTTAAGCTCTTTTCATTTTTAAAGGATAATTATCGCAGCAGCTTGAGACAATGCCTATGCCTTGTGGCAGCAGAGATTTTTCTTTCTTGATGGCAGATAATTATAAAAATTCTCTCAATGTATAGCTTGTAGATAAAGGCATTTTTGAGAAAGGATGTTACTTTAGATCCCCTCGCTGTAATTTTCTATTGATGTACTGAGTTTGTCCCTCATTTCTTGATCTATTATAATGCTAGTGATGACCAGAAAACCGATAGTAGATATTCTTATCATTAGTTTCCCTGAATTGGCTTAGATAACAGTAGTAGCAAGATTTCTATGTCAATTAGTACATAGCAAAATTGATAAAGGATAGCTCTAGACTCTTCTTTTGTAATGAGTATGCAACACTGTCGATCATTCATACATCTCTATGGTGAGCATATGCAACTTTTACTGTCCATCAATCAAAAGTCTATCTGAAGATATGTTTAACAATGTTACATTTTATGTCAAAATATAATGCACGATCTACATTTAAGATTTTAAATACATGACTATCCATCTCTTGATCGCTTTCATCCTTCAACGCTCTATTAAAAGTCTCCTTGCTGATAATTCAATGCAGATTGTCGATATTTGGCTTCTATAGATTCTGTTAGTATAGAGACTTTCATCCTTTAATGTATTTCTTTGTATAGATACAAAAAGTGTCATAATTGCCAATGATTTGATCAATATTGATTTGTTTTAGCAGTCAGTACCTTATGATCTGAATCTTTTTGCTTATAGCATTCTACTGTAAGTTTATTGGAAATGACATCAGAAAGTGCCCTCCATCGAGTTGAAGCGGACTAGTAATACAATGTTGAACTTAACATGAGCCAATCTTGATAAAATTATGTAACTTATTTCAATTTTCAATCGAAATGGATATTGCACTCTGTTCATATAATACAATAAATTAAAATATGGGATATTTTTCTTCTAAATCTTGTAATCGCTGTGAATAGCAACTGCACCAAGTGTAAGGTCTTCATAAACTTTGCCCACTGTCTTGAATCCAGCATCACAGATAATTTGTGCAATTGTTTCTTGAGCAGAAAAATTACAAAATACTTTCTACAAGGCATTAGTATGAGTCATGATTATCATCGATGATTTGATCTAAAGTAGGGATGATATCAAATGAACAAATATCGCAAACTTTACAAACAGTAAATCATAAAGATTTGATTTTTAGTGATATTGTATATTTACTTTCCAATCAATGGGTTATTTACCTTGCTAAGCCCAAGGCACATGAAACAACCTCTCTTCTCTAACATTATGTATGTTTATTTGACGGTCTTACCCATATGAATGCCAGTACGGATACCAAAGGTGATCGTATAGGCATCAACCGATTCACTAGGAATATTCGACAGATTTTCTGCATTTTGTACCAAGAAACTTGCTTGGTTGGCTGCAGCAGAATGAAGAAAAAGCTTAAGTACAAGTCTACTTGCCAAACTAATCTCTAAAATACTTTAATCATTATTTCTCTGCAAAAAAGAGAAAAATACGATACGATAAATCATTGAACATGATTCGATTTCTTTTTATAATTCATATGATTCAACAAAGAAAGCAGGTTCGAATTGCATGCAATAATAGAGAAAAAAGAATTGTGCTTTATATTTTATTAACATTCTCTCTTGACGACATATAAGGTCTATCAACAAGGATAAGGAAAAGAGCCTCTATTTCGTAAATCATAGGAAGGTGACTATCTTAAGGAGGAGGAGCAGCAGCAGCAGGAGCAGCATCAGCAGGAGCAGCAGCATCAGCAGGAGCACCACCAAGTAAACCACCAACGATAGGAAGACCACTTGAACCACCAATACCACCTAAAGCACCACCAAAGAGAGCTTCGAAAGGAGGAGGTAACTGTCTTTTTTCTAAAGTAGCAGGGCCAAGAGGAAGTGAAGAGACAAGCATAAAGACGGATAATAAACCAAAGGAGACAAGAACTGAACGCATTTTTATATGTAGAATATATGAGTTGGTTATAACGAGATTATTCAAGAAAAAAGAAAAAGGGAAGGCTCTTTTTATATGTGCTGATATAAGGAATTGGAACGAATTGTTGTTTTTCATTGCAATCTATATAAGCCATCACTTATGATCGGAGGCTCTTTTGTTTTTGTAAGCACGATGGTAAATTAAAAATGCGCATTCTTAAAAGAAATCTGCCCTAAAAGAAGGTATATTAGGTTTATATAAATTTCAGGGATTGACGTATTCAAACAAGAGCCATTCAAAGTGATAGATTAAGCTTATCTTTCTTTTATGATGATTATGTACCATAAATGAATGGAAAGTATTATTTGGAGATAAACACTATCCATTGTATGTGACTTTTAAAGTGTACATATTTGTATAGATAGAGCATCATTAAACCAAAAGAAAAGCAGCCTTTACCTTATTGTTACTATTAAGCCACTCTGCTACATGCATCATAAGGGATGTGTGCTGGCATGGATAGATACTTTGGGGGTATCCGAAGCATACGTCTTACTAACTTGATAAGTCCTAATTGTAAAATGCATTCTATCACTTGTACTTTATAGATTAGAGACTGATTTGGTTCCCTATTATCCATGTACTGATATAGTCAGAAATAGCCTTCAAAGTAAACCTCTTTATAAATTAAAGTCATTCTAATCCATGACTAAGTAAACCTTTCTTTTCTTATTTTGAATGATTGGATAATATTTAATTTATTCTAAAAGGAATAAATATAAATATCTAATATATTCTACGATTTTCTCTATTACAAGACATTATAGCACTATATATTCTTTTTATTTATTTGTTTATTGTTGATTATTCTGCTTGTAGAAACATCTACTGAAACAAGTCTTATTAACAGTGACTATATCTAATACTGGATATATAGAAATAGAGGAAATTGATAATGAAACAAGAGAGAATGATGATATTATTATCTCCCTAGTTCTGAATGCATTTGAAAAGGCTGGGATTGAGTCTAAGAGTGTGATCATCATGTCAAAATTACATTTGTCAAAGTTTTACCTAAAGTCTAATAGATCTCATTAGTTGCCGTATGCATCCTTTTTGCAAATTTCATTTTGAAAATAGTTGAAAAAGAAAAATATATATGAAAACAAGCATATTGACGCAAACAGAAAATTATGATTGCTTCTTTATTTGTATGAGGACCATAATATCTATTAATAAAAAAAGAAATAAAGATAAGAGCCAATAATTAGGAAGAAAATAAGCATTTGTTCTCAAGGAAATAGGATCGTATATACAATCAAGAAAGATTGACGGAAAAGATTTAGACAGTGAAATGATAAGGAAAGATGAAAATATCAGTCAATGAAAGCAGTGAATGATGTAAACCTAATCTTCTACGGTATGTAAATCATTAAGAAGAAATTTACTACTCAGCATACAACCAATATTATCACCAATAACATTCAAGTTCAAGATGTCTATTCGACTCAAATAGAAACAAAGAATAGGTTGACTAAACCAATAGTAATAATGAACTATAGAATACAACTTTCCTTGTAATGAAAAATACCTCTTACACTAGTGAGAAATAATAAAGCTACAACTTAGAGATCATACTTGCAATGAACATTACAAACCTAAAGGCTTGAACAAGAAAAGATCTTCGTAGAGTAGAAAAGGTATTGATGGTCATCAAGGATGCTGATAAAATTATGTTGGCTACAAACAAAGATACTAGCAATCAGGAAACAAACCCACCTTGGAACTATATTCAGCTTAAACACATAAATGAGCGTAGACATACATTTTGATCAAAAGAAACAAGTTGAAAGTCATTTTATTTCGACTTATGGCTTTTTTTACAAGAAGAGCATGTGTGTGTGGAATAAATACTCACATAGTCGCTTTTAATCTTTATCTTTTTATATAAAAATATGCTTTAATAGTATCTATTGATCTCCATAATAAAAACTTATGCATGCTTTGAAAATAAGCTCCTGCTTTAATTTATCCTTTAATTGATCTTTTATAAAGAATTCAATACAACAGTTGTACTCATTTTCTATTTTACTAAACTATTCCAAAGTACCTTTTTTGATGTAGCAACAGACTCTCTTTTTGCTTTTGTTTAGTCACCAAAAAAAAACAACTCACGAGCCAACTGATGAATTTATCACCATTGAGTGCCAGATTACACAATCCTAATTGATTACCCTTAAACCTGGTTGCCGTTATTATCCACTTTATTTTAAACTCAATCTGGATACAAGCGTCAATCACTCGACAATGCTTTTAGAAAATAACGAGGATTATTTTGATTTGAATTAAAAAATTCCAGAAGAATCAAGTGGTATCTTTTTTACATATTAACCCAAGAATAACATTTTTCTTTAGGAAAGAAAAAGTTACATCGACTATTTATTTTTTCTATGAGAGAGAAAAAGCGATCAATAGCCATTGTTATATAATTTTATCCAATCATTGGACTTTTTTTTTTCTTGAAAAACATTTAATTTGGGACTGTTAATGCTTTATCATTCGAGTGAGTTGTATCAATCGAAACGCTTGCAAGCGAATCGTATTTGGCCCTTTCCAATCTACTTTTATGTGTAGCATCAACCCCAAAACTCTAGAGGGAACTGAATTGTATTACAAATAATGGCATCCTTGTTACACAAAACTTATTTAGAATTTTTTTGATTGTTTCAAAAAAAAAAAACTTTTTTTTATTTTTTTCAAGAATGCAAGCACCACAAAACATTCCAACAATTCAAGTTGAAGGCATTCAACCCAGCACACGTCAACGTTCATTTTCACTTTCCAACCTAGTCAAAAGAACTCGACGAGCTTACTCTGTCTCATCTGCATATCCACCATCACCTTCTCAGCAGCAGTTGGCCTTACCTTCCTTTTCATCTGACCTTTCTTCTGTCATCGAGTTGACTCCTGCTCAAAGAAGGAATTCGATTGCAGCCGCACAAAGAAAATATGAAGACTTTGAACAAAAGATTGAAGCGGCTCCACTCTTTGTGTTGGTGTCTACCTATTTGAATTACTTCATCTTGATCATCTTTGGCCATCTTCGAGATATTCTCGGTAAGGTGTTTAAGCAAAAGAAATATGCACATTTGAGAATGAATGAAGGATATGCTCCTTTGGTATCTGATTTCGATTCTTTTTATACAAGACGAATGTATATGCGTATCAGGCAAGTAGTTCAGGTCATCCCGCCTGTCGCTTACCCTTTTCTTCTAGGGATTGTTGGAATAGACCGACGACAGGTGTGCCTGGAAGAAAGATTACGATTTTAGAAAGAGAATCCAAAGATTTCAATCAAACTTTCAGGTAAAAGAAAAAGAGAAAGAAACCCTCCGGCTGATGACGACGCCCTGTGTAGTTTGACTGGAAAGACGACGGAGGCGATCAATTTCTCTTCTTATAATTACTTGGGATTTGCACAAAATGAAGGATACTGTGCGGACAAGGTAGAATCGTGTGTGACAGAATATGGCATGAGCAGTTCAAGTACTCGTATGGAAGCAGGCACACTGGACATCCATCGTAATCTAGAAAAACAAGTGGCTCATTTTGTGGGGAAAGAGGATGCGATTGTGGTGTCCATGGGGTTCGCTACGAATTCGACCACGATTCCTTGTCTGGTGAGCAAGGTAAGCACACGATAAAGACAAGACAGGACTCGGATTCACATGACTATTGACAGGGTTGCTTGGTCATCAGTGATGAACTCAATCACAGTTCAATCATCTTTGGTGTTCGTCTTTCGGGTGCTTCTGTCCGTGTATTTAAACACAACAACATGATTGATTTAAGAAACGTGCTAAAGGAAGCCATCTCTCAAGGTCAGCCTAGGACCCATCGTCCTTGGAAAAAGATTGTTGTGATTGTAGAAGGACTGTATTCGATGGAAGGTTCGATCGTGAATTTGCCAGAGATTATTAAATTAAAGCGGGAATTCAAGGTAAAGACCGTCATGGATACACACACAGTGCTGATTTTTTTTATTAGTTTTATCTCTATGTGGATGAGGCACATTCCATTGGTGCCTTGGGTGAACATGGTGGAGGTGTCTGTGACTTTTATGGTATCAATCCAAAGCATGTGGATATCTTGATGGGCACGTTTACAAAATCCTTTGGTGCTGCAGGTGGTTATATCGCTGGTGATAAAGCGGTCATGGATCATTTGAGATTAAAAAACCATGCTTTTATTTATGCTGAATCCATGTCAACCGCTGTTGTTCAACAAGTAAGCGCAAGTATGAGCATCATCAGGTAAATAGGGAAAAACATATTTTTTTTTCACAGGATTCACATGCATTGTACATGTTAGCGGTGAAGATGGTACAAATGATGGCGTAAATCGTATTCAAGCTTTAGCAGATAATTCAAGATACTTTTCAAATGCATTAAGAAAATTAGGATTTATTGTCTATGGTGATGAAGGAAGTCCAGTCATTCCACTTTTACTTTTCAATCCTGCCAAGATATCGTAAGCCTTTTTTTTTTTTTTTTATTTGGCAGGACAATAGATTAATCATTTTATTACTAGTGCATTTTCTAGAGAAATGTTAAAGCGAGGAATTGCTATTGTGGTCGTAGGTTATCCAGCAACACCCATCATTAGTTCAAGAGCTCGTTTTTGTATATCATCTGCGCATACACGTAAAGATCTGGATGAAGCAATTCAACATATTAGTGAAGTAGGGGACATTCTTATGCTTAAATTTAAACCAGAACAAAAATAAACTATTGTGTAAATAAAAATTGTTTTGTATAGTATCATTTTTATATACATGTTTTCTATATATGTGTAACAGTTTATACATCTTTTAACCATTCGTTTTCAAGCATTTGACTAGCAGACGCACGTTTTGTGATATCCATCTCTAACATGGGCAACAAAAAGGCACTGATCGCATCTGCATCCTCTGGTGGAACAAGGAACGTGTCATGAAGCACATCCCTTAATCGACGATACCTTAGTTTTTTTATATGTTTTAATTTGCCAGAACGATCAAAGAATTCACGAGAGAATTCACCACCAGTGGTTAAGGCTCTTGGTACTGTACGTAATAATTCTAATATCTGAGCAAGATGATCTAATAAAGAATGAGTCCATGTAACCTATATCCATCAACCTACCATCGTCTTTATTGTATTTTGATCCTGCTCTAGGATCAAACAAGAATTCACCTGTTAACAATTCAAAAAACTAGAGAACCATTAGTTTCCTCAGTTTACAAACCCTAGATTACAGTACCATACATGAAGCACTCCACATGTCTGCTTTATGTGTCCATCTGGCTCCTACAATGACTTCCGGACTACGATATTGTCTTGTTTGAATGATATGCGTATATTCGCCATCCATCCAGCAAGCATTACCAAGATCAGCAATCTTGACCACAATGTCACTAAACGCATCCTTTTCTTTATTTTTTTCGCTGATGATGGCTGCAAAATCCAATACGGATGAAGACATCACTTTATGAGACACTTTCAGTTGCTGCATTTTTCCTTCTATTTCATCCACACTACATAAAAAGTCAGTGAGACCTGCTGGCTCGATGCAGAGACTAAGCACTTACCCATCTTCATTCTGCTGCTGCTGCTGCTGCTGCTTTTTCAATTTCTTTTTCAATCTCTTTTTGCGATTCTTTGACATGCCGGTCGTATCCACATTTTCCAACAACGACTTGGGCTGCTCCTTGTATTCTCCACGCAACACATCGGCCGTTTCCTTTCGGAGGTACTCTTCAATATCTGGAATCCAAACCAACACGTTCTCTGGTTTCAAATCGGTATGCACAATCCCACACTCTCGGTGTAGATAATCCAACCCTTCCAGGACCTGTTTGGCAATTCGCTTGACGATCGGCTGTGGTATGCCCTTGTAGTTGTATCGCTTCATCAGTGACAGCAAACTTTCACCGAGCACTTCAAATGTCATGCAGGCATGTTTACCGTGAGGACCCTCATGCCAAAAGTAATTGAGCAGCTGAGCGACATGTTGCCAACCTTTGGAGGCACTGTTGGTCGATCGTACGGATTCCAATAGTTTGATTTCTTCCAACGCGCTTTCGGTATATCGGTGAGCGGATTTCACAATCTTGAGTGCCACATGACGATCGTTACTAAATTCAATGTCAATAAAGTTCCACTTTCTTTTCTCGAGTCAACTTACAGAGTATCAAAGGCTAACCATACAGTCGAAAAATGACCCCAGCCTAGCTTTCGACAAATTATATATCGACCATTGTCGAACCGATCACCCAGCTGAACAGGATGGTAGCCTCCCTTTTTGTAATCTTCAACGTATTCTTCTTCATCTGATTGAATCGATTCAACATCAGAATAATCACTTTCTGAGCCACTATGGGACATTACTGAGAGAACACTTGGAAAAAAAAAAAAGGAACAAGAATTCAAAACCGAAAGGTTTTCTGTCTTGCGGGGAAAATTATTTTAGCCAATCATTCGAAAGTTTCCTTCAGCTTTGGGTATATATACACACATGAAGCATCATTTGTCCAATTTGTCGTGTTCTTTAGATTACACAGTAATAAAAGGCCATTAATACATTCATATACTATCAAATTCAGCTTCATCTTATCCGGTCTAAGCTCAGCTGATTCTCATCCACTTTGGGGATAATCACAGAAGCTCTCTTGCCCTAAAATTGGCACTTTCTTTCCCAAGGAAGATTCATATTGAAAGCGATGAATAAAGATGAATTCATTGTTGCCTATTTCTATACACCTGTTTTTATTCCTTTTGATAAAGATGTATGGGGAAGGTGAACCATTTGATATAAAGGCACCTGTTTATCATTCTGATGACCATCAAATTGAGCACTTGAATCATGCCTTTATCAACTCACCTACAATGATTTTCTCACATACCTTCGCATTGATCACGAATGCGCTTTACATGCCATTGAGAGTATAAAGATAAAAGTATTTTTTCTGAATGTACTGGTGGTTAATTTATATCTTACCCATCTCTAAACCAGTATACATTGTCCAGATGAAAAGGCTCCCGATTTTCCAACATTCTCTTTTTTGTTCTAACCAGTGGTTATTCTTTTATGAGTTTGCAGATTTTGCAATTTTGTCAAAAGGTTCCATATAAATGCTCTTGTATAAAGCTCTTTGTATAACCATTAAAACCCCAAGACTTTCGTGCTCTAATCCATGATAACAGGATGAAAGTTCCTTTTGCTTTCTTCCTGTTCTTTTCTATTCTTGTCGTGCCCAATAGAGACGACTTGGTCCTCGTGTAGTGTCATTATTACTAAAAGAATCAGTATGCTGATTTTACACTATAGATTCAGCTGACAAGCCATTTTCTTTACCTACTGTACTTTTGACCATTTCTTTGTTGGTCCATATCATCAATCATGATCGTGCTCGTAAACTATCATCTGTCTTGTGATATTATTGAATCCAGCTCTAAACATTACTAAAAAAAAGTGTAAGTTTAATTGATGTGTTTTTTTGGTCTTATTCAAAGAAAAGGTATGCATTATCATCCAGTGATTACATCAGTCTGCATGGTTGATTAGGGTCAAAGCTCAAGGTTGAATATCTAATAACAGTTGGGACAAATGGTCATGTAAATAATGAGGAAAGGTACGCTATCAGTTTGAAATTGAACAAGAAATGAGAATTAACTCAGTAGTCATATGTACAAAAGAGAAGAAAATGAGTGTTGATGCTAAATCAATAAGATAGAATACTTGTCTTTAAATTATCAAGCAATGAATTCATCTTATTTTGAAGAAAGAAATCAATGGTTCTGCATTAAAAAAAATGAAAAAGGGACATAACAAGGTCTTGGTTACATTGGTTTGAGGGGCTTTTCTTTGTAAATTTCTTTCTTGCTTCTTACTTTTGGTTTCATTTAATGTAAATTACCTTTTAAAATGGCCTTAACTGCATCTATGTTTTTCCTCTAGAGTGTTTGATGAAATGCAAAAGTCTCCAAGAAGTCAACCTATAAAACTTTTTTAAAAAACAGTTGAAAGTCTAAAGAGCATTTTGATATTTCAAAATAAACATGAAATAAAACATGTCAAGTATTGAATTAAGATTAAGAAAACAACTTTTTTATTTACAGGTATAGAAACGATAATATTAGTAATAATAGGCAAGGGGTATTTATAATACAAAAGAGGGACTTTGATCAAAGAATTAAGCAGAGCGAGCGACGCTTTCGGCGTATTTTTCTTGACGATGGAGCTTGACATCAATCATTTTTCCTGTAGTCCAAAGGAAGCAAGTAACAGCAACACCAATATAGAACAAGGTACCATCTGTCAAAACAGGAGGGTTTGCGTATGGATAGGATGCCTTTCTTTTAGAGAGAACAACAGATTCTTCAGCGTTGACAAGAGTAAAGGTCAATAAGGCGATAAAAAGAGCAGTGATAAAAGAACGCATATTTTTTTTTTTGTAGATGAAGAAGTTGAAAGATTGATAAGATAAAAAGGGCAGTTTCTCCCCCCTTTTTATATTTGACAGGGGAAGAGAAAGATCAGATATCAAATTTTTTTCACTAACCGATGACCCGGGGCTTTATCATTTTTATGGAAACACTGTATCCTTGGTAAATTATCTGATTTTCACCTTCAAGATCCGACATTTATTATCTGATGATAACAGAAAAATTAGTTTAGGAACAATACAAGTGTGTTCATTAAGCACATTGCTTCCTTTTGACTCAAGATAATTTAAGGCCCTTTCTTGATCTGTTATTTATGATTATATGCTATGAAGTAGATTGTATAATCAAGTTAATAAGGATAGATCAAAGGTTAAGATGGATTTAATCCCCATTGATTACTATACCTACTCGGATGAAGAGTACAGTTACACGAATACATCAATCAGATTCAGGTGTTTGTACTTCATATACACTTGATCAAAAAAAAAAAAAGTTGATAGACAAAGCCAAGTTTACATTAAAGTTAGTTCATATCAATCTTGATCAAGCCAATCTAAGCAAGGGTGCATATTGTAATCGAAAAAAACAAAATCTTTGGGTCCAGACTATGAGTGAGATCAAAGAAATGAATTTGCATCTGATAAAAAAAATTTTTTTTTGTGGGTCCTAAAGATTAGAATACCGAAACCAATGGCAACAATTCCTTGTTTTGTATTGCATCTTTTTGTTCTTTCTAGTTTGATGATTTACAACATCCGAATACAGCCGATTTACAATCAGTTTTTATACTAAATAGCCCCCTTCTCTCTCTCTTTTTCTCTCTCTCTGAAATAAAATACAAAACGCTTGCCTTGACATTTGCAAAAAAAAGAAAGATAAAAAAAAAGGACGCGATTGACCTGGTCAAACTGAACAAAATTAAATATCTATGTTTACACACAAATTTTTTTTGAATGTAAATCATGTTATAATAACAAAATCACCTTTTGACTTGTATTCATTCTTTTTCGATTGTTCCACTGAAATGCATGTAACAATACGTCCATTCGGGAGAAGGATAAAATCACGACATGTTTTATCAAATTCAGTGAATAGAGATTGATGATTGGAGAGGAAAAAACTTTTTTGTAGAGCGCACGAGAACAAGTGGACAAAGGAAAGGAACGCGTCTAGAATGGAAGGTTTGACAAGGGATCGCATCATCCTTCATTCTCCTCCATTTTGTTTTATCAAAGAGAAGAGAATGCTGTTTAAATGAAAATTTAACAAGTATATTTGAACAAGTTGGAGTGCCTCCTTTCCTCTTTATCCCCAACAATACTAATCTTTTTATCTCTTCAAATACTCAAATCGCTTACTCAAGTCACTTTTTTATTTCAACACGAAAAAAGCTTTTCAATCCTTGGCGAAATTAGCCTGAAACCATGTTAAAATATCCAACCCATACTATGTTACGTAATAAATGTACCTATTTTCAAATACCTACAAAATTACATTAAACAAAAGATGTATCACATGTTTGCAATTTCTTTTCTTAATTATTATGTCTCTTTTTACTTGTTCAGGAAAAAAACAAGAAGGCCTAACCATATAATATTACTTGAACTGAATACATTGATAATTGTTGTATGACAAACAACGGTCATTCAAGCAAACGAGATAACTTCAATGATTAATAATGAAGACATTATAAGAAAGAGATGTGAACTTGAATACATTATGTTTACCAATACTTAATCAAGGTCTTTTTCATATCAAACTGTCGTAAATAAATAATTTTATTATTACTTTCTCATCATTTTTATTGTGCTTCCTACCTTCTTTTATCGTTTGAAGAGAAGTTGCTCATTAGATATTTCTCTGATTTGGCACACTAATAATACATTATAATTCAAATACTTGATACTGTCCATAAAGATCATGGTCTACTTCATTTACGCGTACTGGTTTTTATAAGCCACGCTCTCATAAATAACAAGATTTTTTTTCATGCAGGTATAAAATCGACCTGTAATATTGAATCTTCATCTTCCTCTTCTTTTTACGCTTTCGCATTGAATTTAATATCATGAATAGACTAAATATAGCTTATTCATAAAGATAGTTCCATGACAGGATAAAATATAGATACGACAGCAAAATTATAAAAGTACACATACAATACTACATCCAAGCCCTTTTTTATACCAATAATCAATAAATGACTGCCTTTGCTTAGTCATTAAATTGCCTAGGTATTCTTACATCAATTGCCTTGCTTTTAAGGGATCAGAATGACGGATGTTCATACTTTGAATAGGCATATTTCTCTATTATTTTCTGCTTCAGCTTCTCATCTTTTGTCAACATTGACGATTGCTGTTAATGAGATAAGGAAACAAAAGGTTGTTGTCAACCACATTTCATAAGGATATGTAAAGTATTTCATGTTTTTATATCATGTTTTTCATCTTCTTTAGTTCTTGTAGCCCACCAACCATCTTCTTTCTGTTTATGGAATTCGATAAACTATGTATCTTTTCTGAATTTTTAATAAAATATGATTGATATTTATAAATCGTACGTACCCTTATATTTTGCTGTATGGTTAATATATCAATATCAGCTACATTTTGTGCAAGTTGAGATGATGGACAAAGATGTATGAATCTTCACTCATAGATCTGACTCTGAGACCAGTGTTTATGACATTTTGTAAATTCATTTTGATTTGTCTTTTTTTTTTTATGAACAATCTTTACTGTAGCAGAATGAAGAAAATGTCAAAACAAAAGCCTATCATCAAAATGATTTCCAGAATAACCTATCGTTTTCCCTCTATAAAGAAACAAAAAAGAAATGAAAATACAATACAAGGAATCATTGAACATGATTCGATTTCTTTTTATAATTCATATGGCTCAACAAAGAAAGCAGATTCGAATTGCATGCAATAATAGAGGGAAAAAAATTGTGTTTTGTATTTTATTAATATTCTCTCTTGACGACATATTAGGTCTATCAACAAGGATAAGGAAAAAAGCCTGGTTTTTGTAAATCATAGGAAGATCACTATCTTAAGAAATAGGAATAACACCACCACCCAAAAGACCACCACCCGAACGAGCACCACCACCAAAGAGAGTACCGACAGGAGGTAACTGTCTTTTTTCTAAAGTAGCAGGACCAAGAGGAAGTGAAGAGACAAGCAAAAAGGCAGATAATAAACCAAAGGAGACAAGAACTGAGCGCATTTTTATATATAGAATATACGAGTTTGTTATAGCGAGATTATTCAAGAAAAAAGAAAAAGAGAAGGCTCCTTTTATATGTGCTGATGTAAGGATTCAGAGCAGATTGCTGTTTTTCACTGCAATCTATAAAGTCATCACTCATGATTGGAGGCTCTTTTGTTTTTGTAATCACGATGGTAAATTAAAAATGCGCATTATTAAAAGAAATCTGTACTAAAAGAAGGTACATTAGGCTTGTCTAAATTTCAGAAATTGACGTATTCAAACAAGAGCCATTCAAAGTGATAGATTAAGCTTATCTTTCTTTTATGATGATTATGTACCATAAATGAATGGAAAGTATTATTTGGAGATAAACACTATCCATTGTATGTGACTTTTAAAGTGTACATATTTGTATAGATAGAGCATCATTAAACCAAAAGAAAAGCAGCCTTTACCTTATTGTTGCTACTAAGCCACTCTGCTACATGCATCATAAAGGATGTGTACTGGCATGGACAGATAATTTGGTATCCAAAACATGAATCTCACTAGCTTGATAAGCCCTAATTGTAAGAGTGCATTCTATCACTTGTAATTACAGATTAGAGACTGATTTGATTCCCTATTATCCATCTACTGATACACTCAGATATAGCCTTCAAAGCAAGCCTCTTTACAAATTAAATCCTTTCTAATCCATGACTAAGTAAACCTGTCTTTTCTTATTTTGAATGATTGGATAACATTTGTATTTATTCTAAAAGGAATAAACAGAGAGGTCTAACACATTCTACAACTTTTTCTATTACAAGACATTACAGCATTATATGCTCTTTTTTATTTATCTGTTTATTGTTGATCACTCTGCACGTAGAAATGTCTATATCCAATATTGAATATATTGAAATTGAAGAGATAGATAATGAAGCAAGAGTTGTGCTGCTCTTTCCTCTCTAGTTCATATTCTGGTTATTTGAAAGGATTTGAATTGACTGGACTTGAGACGAAGACTGTGATTCATCGTGTCAAGCTTAGATTTGTCAAAGCTTCATTTGAAGTCTGATATGCCTCATTTGTTCTCGCATGCATATATCTTTTCTAAAATATAGATGTGGATATATGCAAACATGAATATTGACACAAACAGAAAATCCTTGCTGGCTCTTTATTTATATGATGACTATAGTGTATAATGGGCAAAAAAGAAATGCAATGCAGGATTAACTACTAGGAAGAAACTCAGCATCTGTTCTCAAGATTAAATATTTTTCTCTTCAGTGACATTAAATTCTTTTTACGTTCTCATGTAGATTTCTGACTTTAAAAACTCTTTCTGACAATACACTATTCACGAGGAAGAGATGTCAATAAGGGGGACACATCATTCATTATAAACCCTCCAATAGCACTCTTTTTTCCTAGTGCCTGCTTGTCGTTGATGGCTATGTTTGCCATATTGCAAAAGAAATATGTTTAGGTGCAATTGACTAATTGTAGTTGCTGGAGGGAGGAAATACAGTCAGTTTTTCTTTCAAACTCTAACAAGTAAATACTTGTGAGCGAAAATGTAATATTTAAGCATCCCTAGTTTTACTATACCATTCGTCACTCTTTAACATGATGATATACATGATCGCTCATGACAATAGGTGTTAGTTCATAAACTTTAGGTAGACTGATATAATTTATGAAAGAAATAATTCTCCTGCTTCTTTTTTATTTATTTATTTAAGAAGTGAATAAACATGGTCAGTTTACACATTCATAAAAACCCACAATCTGTCATATAATAAGACACTACTATCATAACCAAACTCCTTTGTTATTATTTACTTTCTATTTCCACCTCTTGTAATGTCATGATATACTTTCCGCTTGTCATTTTTTCCAGCATGATTGTTCGAGCTCTCCATTTGATAAGCATGATCTGATTCATCTGTGATAAATAAATCAAACTCTTCTAATCGAACACCAGTTTCTATAGTGATGGATTTGAATCCAGTGGAAAAGAGCCATCCATACCATGTTGATTACCACTGTTATAATTACTATCAATTTCATTAGGTCTCTGTTTCTCTAAATTTCTATAGTTGATATATTGATTGACACCATGGTCCAAAGAATTGCTAAACATGACATGCTGTTTACAGTTATATTGCTTCTCTTACCAGTTCGAGGCTTTTATTTTTAATGTACAGTGTATTAAACACCTGTTTTAATGCTTTCACTAAGCATGGTTTTCCTATCACTGTTATTGATACACTTGATAGAATAGCCTAATCTATAAATCATATTATAGCCTCAACCATTATGTATAATACAATATTAAAAACGTATCACTTTTCTCAACATTTATTCACCAAGGCGTATCAAATCAATAGACAGAAAGGCACATTTGGATTGGGTACTTGCTCATAGGTACTGGATTAGTATCAGTTTGAGAAAGGCAATCTACTCTGACGAGTAGAAAATCAACGCTTGGGACTTTGATCAAATTCGATTAGAGTCTGCTTAGAAGCCCATTATAGCCTCATCATGTGATTTCAACTGTAAAGTACAACGATGAAAAGGTTATGGTATAGGTTTGTATGACTTCAGATGAGTATGTCTTTGAAATATAGGAAAACAGAATAACTGTGCCAGATCAATTCATATTCTAATAACAAGATTTAATACTCGTAGTCATTCACAAATGGGAGATGATTATTTCACTTTTCAGCACGGTAATGACCCTAAGCATACTATCAAAGTAACAATAGTCCATCATAAATAGAGAAACAAATCATCCAATATTTCTTTGGTCTAGTTGAGTGTTTGATATAAACACAGTCGAGTAAATGTAGAGACATTTGTACTTGAAATGATCACTTTATGAACAAAGGATAAAGGTTGATCATGATTTATGAAAAGAGATTCAAGACTAAGCAGGAAACAGCTGATAGGAAAGTCTGTTATTAATATGTTGATAGTATGTCAACTAGACTTCAAGTTGTAATGAAAGCTAAGGATGAAAATACTAGAGAGCATTCATTTTTTATATAGCTGAGACTATTTCAGTCATGGGCTTTAGAGTCCTTTGTTACGAAAAAGTTGGTGTGATAAAGAACAGATATTCAAAGATAGTTTCTTCTTTTAACAAAGGTCATAAAATTGCATAAGCTCTAACTGTTGTGTGTACAATTAGATTTCCGAACAAGCTATCCGCTCATAAACCGCACTCTTGTCAATCAGTGACGTCTTGTTTATCCAATTGGCCTACAGTCTATATAATTTTACTTGATCACTTGCACTCTAGTCAAGGTTCGCCTTCAGTACCACTTCATCCTTGATTTTAAGAGGATTTTCAGCCCTCCTTTTCCTTTCTTGTTCGAATCCGGACAAAAGGAGACAAAAAAGATATCACGTGTCTAGTGTTGTCTATAAACAAACGTAATATGAGTGTCAAAATAAGAGACTTGGCTTTTTTTATAATTTTTTTTTTTTTGTAAATCTTTTTTTAAATGAGTCATCGTATTGAAGAAAGTGATGCAAGTGAAGTTGATTTAGACTTGGCTAATCATCAAGAAGAAGAGGAAGAAGAAAATTGGCAAGATGCAGAATCAGAACAACACAGTGAAAAAAAGGAAGAAAAGAAATTTACGATTGATGAAGAAAACCTTCGAAAGAAGATTAAAGCCATTCAACAAGATTCCAAGTTGAGTCCACAAGAGAAAGCAAAAAAGATTCAAGTAAGGGATTAGGTAATATGCGTGTAAGTGTAAGAGATACTTATTCTGTAGCTCTTGATGTCTCACGGCATCAGTCATGCTTCAAGTAGTCAAGACAACTCAAAAGAGGACGGTTACAGTAAAAGTTATAATGTAAATGAAGAGTACGAGAGAGAGAAAAATAGCGGGATTAATAACCCATTTACAGAAAGAGAATGTATTAGGCTGTAAACATTATCAGAGAAACTGTAAACTTGAAGCGAATTGTTGTGGTAAACTGGTTTCTTGTCGCTTTTGTCATGATGATGTCGAAGATCATGCTATTGTGAGGTAATGAGGGGATGATTGGGAGTGAGATGATGCTGATGGACAGGATAGGCAAGATACAAAGAATATGCTTTGTATGATTTGTTTAAAACTTCAACCTGCAGGACAATATTGTGAATATTGTAATGAACAGATGGCATGTTATTATTGTGACAAATGTAAACTGTGGGATAATGATTCAAACAAATCAATCTATCATTGTGACGAATGTGGTATTTGTAGACAAGGAAAAGGATTAGGAGAAGATTTCTTTCACTGTAAAAAGTGTAATATATGCATGTCAATATCAATGAAGCAACATAAATGCATAGAAAGGAATTTAGAATGTGATTGTCCTATTTGTGGTGAATATCTATTTACGAGTACATCCACAGTGATCTTTATGGTAAAATGATATCCAATAAGATGAAGATATTGATTTAAATATTAGCCTTGTGGACATTGTATACATAAGCATTGTTATGCAGATTATATTCAGACATCTTATCAATGCCCTACTTGTTTAAAATCATTAAGAGACATGTCTGGTTATTTTGATAGGTTAGACAAAGAATTAGAACGACAACCGATGCCACCTGAATATGAAAAGTTTATTTCACACATATTCTGCAATGACTGTGAAAAGAGAACGAGAGCAAAATATCACTTTTTTTATCACAAGTGTGGTTCATGTGGTAGTTTTAATACGACTGTACTAAAGACAGAAAACACTGAAGAAAAGAGTACACAACCCATCTTACCACAAATATCATCCAATGAAGCATTTGGATTAGATGGCATGATGAATCAATCCACTAGTAGTCACTATGATAGAAATTCAATGCCAGGACCAAGTTCATCAGGAACAGATCCTGATTTAAATGAAGGCTAAATAAACATCATCTCTGTTTTATTCAGAAAGCAGGGGGGAGGGGGGGGGGAGGAAGAAATAAATTCTGTAATGTTTGTAACACACCTCAATTTACATTGTCATGAACAATAGTTTCAGGTATGAGCTCTAAAAGAGTTTAGAGCGGATGTCCTTGAAATGTAGGATGAGTCAAAAGACCACGTTTTGATGACTTTTAATATTCACCTCATTCTCTCTCTATCCCTCTCTCTCTCTTTCTCTCTCTTTTTAATGTTGATTTTTATTAAATTTTTATTTTTTTTTTCTGCAGAAAAAAAAAAATAAAAAAAAAGGCAGAAAAAAATAAACATCGTTTTTTTCTCTTCTTTTTCTCTCTTTTTTTTTTTTTCTTTTTACTTGTATCATGCACATTCCATCAGGTTGTTCAAAAATAGAAAACTCAATAATCATTGATAAAATTAAAGGCTTAATATTTGGTAAAGAAATAATAATAAAAAAAATAAAAAAAAAATGAAAATAAAAATTTTTTTTTATGTAAACTTTATATTAGGCGCTATATTAGGAGATAGCATTGGTATAGCAACAGAAGGATTAACAAAGGATGAAATAAAAAAATATATGGAAAAGGACCAATAAAGTTTGGTATGGATGAAGATGGTATACCTTTCATAAGAGATGACTATCGATCTCATTTTGACGAAAAGTAAGTCTTGAAAAAAAGAGTATCCATGGAAATATTAATAGAAACAATAGTGACTTTGGTCAAGATTCAGAACAAATATTACTTGTTGTTCAATCCATTTTAGAAAACAATGGTTATTTTCATCAAAAAGATTTAAAAAACAGATTAAGCAAACAAGTAAATCATAACATCTCGCCTCATTCTTTACTCATCCTCCTCCCCTCTCCTCAGAACAACCCACCTTCTCCAGCCCTTATTCGAGCACCACTGTTGGGAGCAGTCAAATTCTGGGATGGCACGAGTGTCATTGAAAACTCGATTCACAGCTGTCAACTGACACGTTCCGACCCACGCTGTATGATATCCTGTCTGGTGGTCTCTATCCTCGTTGCTAGGTAACGACTTAAAGCGTGTATGCAAACAAACAGTCACACTTTTCATAGACTCTTGAGAGGACAAGAGACCGAGATCAAGGCACAGCCATCCTCGATACCCACCCCACTACACTCACCACTCTTGACCGATTATTTTATAGACAGCCTCACGACCGACCAAGCCCTCCAGATTCTCGTCCAGGACGTGATCGAGACCAACAAACACATCTTTCAGAGTTCCTTTCTGGATCCTGCCCTGACCGATCCAAGTCAAATCTATCATCAATTGATCTCTTTTTCTGAACCCAATTCGATTGCCAGCCTTCAACTCGACAAATCCACCAATGTCCTTCACACCCTCGCCGCCGCTCTTTATTCCTTCACACGATCCATTCCACCTCAGAGTGAAAGAGACTATTTCAAAAAGATCATGATGGACGTCATCATGCAAGGTGGTAGAGCAGCTGGGACGACAACAGGTGCCATCTTGGGTGCCAGATTAGGCTATGGCCATCTGCCGACGGAGTGGGTCGTGGGCATGAAACGTTGGGAATGGTTGGAGGATAAGATTGATGAGTTTTGTGCCTTGTTTTAATAAACACACCTTTGGCACGTGTATTCCAAACATGCCACGTGTCAGGGCGGTCTGAGCGTTTTTTTGCGGGGTTTTGAACATTGTGTAGAAAAGAATGGGGTTGAAAAAAGTTTATTAAAGAAATCATTATTCTGTAGGACGACGTGTCAAATTATATTTGCGAACGGCACTTTCAATCTTTTTAAAGAATTCTTCACGACTTGCCTTGTCAGAGATGATCAAAAACCGTTCAGGACTTGACTGACGAAGGTAGATGATGATCCCTGTCGGTTCACGTTTGAATGTCTGAATCTCAGAGAATGGTTCCTGCCATTCGACGGCCAGACGCCTGGTGCGAATGAGCATCACCCGATGATTGGTCAGCATAGCGACCCGTTCATCATTCTGGACGTGACAGTGCGAAAGATAGATGTCTTGCATGTATTTTCCATGATCCACGTCCTTTAACCAGTGCTGTCCGATGGCCTCTCGTAACGAATAGGGCTTGAGGATCCCATCCGGTCCGATATAACGAGGATAACGACTGCGTTCGATCATGTTTGTGTCTGTAGGTGTCGCTGTATTTCGAATGCCTTCAGAGATATTGCTCGTGAAATCAAACACGCCTACCACCGGCTTGGTCACCACACCTACAAAGCCCTTGCCGACTCCTCGAATGAATCCACCCACGCCTTCTCTCGAAGCCCCTTCGACAGGTCGTGCCTTTTGAAAATAATCAGATGTCAATCGCGATCACTTTCAGTTGACTTACCACAAGACCAGAAACGCCACTGGCAATACTGTTGGCAAATGACGTGGCCCCTTGAGCGACGCCCACCAAGGCATGCTTCGGTCGATTCCGTGACATGTTCATCCTTCGACGATCCTGATATTCTCTATCCATCGTGGCCGCACTCAGTCCTTTACCGATACTTCCTGTGAATTTCGAGAAACTATCCGACACACCAAACACACTCTTTCGAATGAATCCACTGAATCCCTAAACAATAAAGTCAATCAGTGTTCCCTCAATCCATTTTTTTTCTTCCTTACTTTAGCAATACCATAGCCTAGATCTTGTGGTCTGTCACTCATGATCAATCCTTGCCATGGTTCATAAAATAACTCGGCTACACCTGAACTCAAGTTGTTAAAGAGCCCGACCGGATTACCCAAGAAATCGGCTGATCCGAGCACACGATGGAATTGATAGATAAACTGATCACTGTAGTGAATCGAGATCTTGCTGACCAAATCGGGTGCACTGGCCATCATGTTTTCGATCGCCAGCGCATTGAATTTCAGTGAGGCATTGTTGATATTACCGATCGTCATCGTGAGTGCATTGACCAGGTAGCCAACAGCAGAAGAAGCAAGGAGGCTGTTGGCATCGTTCTCTTGATAGACACGCAAGAAGGACATGTTGAACTGAATTGGTTGAATACTGAACACTTCAAAATAAACCTGAGCAATGTCCTGATGAGTTTCCACATCAGGAATGTCAGTCGAGTAGGCCCAAACGTCCATCAGGCTCGTATCCGACGGGTGCTGCTGTCGATCGACATGAGCAAAATCAAGGATGGCATACACCAGTGTCTCATCCAGTTCGACACTCATCTCTTGTAGCAGGATCGAAAAGTATTTGAAATACATCACACCGTGCGAGGTATCCTTGACCCTGTCCAAGGCGAGCTGAACGGTAGGAAGGATCTTGTCGTTGTTGCTCCTTCGACGGTCCCCGTTGTTGGTCGAGTTGGTAGGGTAGAGCAAGATGGGAAAGACAGAGCCGTAGATTTGGTTGTCGATCTGAACCCAATCAATGCTCCAGCGGAGGGAGTGATACAGGGCGGAATCGGTCAGTTTGAGATCGATCCCCTTAAAGGTCACATAGACCAATTCCTGAAGACCTCGGTCGATCAAGGAAATACCGAGTTCTTTGAGCTTGATCTGAAAGACCGCGTTCACCGAGAGGTCGACATCGGCCACCTCGAATCCTTCACGGGCCGCGCTGTCGATGGACGACATCGAGCTCACACGCGACAAGGGCTGATTCACCGGCTTGAACTGACTCTCGCTTTGTCTGTAAGGCGTGAGTTCCAGCAGACGGCAGGCGCCTTGGATCTTGACATCGATTGACGTGATCGCCGGGGCTCCACTGCGACTGGCGTGACGGAAGGGAGGGAGGGTACCGATCTCTTGAAGATGAATGCTTCTTTCGCGACCATTGATGGACAAGATGATCTTTTTGTCTTTATAAGCAGGCAAGTCCCATGAATAAGGCACTGATTGATGGGCAGGTAATCGGTAGCGCCTGATGCGAGGATTGCGGACGGGCGCCGAATCGTCTCGGAGAAGAACAGGGTCCTCTTGATAGAACAGCATGTCTTCATCTGTCTTGTTCACCAGTAGATAAGGCCAGTGGTCGTCTTGGGTCAGGACGATAAAGATCGTGGCCTCCTGAAGCAAGATAGAGACCCGAATCAGCATGTCTGGATTACCATAATCATTGGAAAGTCTGAGATGTACATCGCCCATGTCTTGAATATTGAACGGGGCTGACCAGGCATGACTAAAGCCTTCGAGCTTGATGCTCAGCTGCTTTTCGTTTTGGACGCGAATGTTATAGAGCGGAATGCGCTGTTTGGCTTCCAAAACATAATCCTCCTTGGTCTCTGGCACACGGTACCGGATGTTTTGATCCATCTGGTTACTGAGTACAAAACGAGGCGTGAGGGTAATGAGCTTGGTCAACTTGAACTGGCCTCCGCCCTCTTGAATATGGATACCGACATGTATCTCTTCTGAGCCATTGGGCAGCACCACATCATACACACTCCCGATGGCTTCAAAACTCAGTGGCCGACTCCAATCAGACGCGTCGATCTTGATCAACGTTCGATTGCGGTTGTCCATGGTCGGATAAGAGTACATGAACGGCTGTGGTTTGGGACCCGGTCGACAGGTGGCGACAGCATCCGTGCCTGACGTGAACGCATCAGACCACGTATTCTTCTTTTCTTTGAACCGGATTGGTAAACCTGTCTTGTTGATGATGATATAAGGACTAAACAGGCTGTATTTTTTAGCACCTCCCGAGCCAGGCACCTCGATCGTGTTGATTCGGATATGCAGTTTGTTCTGATCAAGCTTGTTTACCAACTCAAAAGAACGATCCACGTCCAGATCGTCTGTTCGCTTGGTGCTGATGATCGCATAGTCACTCTTGTCATAGTCTGTATCAGGCATTTCGATCTGCATGAGCACCAGATGGCCATTCTCAATCACATGGATCGGCATCACACCTCCCTTGCGTAAATAAGAGCTGAACTCTTGGCCGGTCGTCTTGTCGACAATACGGAAATTGAAATCAAATGGCAGCAGGTTTTCAATCTCGATCGGCGCACTGAGTCGGATGGCCATCGCCGGATACTGACCAAAGAGGATGCTCTTTCGGTTCAGACGGGCAGTCATCTGAAAGATGAAAGGTGGCATGGATCGATCGGCCGAGAGACAAGAGCAGGTCGAAGGTGGCTGGAGGACACTGGCGAAATCCTTCCAGTGAAAGGTCCTTTGGGTCCAGTGATAGCCAAAGCCTTCATCCGGACGAAGGCGGAACCGATTTGCATAGGCTTGCTCGATCGGCAGCGCATAATCTTCACCAGGTGCAATCTTGACCACCGGTCGCTCTCCTTCCGAATCCAGCAGATCCACTGAGAGCAGCGTTCGGTTCTCGATGACCAGAGCCGATCGGATGGTCACAATCTTGACATTGTTCACCAACTTTACGTCAAACACGATATGGTGTTGAACGTTCTCCAGCCTAGGTTCCAGTGGATGCATATGCTCGCCTTCGGTATCCAGCTGGACGTCCCGAAGACTCTTCCATTGGGCTCCATCGATCTGGACATTGATGTTATTACTCGTGACTTCTGTCATCTTTAGGAAATACGTTAGTCTCGTCTCATTTCTTTCTTTGTCTTACCTCACGACGCTTTCTCCAATCCTCAAACCACCAAGGCATATCTTGACCATTTTCCAATTCTTTCAACACGGGTTCTTCATTCGAATCCGTAGAGTTCCAAACTGTGATCCTGTAGCCAGTCCTATTCCGAAGCGCATAGGGAGCGATCGTACCTCTCTCACCGCTGTAGATCACATCCCTTTGTTTATCGAGCAGCTTGATGGTGGATACTGCACTTTCCAAGAAAGTGTGAGTCACATTTAAGTTGAGAATATCATTTGATATCAGTTTGACATGCGTTGTGTTATTGTCCGATGGATTTCTAGACAACTCCAGCTTGAAGCTCCAGGGTTCCAATAGAGGTTCCCAGTGAGAGTTTTTGATATTAAAATAATTGATGTAGGTCGACAGCTGGACAGAGGCAGCAAGCTAACAATAGCGTTAGTATTTCTCCTTGGACCCAAGAAAAAAACTCACGTTCTTTGACCAATTGGCTACTTCTAAATGAAACGGCTTGAGAGATGTGACCACCATGGGGGTTTCATGCAATTCTTCAATCAGGATCACTTGGGCTCCTTGAAAAGAGACACGAAGCTAAAGAGAATCATCAGATAAAGACAGACAAGATCAATAAAGCTTACCGATTCTTGAGCAAAAGCAACGGCATCCATACGCTCCATTTCCTTTGGTGTATTCGCTATCGAAGGCGAAAATAATCCTTGGGCATACGCTGCTTTCGAAAGTGGTTTGTCGGTTGAGAGGGTCGCATTGTGCAGCTCAAAGGCCTTGTTGAAGATATCCGTGATCAGCATCACGTCCCGATAGGAGACACGCATCACCAAAGGATCGATGTTGATCACGATATCTGTCAGCAGCCCACCGTACTCATTCTTCGGGTTACTGTTCATCGACAGGTTAACATCGAACGGCTGAATGAATCTCAAGGTCGACTTCTGCCTCATGTCCATCGTACACAGAAACATGCCCATCTGCTTGACCACCAGAGCTGTCTTGGACTGCTGAGTGATCATCAACTCCTCCGCAGACAACACGACCGCTTCAGAGTCCACACGGTCCGGATTGGCCAGCAGGACAAACTCGGCGTTCAGGATCTTGATGACATACGACAGGTCGATCCCTGCCTCTGCTTGAGCTGGCTCTTCGCTCATGACCGATCCTCGTCGTCTTTCGACCGGCGGCATTCGTTCTTGGTCTCCAAAAGGCAAAAGGAAAAAATGGGCTAATCGAAAGGCGTGGTCGAGCGAAAGGATCACTTTGGAATCCCGGATGGTCATCATCGCAATACCAGAGCGAATTGGGTTCGGCGCCTTGAGATCCAACTGAAGTTCGAATTGATTCTTGTCCTTGACGACAGGCATGATATTTTTGAATTCACTGTTGATGCCCGGTCTCGTGTCGTCTATGGTCAGGGAAGGGATGACGAGGAAGACGTCCATCGTGTTGTCTTGTTGCATACGGAAATTGACTTGACTGTTGTGCAGCGCGAAACTGGCTAGGCTAGGGGGTGACTGTATGTCGGGGCCTGTGCCCATATAGATCTCCAACTTGATCACCTTTGCATCCATGGCCATCTGAATCTGAGGCGACCTTGTCTTTTCTGTGGCTGCTGCTGGCTGGATCGATGCCTGACTTGATCTGTGCAGCACAGTCGAGCTTCTTTTGTTAGACAGAGCCTGTAGGTTGGCTTCCTCTTCATCTGTATCAGTAAATACGCGAGAAAACATATGGATGGCTTCCATCAAAAAGATGTACTGTCGCTCGGTAAGCCTCATTGAAATATCGCTCACTTTACCCTTGATATCCACCATGGGACGCTCAGACGAGCCTTGCTCTGGGATGTCAATAGCAAACGTGACATCAATGTCATCCACAATAGGCAGTGTTTGTAGCAGAGTCTCAGGTCTTGCAAAATGAAACTTGGAGGTCAGGTTGATAGCCCGAAGACCAGCCTGGATCGTATTGATGTACCCATCCTCATCTGTCACAAACGTATTTGACGCCCAAATCTCACCCAGATGAGCGACCACACAATCCGATGGGTGCTGATGAAACTCTGGAAAGAGGACAACGGGTGTTTTTATGACCACATCAAAATGCATCTTGGTAGCCGCTTTGCTCAATTGCTGAGCTGATTCAAGGGCGGCTGCACGCGCTATGTCATAGGTTGATTTCATCTCGGCAAATTTGCTCAGGAACTGCAGCAGTTGGTGTACTGGCTCTTCTAAAAACCGGAATCGAGCAGAGCCCATACGAAGGTAAACAGCGTGGTCATAGCCAGGGTAATCTTTTCGGCCGTCATCAATAAAGGAGGTGTATTTCAAGTCGATCAGCTCTTCACCTTGAATCGTTAGCAGTTGATGAGGCCATGTTTGAGTATCGGCCGCCTTTCTTGGACTGAGATCGTCTGTTAAAGTAAAGTTGGCAAATTTGGCTGCCACGTTGACTTGGCCATCGGAAACCACAGTCGACAGGTCACCCAAGGAAAGTTCACCGGTAGCAAGTCGCACGCCGTCATTATTCAAGACAAAGTTGACACTATCAAGGAGTAGTCTCACATAGATATTATTATCGGACGTGTTAGACGACAGCTTGCTCGCTTGAGTCGCCGGGATGGTATGGGCAAGGGAAGGGGTGGCTTCGGCTACTTTTTGGTTTGAATTGATCTCGCTATCGACAAAGGTATCCATAACAAAGCTATGAAGCGTCAAAACAGAACTTCGGGTGACAATAAAGTTCAGTGTAGAAAGTGTCACGTGCACTGTTTGGCCCACACCTTTGTACTTTGTCATATACTCTGGGTTCTGTTTGTCACACTGAACGTATTCCACATTCACCAATTCCTTCAGTCCAGAGTCATTGGACGCATCCGGTTGAAGAATATGCTGGTCTGAGGTAACAAGGTACTTGAACTCGTTACCGTGCTTCATCCTGTCCGTCACATCGAGTGATTTCAGAGAGAGACGAACGGCCATATCCATCGGACGCATGTTGTAATTCAACTTTAGGCTCTTGAGATCAACCTCACACAGCAAATTCTCGGGTGATGACACATCTGAATCAGACCGATGATCCTTTTGTGCTTTGAGAATATTGGCAAGCACCCGATCCACCTTGAAGTCCAATTCAAGCAATCGCTCCTCGACATTGACCGTCTCTTTGCCTGCTTTGACACTTTTGACAGTCGTCGCCTTGGTGATCTCAGTATCCACCGTGTCTGCTACGGAATCTGTATACAAATCGCTAGACTCGCTATCGCTCAGCAAAAACATATCATCCTCATCATCCGGCTTGTTCCATAATGGATTGCCCATCAAGTTGAACCAACTCTGATCGGATTGGTTTTGCACCGGGTACTCGTTTAAATCGATTTCCCCTGTTCTCTTATTTCCCAATAACCCAGAGGCCTCGATCAGATGAGGCAATTGCATGATGGCCTTGTATTTTGTATCAGAGAAATTGACCTTCAGCAAAGGTAAATGGCCAGACACTTTCAATCTTGGCATATCAAAGGATTTTCGAATGATGCAGAGCTCAAGCAAAAACGTCATATCGATCCGATCCACAAGATGAAGGTAGTCTAGTTCAGGACGAGGACGGCGGACTTGGACGAGACAGGTATCAAGAGAATCACCTACAAGAATCTTTGTTTGCGTCAATTGAACGGTGAATCGGTCAAACATCAAGCTGTGAAGGTTGGTGTTATCCTCTGCCGTCATCTCTGCTCCAGATCTCGATTTCAATTGGGCTCGCGTCTCAGGTGGCAATAGGTTACTTTCGACATTAATATGTCCTGCGTCAATGACAATCGCACTACAGTGTGTTGTTGTACAACTACAAAACAAGCACGGTCAATCTTTACATTTTTACTGTACCCAAGGACTTACTTTTCTGGAATAATAATCACAGGCGCATCCATATCCACCTTCAAATCAAACGTAGTATGCTGTTCCAGTGCATACTCCAAATTAGCCCTCGTCTGCTTTTTGAAACCCTCAAGGGTATCTCCAGCCACTTCAATCAAGGCATTGATACTATCTGCACTTGTTTCTGATGGTGTAAAGAATTCGACAATCTCATAAATCACTTGAGGATTGTAAACGATATCGATATTACGCATATAAAGTGCAGCTGCATTATCGGCTCTTTCATCCAGTGGTTTGTATTCAAAGGTAGCAGTAAAAAATGGATCTTTCATTGGATTCGAAAAGTTTTTCAGCTGGCTATCCAAAGTGATTGATTTCCGGTGGCTAACATCCTTACCCTTGGCCCCCATTAGCTTATAATAAGGTGACTCTGGCCTCTGTCCGTCGTAGAGATTCATGTCACCCAAGGCAGCCGTGGCGGTGAATGACTCGATGTATTTGGTGAAACCCATTGAAAAGTTATCAAACACGAGGGATAATAGGTCAACAGACTGTTTGTGTGGATTCTTTCGTACATTGAATGAACCCCGATTGAGCGTCATGTTTAATGACAATAAGGTTGTCTTTTTTTCAAAAAAAAAAAGTTAAGCTTATTTCATAAGGATTTCTTTTTTATGCCTTACATCCTTTGGTAAATCGATGGATGCTGCAATAGCAGCTTTATCTGCATCATAATCAATAACATCATAAAATTCTTGTTTCTGCTCTTCAGTAAGAACTATCTCTTCGGCTTCATTTTCCTATATACATTGTTTTAGGTCTCCTTTTTTTTTCTTAAGAGTAAAACCTACAGAGTCTTCAGAGAGTTTTCCAGACCCATACCACCAACTGCTTATACCCCAACCTTGTTTTGCCTTCTTGGCCGTCTCTTCTTCCTTGCGTCTTTTTTCAATCGCAGCTAGCATTACACATTAGAAACAAGAACATGTCTGCATCTGTTCACTCTACCTAGACGCGCCTTTTCGGCCCTCAGCTTAGGCTTTGCTAAGCTTCTATAGAACCGAAGATCTTCAAAGCTCAATTCGCGCTCAAGACCCTCCAATTGTTCCAATTCCTCCGGTGTTGCCCTGTCAAATTTGTAGTTTACATAACAATGGATGTACGCTTTACGATCATCGCGTCTTTTCTTCAACCTGTCCCAGGTCCATCTTTGATTTCGTTCGTGGATCTCTGATAAAATGGCTTGACCAGCAAATCTAAAGTATTCGAGTGGATGGGATTTGGGTGTCATGTGTGAAGGTGGATGGAATTCTCTGTACTGAAGAAATTTGTAAGCAAACATCAGACACAAAAATAAAATAAAAAAGGGAGGTTACCTTTTGCTTTTTCAGGTAAGAGTGAAATAAATCGATCATGAGGATAGTATCACGATATTGTTCGTTATCTACTGTAAATGAGAGCTCATCAAAAAGAAGTGAAGCTTCAAACTTTGGTATTTTATCGCCAAAATGTTTATTGAATTTCACCTAATACAACAATGATCACTATTCCCCTCTTTCTTTCTATAAATCATTTTCTTACCCTGCCAGAACCAGAAACAGGTTTTAGGATGTATTGATGCTCTTTTGGAACATGCTGCTTAGTTGCGATCTATCACAAGAGATTCAGTATTGAATGAAATGTTGATAGGGTTCCACTATACCAAGGCCTTGAATGCTTCATGTTCATTATCTTCATCTGCTATAGATTGTATGTTTGTATCCCAATAGATTGAAAGTGATTCCAAGGTGGCCAACTAAAATGGATGTAATAATGACCTCATCAGATGATCTTATTTTATCTTCATTGTGTGTTCCACCCAGCTTTTTACCTTATAAATCGTATTTGCAGCCTCACCTAATGTATTTGGTGTCCACTCTTCATCTGTTGTGATCGCTGACAGTTCATTTAAGGTGATACCTGCTGCAAAACGATGCTCAGTTGAAACATTGTCTTCATAGCGAATGTGGATTGTTTGAATAGAGAATTGAAGGTTATTCAGGATCCTCGTCACGAGTTGGTTTGCAAAAGTATCGTTTTTGTTAGTATCTTCACTGACATCGTGTTGCTGCATCATGAGTTCTGAGTTTTCCAACTTTGTCATTTTGGCTTCTTGTTCTCTTTCCGCCAGTTCTTCTGCTGTCATCTAGATTTATGCATCGTAAGTTTGAGCAATGGTATGCAAGGTTGGATCCTTACAGTTGATTCATTCCGAGGTACTGCTAATACATAAACGTCTTTAATATCGACCAATACTGGTTTTCCTCTTAAGTTGTTCCAAGGAATAGTCAGTGTAAGTTCGCCAAGATAACCTAAAGCACAGGTTAATGTCGTTCACTGACAGTTTGTTGTACCTTCTAAAACATCCACTGGCAAATTGAGTTTATCAAGAGCTTCTCGTCTCAACTTTAGATCGCGTAGCTTGACTTCCCCTGTTTGGTAAACAAAATATTAAACACCCGTTCTATCCAAGCTTTCACTTGCTTATGTTTACCTGACCAGATACCAATTTTTAATTGGTTATAATTCAAGTTGGACACATAGGACCCTAATACTCTATTGAGTAAAGTAGAGACAACAGATTCCAACATTTTCGTAAAAAAAAAAAAAAAAGAAAACAAAAAAAAGAAGCTTAAACTCTGGAGATTTTTTATGCTGGTATGACATAATGCAGACTATTTTGTATACAAAAGTGGCTTGGGCTCAACCCAATCCCTCTAAAGTGAACAATGAACATATATTGTTCTATCAGGCTTTAATAAAGTAGCCGTGGTTGTCTTACTTTTCTTGCGCTTTTATTATTGAATAGAACAAATGATGATATGAAAAATACATAAAAGAAAAAGAAACGCTCCACTCTGAATAAATTTAAAAAAGACATTTGTTACTAATAAAAAGAAAGAAAGAGAGAGAGAGAAAAATTATGCTAAACTGCACACTGTAAAGGCAACACTTTCCTTTTTTATGCCAACTGAAACATTTTGTATCTGACTTTGCTTACAGAATATGCCTTTCAAAATGATGATCATAAAAAATAAAAAAAAACGCGCCGGTAATTTAAATTGGCGATTTTTTTTTTTTTTTGTCATCAATCCTTAAGTAGATACGTCCTTTCTCTCTGTGAAGTGAAATTGATTACGAATCTTTCTGGCTTTTCTACAAGTCTAACTGGTTGCATCTTGCTTTATTTATTCATTTCACCTTTAAATACCATATTTGTTAAGCTTCCTCGTCTTTTAAATTCTTGTCTTCTTAATTCTTTTTTCGATATTTTGTTCAATTGATATATGATTACTAATGGTTTATGAAAGTAACTAGTACAGTGTGTGTTTATCAAACTACTGCTTAAATTTTTTAGTTAATTTCTGTATGTCTTTTAGTCTGAGAATAAAAGTATGCTGTACTATTACGTAGTCAAAAAAAAAGTAACATGAATAAGGGGGTCTCGATAGAAAATAGAATTCATTTATGCAAAAACATAAAAGTGCCTGTTGTGCATGCTTAAGTAATCATATTGTATACGCACATGTTTCAATTTACCAGATCGAGCATTGTCAGTGTTCCCAAAAACAGGCATTTGAATTTCCTTCTATGACTTTTATTCCAAACAATAAGATTATATCTTTTTACGTTTTTTAAATGAAAACAACCAAATTAAGTAATAACCTATAAATTTGATCTAAGAGAGTGACTTTATATAAAACCATGAGAAAATAAAAGGGCTGTGTGATATGAATATGCTTTTGTTTGAAATTTAAACCAATTGTTTCAATAAAAACCTAGAACGTTGACAAAGATTGTGCAACGTTTTGCAACAATGAAGGGTGACACAAATAGAGTGGGTTGTGACACGACAGATCTTTGAAAGATTATCTGCTGTTATCATTCTCTGTTCAAAAGGAAATCGGGAGGGGGAACTACATGAAAAAGATGAACAAGGACCACTAAGACTACATGTCGGTAAGACAAGATTGATTCCTATTTTATTAACCATGATTTTGCTCTTTTCCGAACATGCCAAAGCTTTCATTATCCCAAAAAAAAAAAAAATCGGTGAATTAGAATTTGGAGTGTGTTTCTATTGAATGTTTAAAATAATTGATTCAAGTCTTGAAAACAAGTTTTTGTTTTTTAAAAATAAGGTTTATTTATTAACATAGGATGCATAAAACATAAAATGAATTAGAGATAATACCATAAATCATAAAAGGAATAGAAAATATCTTATATATCACAAAAGCTTTGCTTTCTTAATCAATTTGTCTTCTTTTTTTACTATCGACAGTACAATCCTGTTGATTATCACTGACCATTTCGATACTTTTCTTTTCTAAACTCTCAATCTTTTTCTCCAGCTGCCATACCTGGAGCACCAAACCATCATAGGCTGTCTTGATCTCTTTTTCTTTTGCCTTTTTGATTGCAATCGTCATATTTTCGGTGGACGCGTCGGTCGAGAAAGCATTACGTAACGAGTCAAGTAAGATCAAGATGGATGTGCATTCACCTGCCAAGAATGAAATTTCGTCCTCGATTTCACTGATTCCCATTGACTTTCTTTTTTCTTTCCTCTTGTTCACTTGTAAGCTTCTAGGATGAATATGACTGCATTGACTGGAATGCTTTATTTGTTGCTTTCCTTCTTGTCCATAATACGAACGATGACTATGTTTGTTAGTGAATTGCTCTGGACATTGGCTGTAACTGTGGTATATCAATTGTTGTGTATAAAATGATTTTATAGGTTGACAGTGAAGTACATTCATGTTGAGTGATGTATGAGGTGAATGATAAATTGAAGTGTGATAAGAATATCTATTGCTCATTGAGCATAATTAAAAAGACAAGTATAGCTCTCGATAACACAGTATATAAAAAGAAAGAGGAGGAAAAATGATAAAAAAGCTTCCTTTTTTATATCTTCTTTAGCAACAGTCTATAAATGGACATTAGATTATGTATAATACAAGAGGCGCCACAATGAATTACACACAGTATATGCATGCGTGGTTAATTACAGAAAAAGAAAGACTTGAATCGAACACAAAAAAAAGCATTTTCTTGGCAGACTTTATAAATACTGAATCACCTCTTTCACTATAGGTCTAATCAATCGTCAAGTTTGAGAGCAATACCAATTAGAATAGAAAACTTCCGAGTTAAACACGTTCAAATCATTCTCGTATGTACGCATTAAGCCATTTTTAACACAAAAAAAATTATTTGTTTCACCAGTCTTTTTTTTCAGTGTACCTCAATGCCACTTTTGGAAAGCATTGATTTACAGATTTTTCGACATTTGCGATTCTATTAGGTCTCTGTACTTTTCGTTTTTCTCAATTTGCACTCTTTTTTTTTCCACAAAAGTATCAACTTTATTCTCCTTTTAGTATTTGTTTTTGAATAAAACGATCGAATCAAGCAGATTTTTTATACCAAATAATATTCTTTTCAAAAATTTTTAAAAAAAAAAGAAAAAAAAATGAGGTGAAATTGGCTTTTTTTTTTTCTTACCTTTATTAGAATAAGAAATAACATGTCTTTGATATAAATACAAGATAAAATATAAGTTGTCAAAGCTCAAAATGATTAGTCTTGTAGATGGGAATAAAAGAAGTGTCTTTGTACTCTACCCTTTATATTCATAATAATAATAAAGGGCCAACGGAGGCTGTGGCGATTGAAAAAACCAACGTATTTGCATTTTGATGGAGTGTCAGTGGAAGGTGCAGTAATAAGAAAAGATTTAGGCTCAGAATTATTAATAAAACCATTGTTCATATTCACTGTCGTACTCATATGGAGAAAAGATAGGATAGATGAGTTTCCCCTTACTAGGAATCCACACTGCCTAGGCAAACTGAATGTTTACTTTTGGTTGCGTAGGTTGCTCTTACGTGTTGATTCCGGATATTGATTCCTTTTATGAGTTGAAGGGTTGATCTTTAGGAGGATAGGGTGTAGATGGTGCGTTGAGCGTGTTGCTTGCATTGTCCATATCATCATCCTCGTCTTGGTGCTCATCCTGTGAATGGACAAAAGGAGAATCATTAGATGTGATCTCCTCAGAGGACACCTGGGCATCAGAGAAAGGAGTGGAAGACTTGGAGGGTTGAAGAAATCTTAGCCTCGGTTGTAGTTACAGGTCGATGGTCCGCATGTCGAGGTTTAGCAGTGCGAGGAACAGGAATTGCACGAACAGTGAGGATAGAGGTAGGCTCGGCATGCTGAGGGCGTTTAGATGCTTCCAATTCAGTGTGAGTAGTATGTGTACATTGAACACTGAAGTAGCCTCTGACATCACATATATTGTATGTTTGATTTTCTAAAGGCCTTTCAGAGCAAGAGTCACGCATGTGACCCATGGCTTTACAGCAGCGACAGTGCTTGGGCATCTTGTTCCAGGTTATAAAGATTGCTGTTTTATTGCTGTAGTCAACTTTATAGGTGGGTTGAAGTAGATCATCATTCGAGTCGTTGCTGTTAACAAGGATATGCCCGTTTTCTTAAAGTTGCTTCAAAATGATATCGACAAAATAAAAAATAATATCAAAAATTGTTTCGTATCTGGAAGAGATTGAAAGTAAATTGTTCCTGGTATCAATAAGGAATCTATAGGTACACTGCTAAAATTCAAGTGTGTCAAGATAGTAAAAAGCGTTCTGACTACGGGGGAAGCTGATATCATTAAGAACAACGTAATTAGCGACAGCTTGCTAACAACATTCGTCAGAGTCAAGGCCAAGTTTAATGGAAAGGGTGTTATCATCATCCTTATATCGAACACCTTAACCATCATTGTAAGGAAATCTAGTACGAAGAGTAAACAAAAGTTCCAGGTCGAGATGATGGAAGACAAGTAGGACAGTGTACGTAACTGAGCAGTTAGAGGAACCTGCGATGTATATCAATGAGACCATAGGAGAGAAAAAGAGAGCGATTCATAACGGAAATATAGATGGTTTCGTAAGTGGTTGAAGTAGATGGCCATCAATTAGCATTCAAGGTTTGCAGAAGACAAGTGTTTAAAAGTTCTTGGTTTATTTATTAAGAAAAATCATGTATCGAATAAAATAATTGACCAAAGTAAACAAATTCGGAACATAGTAGGTATATTCATTGATGATTAAATTGACTCTCAAGTTGAAGTTATAAACAAAGGCGTAGATACCATCGCTGATAGATCTGATTCTGAACCAGCGTTTACAACATTTCATAAATCCATCTAGACTTGGCCATTTTTATTTTTGTAAATAAATTTTTACTGCGATGAGAAAAAGAAAAAGCCTATTTACCAAAATAATCTCTAGATTACTTTTATCATTTTCTCTTTGCAAAGAAAAAAGAAAATCAGTATGCAAGAAGTCAATAAGCCCATTCAATTTCTTTTTATGGATAATATGGTTTAATGAAGAAAGCAGGCCTATGTTGTATGTAATGATGAAAAAAGCTTGGTATTCTATATTTATTAATATTCTCTCGTAACAACATATTAAGGCTGTTAAAAAGTACTAGGAAGAGAACCTGGGTTTTATGGGTCGGTGGAAGAGGACAAGATAAAAGGACTACCTTAAGGTTCAGCGCCATTGGCAGCAGCACCATCGGCAGCAGCACCATCATCGCCAGCAGCACCATCATCGCCAGCAACACCGTCATCGGCAGCGGCAGGAGCAGCAGGAGCAGCATGAGCAGGAGCAGGAGCAGCATGAGCAGCATGAGCAGGAGCACCATCGGAAGCAGCACCATCATCGGCAGCAGCGCCATCATCGGCAGCAGCACCATCACCCAACAGTCCACCAACAGCAGGCAAGCCATCAATAAACTTCAAAACGGAACCACTCACCAGTCTTTTTTCTAAAACATTAGAATCAAGTGGAAGTGAAGAGACAAGCATAAATGCAGATAATAAGCCAAAGAAGACAAGAAATGAACGCATTTTTATATGTAAAATAGACTAATTGGTTGCAATGAGATTATTTAGGAAAAAAAAAAAAGCAAAAGAGAAGACTCCTTTTATATGTGCTGATGTAAGGACTCAGAACAGATTGTTGTTTTTCATTGCAATTTATAAAGTCATCACTTATGATCGGGGGCTCTTTTGTTTTTGTAAGCACGATGGTAAATTAAAAATGCGCATTTTTAAAAGAAATCTGCCCTAAAAGAAGGTACATTAGGCTTGTCTAAATTTCTGGAATTGACGTATTCAAACAAGAGCTATTCAAAGCGATAGATTAAGCCTATCTTTCTTTTATGGTGATGATGTACCATAAATGAATAGAAAGTATTGTTTGGAGGTAAACACTATTCATTGTATGTGACTTTTAAAATGCACACATTTGTACAGATAGAGCATCATCAAACCAAAAGAAAAGCAGCCTTTACCTTATTGTTACTACTAAGCCACTCTGCTACATGCATCATAAGGGATGTGTACTGGCATGGACAGATAATTTGGGGGTATCCGAAGCATACGTCTTACTAACTTGATAAGTCCTAATTGTAAGAATGCATTCTAACACTTGTACTTTATAGATTAGAGACTGATTTGATTCCCTATTATCCACGTACTGATATAGTCAGATATAGCCTTCAAAGTAGGCCCCTTGACAGATTGATCTTTCTAATACATAGTCATATAAACCCTCCTTTTCTTATTTGAATGATGGGATAATATTTAGATTTATTCTAAAGGAATAAGCAGAGAGGTCTAACCTATCCTACGACTTTCTCTATTACAGGGCCTTACAGCACCATATATTCTTTTCTTTGTTTATTGTTAAACGTTCTGCTTATAGAAACTTCTACTGAAACAAGCCTTATGAAAAATGACTATGTCTGATATTGGATATATAGAAATAGAGGAAATTGATGATGATGCTATTACTTTTCTCATTCAGGATCTGGTTATCTGAATGCATTAGAGGAGACTGCAATTGAGCCTAAGAGTGTGACTCATCAAGTCAATATTGTCTTCGTCAAATCCTCACTTGAAGTCTGACGTGCCTCATTTGTTCTCATATGCATTCCTTTTACAGATTGACTTTTGAAGGCATTTTTTAAAAAAATTAATGTATGCAAAAAAGGTTATTGACACAAGACAGAAAACCTCTGTTGCCTCTTTATTTGTATGATAACCATAATGTCTGATAAAGGGGGAAAAAATAATATTCAAAATCAACAATTAGAAAGAAATTAAAAACCTGTTATCAAAGAAACAGGTTAATAGATAAATAAGGAGAGACTGATAAAAAGACTTGGACAATGGCACGATAAGGAAGGATGAAAACATCAACCAATGAGAGTAATACATGATTCAAAATTAATCTGCTATGGTATGAGAACCATTGGAAAGAAGAGAAACTTTCCATTCAATATGCAAGTCAATATTACCAACAACAAACATACTTTATGTTGATACTCAATATCAAGCTCAAAATAAATGCTCAGCTCAAAAACAAAAAGGTAGAAAAATCAATAACAACAAGGGGCTAAAGAATATATGTTTCCTTGGAATGAAAAATATTCCTTATGTTAGTGAGAAATGATGAAGCATTCAACCTTCATGGAAAGTCATGGTTCAAAGATCATACTTAAGATGAGCATTATAAACTCATAGGCTTTAACAAGAAAAGTGCTCCGTAGAGTAGAAAGGTATCGACGATTACTAAAGAAGCTGATAATATTAAGCTGGCTACAATAATGACACAAAGATACTGACAATCAAGAAATAAGCACATCTTGGTACCATAGCCACTCTAAATGCATAAACAAGTATAAGTATCCATTTTGATCAAAAAGAATAAGCTGAAAAACAGTTCATTACGATTAATGTATTTTATGTAGAGCAAGCAAGAGAGACAGAGCTTTAAAGTAGTAGAAAATCACAATACTGGAAGCAAATTACCTTGCATGAATTAGTCTACATTTACTAATAAAATAAAAAAAGGATTATATTAATAAAGCATTTGACCAATTAAATTTTGCAGCGAATAATAATATAAATTGAATAGGATGAAATAAATTCATTGAAAATGACATTATTATATGATATTCCGCTTGGCTTGCTTATTTAAAGCCTTGGAATTTAATAAAATCATAGACTTCGATGCACTATCTGCTACTTGTATTCTTGGGGGAGAGAGAAAGGCAATGAAGTAAATATCAATATAGTTAACTCTGATCTTTATCCTCTCATATAAATATGAAGTCTAACAGTAACTATAATTATGTTCACATTAAGGTTTATAATAATACATGGTTTGCAAATAAGCTCTTACTTTGTTGATTCTAAGTAATAAAAGTCAAGCTAATGGATATAAAGTTATGGAAGGAGGAGAAGAAGGAGGGAGGGGGGGGGGGGAGGAGGAGAAGGGGAAAAAGGATGTAACAAAATAATAATACTTTTGATAGTTGACTGCATTTAAATTTCAAGTTTGCTTGCATTCATTTCAGTTTCAAAAGCCTTTGTCAGTTACCTAGCCAGTGATTAATTCTTGTTCTAACTGTATATCTTTATTTCAGAAGTAGTTCAAAAACTTGAAGCTGTTACTTTCTTTTCGCAAAATGCACATCATTTCATAACAGCATTATACGATATTTGCCGATACGTATTCATTTCTTTACCCAAACATTTTGTCAATATTTCATCAACTTTCAACAGGTCTTTAATAGGATGCCTATTGTCAATCTTGCTGCATTGAACATAATAGTTTGAAAATTAACGTGTTCCATTAAAATTTGCTTTCTTACTCTGATGACACTAACAAAACACATTCTAAAATACGCAACTAAATACAAGTGTATTATGTAGCTTTTGTATAATAAATGTAAAAAGGAATGGTATCTATGTTTCATGTGTTTTAATCATAACTTCCTAAAAAGCAGTACAGAGTCTTTATTAAAATAAAAAAGCTTTACATCACTGTGCAATAAGACCTAAGTTCCTCTGGATCTGATTCAGTTTCAGACATAAGAAGAGGTTCATATAAAAGACTATTAATCATTTCTGCTTCATCAAGGATATCTATTCGCATAGTATATTGTATTATACATATCCGCCAGTTCTTTTAGAGAGATGTCTTCATATGGATCAATAGGAGAAGGTAGTTTTCTTGTAAAAAGATTACGAATATCATGTGTCACCATTTCTTACCTGTTATGCACCAAGGCATCTTCCATACGAACTATTTCTTCAAGCCTTTCTTTGGATATAAGATTCCTTAAGTTTATTCTTGTAATTATTAAACCGACGGAAGAATATAGTGTCATGTTGTGCACTGTAACTGAACTGCTTTCTCTTCTTTTTTAAAGCTTTTTCATAAATAATGAAATATGTTTACAACGTATGTTCATTAAAGCGTGACAAAAAAATTATATTATTCTTTTCAAGTATAATAATTCATAGTATTTAATACAGTATATAGTTCTTTCATGCTTGATCTTGCTATAAAATTCAAAATATTGCGATGATAATGTCTCACCTAATTTCATTGGATGAGTTTTAAATATATTACATTATCCAATCATTTTCTTGTATTTGGTTTTATTAATCTGCCTACACAAACATGTACCTGTTGTGTGTGTGAAACGAGGCGTTATGGTTTAGTAACACAGTAAAGGCACGCATAAAGAAAAATCTTATTGAAAAATAATATCAAAACCCGTCTTCTTTCTTTTCGTTCAACCTCTTTCACAATAGACGAAGTCAAGCTTTGTTTTCAATGACTCTTACTTTTTGCAAACCTCCTTTAATTTTATAATCACAGTTGTTTTTTGTACATGCAAAAAGCAATAGAATCCCATTCATTACACAAGTCGAATAGTGTTAAATCCAGTAAAACATGTGTGTATTTCTATTTCTGCATTTCTAATAGAAAGCTGTATATTTTATTTACTTTTGTTTTCGACATAAAAATTAGATTTCAGCTAATTCACGAAGACGACGGACAGTAGAACGAACAGTGGCAGCAGCAGTGGTACTAGAGAAATAAGTTAGAAAATGAGCATAATTTATGCAATTCATTCAACTTACGAGACAGTGTAAGCACCACCAGCCAAGGTCTTTTTACAGCCCTTACACTTCCAGATACCAACAGCAGTACGCTTAACGGCATCCTTACCACAGAAAGTACAGGTGTAAGTAGCGTGTTGGGTGATTTCCATTTTCTTTACGGTCTTTCTAAGAGAGGCACCATAACGGGTACCGTATTTACCGGTGATTCCAACCTTCTTGGTACGCTTGGCCTATAGGGTGTGTGTGAGCATGGATGGATGAAAAGAGATGGGTTCTATACCATTTTCTGTTGTAAATGAAAGAGGACTTGTATGGGATAACTGTGGATGCCTATTTTTGGGCTATACTGAACTCAAGAAAGAAAACGGTCCGGCTCGGAATTTTCAAACATATGGTCCAGGTGATGAATGTGTGCGTGAGGACACTGAGAGAAACAATGAAGGAGGGAGAGCATACAGTAAAGAGAGAGAGGGAATCAAGAAAGTCTCCCCTCTTATTTACTCTTGAAAGCATTACAAATGGTAAAGCATCATCCATCATACAGAGCTTTGTTTTCTTTGGATTGATTGATCAATGATACGAAATACATACAAAAAAAGGACAGTCAATAAGAGAGAGGATATGTAACAGACTGAATGTGGAAATACAAAGATAAGAGGAAAGAAGTATGTGCATGCACATGCTTGATTCAGCAAAGAAAAAGAAAACAAAGCTCTTTAGCATCTACTCATTACAGTCTCATTGACCAACCATATTTTCATTTAGGCTGCCATCAAAGCACACGAACTCCGTAACAAGAACAAGGCTGAACTTCTCAAGGTCCTCGACGAACAAAAGCAAGCTCTTGCTAACCTCCGCGTCCAAAAGGTTGCTGGCGGTAAGAGCCAAGAAGTGTAAGTTCATGTTTAGAAAAGGAGGAAGAAATACTAAATGTTTTGATTAGTGGTGAAGCCCGTAAGAATGTTGCTCGTGTCTTGACTGTCATCAACCAAACTCAACGTGAACAACTCGCTCTCTTCTACCACAAGAAGAAGTATGTTCCTTTGGACCTTCGTGTCAAGAAGACCCGTGCTATGCGTAGAGCTTTGACTCCTTTTGAAAAGTCCAAGAAGACCCTTCGTCAACAAAAGAAGGAAGCTCACTTCCCTCTTCGTAAATATGCTGTTAAGGCTTAAATAAACACATTGTTTATAAAACCTTATTTGGGAGAAACGACATTTGTTTACTTTTTCATTGTTATTTATTGAATGAACTCTATTATAATAATGAATCCATTTACTCTTCATTGTACAATGACTTAGTATAAAAAGAATTGGGCTTTTTGTAGGTTTTTTCTTTTGTAATAACAGTAACAATCCTTTAAACCTTCCCTTTACATTCCTTTTTAGTTATGTCTCATGCCATAGAATATCGTGTTAATGAAAAACAACAGCAAGATTTAGTTGACTTGAAAACCAAGACAATGATGAAACCAGCTGGAAGAGTTCGACATCCTCGTATTCGAAAGAAAGATCCAAACCATATCCCTCGCCCCGTCAATAGCTTCCTGGCTTATCGAACCGAGATGCAGGCCATTATCCGACAGTATTGTCCGTTAGCCAATCATCGTGAAATATCCAAAGTGGTAGCCAAATGGTGGCATGAAGCAACAACTGAGGAAAAGCAGATTTTTAAAGATAAAGCAGAGCTTGCCAAATATTCACACGCGCAAAAGTAAGCTTCTTGTTTATGAAGACAGTGTGTTTACTTATATGACTACTAGATACCCCCATTATAAATTCAGCCCCAAAAAGAAAAAGACGATAAACAATAATGCAAAGAAGCATCCTCAGAAACCAAAAGAAGGAGAACAAGAAATAAAAGAAGAAGTGGAAATGGTTTTTGAAATACCTTTAGACAAGAAAGAGAAAAGTAAAGAACAAGAAAACACATTGGAATCGTATTATCATCCCTGCATGTACCCAACTACTGTTGATCCTATCATGGAACAAAATAGTACTTTACTTCATCATGTTTATTTACCACAAGAAGCATATTGTTTTAATTATAATAGTATAATGGAAGAAGATAGACAGAGAAGAATGAACATGTATCAAGATTATGTTTTGATGGATGACTTGAATACTTTTGGTTGCGATCCCATTATGACTACGGTGAATACTGCTGTTACCAATATTGGTACAACCAGTACTGGTGCTACCATTGGTACAGTGCTGCCTTATTATGATCTTACGCCTGCATCTCAACCCCTGCTTACGCCTGAACCTGAATATCCTTATATCAGTTTCAATTCTTCCTCTATATCTCCATACATGTTACATCCTGTTGACTATTGGTGTAATGACAATAAATATTAAAGTCATTGGTTGAACTACAGCCAACAATAAAAATCAATCTCCCCTTTCTTTCTTTTTTTTCTTTCTTTTTTATTATCGTTATTTTTATTAAATAAATGGTTCAAAATTTACCTTTAGTTGAAGGAGTAGAAAACTACAAGAGGATTCCATTTGAATTTATTGAAGAGTGTAAGCATGGTAACTGCATAAATGTTGCTAGAATATAACTTTTTTTTTCTGCATAGTATCTTCAAAGAATGTGTTTTTGAGGTTACCTAATGAGTTTTCACCCATGGAAAGAATGATTCTTCAAGCAAATGGTAACCTTCAGCGTCTGTTATCAGCTTATTACAATGTACCTAGTCATGTAGAAATCATAAAAAATATAAAGTCACAAGGGATCAATGTATACTATGAACGAGAGATAAAAATGTACTTTGAAAACAAATTTGTGTACAGTGCACAATCCATTTTAACAGTTAAAGATGATACTGTGTTGGAATTAATAGAGAAGCATAAATATGGTTTGGGCCAAATTTTTGGGTAAGAATAACATGATCACAATGCTTTGTTGACTGATACTGCTTTATTTTCAAGTCACACTCATACGGCACCTCAATTTACACTACACGCAGTCGGAAGGCACGGTGATTCAAAAGGGGCTAGTTTTTGGAGAGATTACAGTTTGACGATACCCGACGTATTGGATTGCTTTATAAGAGAATCATTTATAGAAAATTTGTTTGATGAGTTCAAAGGAAATAGAAATATTGGTTTTGTTTGGTTTGCTGACAATAAAAAAAATTTCCCATAGAATGTGCGAGAAGAAAACCGTGACGTTTTTCACCTCCATTTAATCCTCACTTCACTTTTTTTTATTTTCTTTCTTCTTCTTTCCACATAAACAAACATAACAATGTCTGCCGAGACTGAAACCTTTTCTTTCCAAGCTGAGATCTCTCAGTTGATGAGTTTGATCATCAACACTTTCTATTCAAACAAGGTAAATTAGATAAAAAGCGCTTAGGCGTGAAAAAGTGGACTCAAATCATTGTGTGTAGGAAATCTTCTTGCGTGAATTGATCTCTAACTCCTCCGATGCCTTGGACAAGATCCGTTACCAATCCTTGACTGATCCCTCTGTTCTTGACTCTGAAAAGGAACTTTTCATTCGTGTCACCCCTGACAAGCAAAACAACATCTTGTCTATCCGTGATACCGGTATTGGTATGACCAAGGCTGATTTGGTCAACAACTTGGGTACCATTGCCAAGTCTGGTACCAAGGGTTTCATGGAAGCTCTCTCTTCTGGTGCTGATATCTCCATGATTGGTCAATTTGGTGTTGGTTTCTACTCTGCTTACCTTGTTGCTGATAAGGTTCAAGTCATCACCAAGCACAACGACGATGAACAATACATTTGGGAATCTGCCGCTGGTGGTTCTTTCACTATCACCCGTGATGAAGTTAACCCTTCTCTTGGTCGTGGTACTGAAATGCGTCTCTTCATGAAGGAAGACCAAGTAAGTGATTTGATTTGTGTGTGAAATGAGTTAGGACTTATATATTCTTTGTCTTCTAGCTTGAATATCTTGAAGAAAAGAGAATCAAGGACATTGTTAAGAAGCACTCTGAATTCATCTCCTACCCCATTCAACTCGTTGTTGAAAAGGAAGTCGAAAAGGAAGTTTCTGATGATGAAGAAGAGACTGCTACTGAATCCAAGATTGAAGAAGTCACTGACGAAGACGAAAAGAAGGATGAAAAGAAGAAGAAGACCATCAAGGAAACCGTCACTGAAAACGAAGAGCTCAACAAGACCAAGCCTCTTTGGACCCGTACCCCTGAAGATGTCAAGGCTGAAGAATATGCTGAATTCTACAAGGCCCTTACCAACGATTGGGAAGACCACTTGGCTGTCAAGCACTTCTCTGTTGAAGGTCAACTCGAATTCCGTGCTATCCTCTATGTTCCCAAGCGTGCTCCCTTTGACATGTTTGAAGGTAAGAAGAAGAGAAACAACATCAAGCTTTACGTCCGTCGTGTCTTCATCATGGACGACTGTGATGAATTGATTCCCGAATGGCTCAGCTTCGTCAAGGGTGTTGTCGACTCTGAAGACTTACCCCTCAACATCTCTCGTGAAATGTTGCAACAAAACAAGATCTTGAAGGTCATTCGCAAGAACTTGGTCAAGAAATGTCTTGAAATGTTCCAAGAAATTGCTGAAGACAAGGAACAATTTGACAAGTTCTACGAAGCCTTCAGCAAGAACCTCAAGCTTGGTATCCACGAAGACACTCAAAACCGTGGTAAGCTCGCTGACTTGTTGCGTTACCACTCTACCAAGTCTGGTGATGAAATGACCTCCTTCAAGGACTACGTTACCCGTATGCCCGAGAAGCAAAAGAACATTTACTACATCACTGGTGAATCTCGCACTGCTGTTGAAAACTCTCCCTTCTTGGAAGGTTTCAAGAAGAAGGGTATCGAAGTCTTGTTGATGACTGACCCCATTGATGAATACGCCACCACTCAACTCAAGGAATACGAAGATAAGAAGTTGGTCTGTATCACCAAGGACGGTGTTGAACTTGAAGAAGATGAAGAAGACAAGAAGAAGCGCGAGGAAGAACAAAAGGAATTCGAAAGCTTGTGTAAGTCCGTCAAGGAAATCCTCGGTGACAAGGTTGAAAAGGTTGTCCTCTCCAACATCTTGACTGATTCCCCTTGTGTCTTGACCACTGGTCAATTCGGTTGGTCTGCCAACATGGAACGTATCATGAAGGCTCAAGCTCTCCGTGATTCCACCATGTCTAGCTACATGGCCTCCAAGAAGACTTTGGAACTTAACCCTAATCACTCCATCATCAAGGCCCTCAAGTCCAAGGTTGCTGCTGATGCCAACGACCGTACTGCCAAGGATCTTGTTACCTTGTTGTACGAAACCTCTCTCTTGACCTCTGGTTTCTCTCTTGATGACCCTAGCTCCTTCGCTACTCGTATCAACCGTATGGTCTCTCTCGGTCTCTCTATTGATGAAGAAGAAGTCGCTGATGAGCCCGTTACTGAAGCTGCTGTTGAAGAAGCTGCTGAAGTTTCCAAGATGGAAGAAGTTGATTAAATCACCCCTCCCCCTCCCCTTATTGTACAGAATTTCTTTTAAAATGTTCGTATAGAAGGATTAAGAATAGTACTTCTTAATTTTTGTTTCAATAAAAAAAAATATGTGTAGAAATGTTATTAACAATTCAAAAAAAATTGCTGCGTTTATTTTATTTTTTTCTTGGCTCAAACCGGGAAATGTTTAAGTTTCCTGTAAAGTATCATTTTCTATTAGTTTCCTTTTTTATTTTTTTCACAACTTTTATTCTTGAACCAATGGAACCACCTCCAGCAACAAATGGTCCTGTCGTTGCAGGTTATTTTGCCAACTGGTATTTTTTTCTTCTTTCCAATATTTTTAATAACACGAATATAATAGGGGCATTTATGACAGAAAATACAATGTAGTTGACTTGGCTTTACAAGCAGACAAATTAACCCATATATTATATGCATTTGCTAATTTGCAACCGGACGGTCAAGTAGTTCTTGGAGTAATGATTTAAAACAAAACAAAAAAAAGAATGACGAAAATAAAGACATTTCAAATATAGGATAGTTATGCAGACCTAGAAAAACATTTTCCAGCAAGTAAAGAAATCCTATTATTTTATCACGACATACTCACACAAGTCTATTTATATTAGACCAGACGATCAATGGAAAGGAAGACGGATGGAATGACGCAGGCAAGAACCTGTACGGCAACTTTAAACAATTCTATCTCTTGAAACAACGCCACCGCCACCTCAAGGTCTCTCTGAGCATTGGCGGCTGGACTTGGTCAACCAATTTTGGTGCGGTAACCAGAGATCCCTTGAAACGGCAAAGGTTTGTGAGTAGCAGCATGAAGCTACTGACCGACCTGGCACTGGATGGGCTAGATATCGATTGGGAATATCCCAAGGATGACGAAGAAGCATTTTATTACGTGCATTTACTATACGAATTACGGCTGGCGATGGATAAATACCAACAGCAGTGCGGACAACTGAACCAGCCTCGATTGCTGCTAACAGTCGCGGTTCCCTGTGGTCCAGACCACTACCGCAAGCTGCGACTAAAGGAGATGCAGCCCTATGTCGACCTCTTTTATCTCATGGCTTACGACTATGCAGGATCTTGGGACCGCGTTGCAGGACATCAGGCCGCGGTCTTTGGCGGTCCACTTCATACCGATCAAGCTGTCTCACATTATTTGGCTGCTGGTATTCCACCTCACAAACTGGTTTTAGGGTTACCTGTCTACGGCCGAGGCTTTTCTAATACAGCAGGTCCCGATCAAGCCTTTCAGGGCGTGCCCAAAGGAACATGGGAGGAAGGACAGTTTGACTACAAGTGCTTGCCAAAGCCTGGTGCGACAGAGTATCATGATTTCCAACGATTAGCCTCCTGGTCCTATGATCCCAACGCACGCGAACTTATCACCTATGATACACCTCAGATCGTCTCTGCCAAGTGCAGCTATCTCTTACAGAGAAAACTAGGTGGTGCCATGTTTTGGGAATTAAGTGCTGATTGTGGACATCAACATCCTCGAAGCTTGGTCAATGCGGCGTATGATGGTTTAGGAAGACGATTGGATCCAACACCTAACCATTTAGAGTATCCAATGAGCGAATATGACAATATACGTAATGGCATGAAATAAAATAAACAAAAAGCAAATGATTTTTTATGATGATTACTATATAAATAGCATCATTTTACAATTACACTTTTTTGCAGCATAAATCATAGTAAGCCAAACTTCTTTTTCTCTCTAATTAAACATAATGAATATGTTTTTTTTAAAAAAATCAAAGTCAGTGTATACTTTACAGATTAATTTAGTTTCGCTCGGCAATAATGGGCCGATTATTTCATTGCTGTCATTTGCTTTATTTCTTTAACGCAGCACATGTAACATGGTGTCCTACCTTGAAAATAAGTTGCAATATTTCCTTTTAGCCACTTTATTTGTACACGTTAAAAAAAGTGCGTAGATCTATTCTAAAAAGAAAAAAAAAAAAAAAAAAAGCCTACGTCTCGTCATCATCCTATATTTGTATTCCATTTTTTCAAAAACCGTGTTTTTTTATGTCGTGGATTCTATAAATAAAATTCTCCACTTCTTTATTTGTATTTCTGGCGGATAAAAAAAGAAAGGTATAATAATAGAAAGAAAAAAAAAAAAAGGACAGCGGATTATATAGAAAGTATGTACACATATGATATAATGCAAAAAAAAAAATTTAACGGAAACGAAGATAAAAGTTCACCACTAAGGCACCCACCAAGAGGACACAAAGAACAGCAGGACCCCAAAGATCATCATAACGGCCCACGATACGGCGATTAATCATCCTATATAAATTGTAAGTATATACATTAAGAACATTTGATGTTATTATTTACCATGCACGTCTCTCAAATTGATATAATGCATAAATTGCAATACCAGCAGAGATACCAATAAACAAAGCACCTGCAATTCGAGATACTTGATCACCAAAATTAAGTAAATTTAAAGCAACCGAAAGAAGCAGTGCACAAAATTGAAGCCAAGCAATAAACGTACGTTCATTTGAAAAGAACACTTTGGGTTCCACTTTGACTTTCTTGACAGGAATCACAGCATTTGGATCATTGGGATCTTTGATGTACATACCTGAGCTTTCAAATAATCTTTTATCACTCATGTCCAGACGAATATCACCATTTGAAAACACAATGGCCTCACCCAGAGGACCTTCCCCTTCTTTCCTTGCCGCTCGTTTGAGAGGACCATAATTTAAGGGGTCATCACCCTTATGAACCAGGGTGGATTGCATACGGTGAGGTCTATTATCCCAATCGTTGATTGATTTACTACGATCCAAGAGAGCCTTTTTGTTACCAGCGTCATCCTCTTTTACGATATTCATACGTAAATGTTCAGCCTCCATCGCGCGACGGTACTGACCATCCACCAAGGGTTTGAATGACTTGGAACGACTAAGACCAAAATCAGTTGCACGGGGCTTACGGATATCAATTTCCATTTCAGATAGCCACCAGGGAAGCAAGGGCAAGCGATCACGGAAAAGGTAGGAGGCACCGTGAAGGTATTTGGAGAAACGAGGGACTTCATGCACCAGATGTGATTGCAGCAATTTCGTAAGCCATTCGGGAGAGCCCTTGGCTTCCATGACAGCATAAGGGAATCGCAAGACCTCAGACTCGTGTAGATAGCTAAAAGGATAATCTATGCCTACGTCAGGTCGGCGCCATTCTTGAGGACCGCGACGTCTGGCACGCAGAAAGTTGTCTTCACGAATAAAAGCCACATCACTGTCGATCTTCACACAGACCTCGCTGTCCTCTGGTAGTTGAAAGGTGGTTCGGTGGTAAAAGACACGGCAGACAGGTTCTAGTTGTTTGCTGCGAACAGAGGTCTGAATGCCGTTTGCTACAAAATGCGCTTGATCGACCAGTTTGGGATCAGCACCCTTTGATCTCAATCGATTGCTGTATTCCTGAGCGCTTAAATGACCAGAGAGGAATCGTTGGACATCATCCGTAGCCAACTCAATCCGATCCTTGACAGAGGCACCATCCAACCAGTGAGCACGGTGTGTGCTTCGTTCGGCAAAGACGGTGGGACTGGTAGGAGCACCATTCCATCTGAATCGAATGGCTTCAGCATCATCATCACGCTGCAGGATACTAGTATAAAGTCCAAATTCTTGATTGTCCAAATAGACGTTTGACACAGCCGCATCCGAAGGTTCGTAGCGTTTATCGGGGTTTTGAATATACACTGGCAAGTGTAGCATAATGATCGATTTGATCTCGGTGATATTGTCGGGGTGAATCCAATACTTGGCCGTATCATCTACCGGTTGCACATCCAGTCGATTGATTTGGGTGCTATTGCGTGGTCTTCCGCGTTGTTTGCAGAGGTCGTGAAGAGCGGAAATGAAGACAAGAGCGACATCAAACCGCTGTTTATCTAAGGGTTTACTTCTCAACCGAGGAATAAAGACTTGTTGAAGGTCTAATCCGGTATATTTGTCATGCTTTTTAATAATCTTTTGAAATCCAATATAATTTAATCGAGTGAATTTAGCCAAATCGTTTACATCAAACAGAACCTCGGTTAATGCGTCTTCCATAATCGTCCAATTTTGGTCAGAAGACCACGTGGGATTATTTATAAATGTCTGGATTGTCCTCTCACAATAACTGATTCTTGCTTCTACTTCACTTAATTTGGCAGTAACAAAATCGTATACTTTGTCTAATTCGTTTTCTAATTTTTTAATAAACGCTTGTTCATCTTCTTGGTTCCACCCGTGGTCGAGCTGTCTGGATTTTAAGTCATTTTTAAGAACATCATAGGATATATAAGATAACTTCCATGGTGGAAATATTTCTTGTTGTAAATGCTGAGCAAATTTCATTCTAAAGTCTCTTGGAAAAAAAAAAAAGGAGGAAAGAAAAAAAAGGAAAATAAGGAAAAAAGTAAAAATATAAATTTTTTTTTTTCTACGCTTAAAAATTTCAAACAAAAATATAAAAGTATAAAAATAGTAAAGATTATTCATTGTCATTTTAACAAGTCCGCATTACTACACAACCAATGATGATGGTAATATTTTCATAAAAAGGAAACCTCATTATTCATTTTATTCATCTTCTACAAGGGAATAGTTTATAAAAAAAAGAGAGAGAGAGAGAAAGAGGGCAAAGAGAAGGGGAGAAGATAAAAAGAGGGGGGGGGGATATACGCAAGGCTTCCTTATTTTCTTTTTTGCCGAGACATTCTTTTTTTATAAAAAAAAAAGTTTGTCAAACATGTTTCATCATCACTGTGCACTCTGTGTGTTATTCACACCCAAGTAATTGTTATTCTGTGGTGGTGAGTTAAATCTCAGTGCAAAATTAAGCTACAAGAAAACAAGCGTTAGTACACACACATCATCCCTCTTCCCCTTTCATCTTTACCACAAGGGCACCAATCAACAACACACATAAGAATATAGGACCAAACACGTCATCAAATCTTAGATGAGGCTTATTTGTAATTCTATAAGCTCTCCAACGATAAAATGTAAAGGAATAGAATGCAAAGGCAAACGCAATACCAAAAAAGAGACCACCCACAATACGATTGATACGATCACCAAAGTTAAGTAAAGTCAAGGCCGCGCTTAAAAGAGTGGCAGAAAAATGCAGCCAGTGAATAAATGTACGTTCGTTTGCAAAAAAAATCTTTGGCTCTACTGTCGCCCCACCCTCTTTGTCCTTCTTTTTCTTTTTCTTTGGTTGTTCTTCTTCTTCTGCTTCATTTTTAACTGCAGGCTCTTTTTTACCTTCTTCTACTACAACAACATCCTCTTTAAATAGCTTATCTCTCTCATCCCTATCTGTTTGCATATAGGAAGAACGAGGAGTACGTTTACCGCTAATCAAAAAGTCTGTTGATTCTGAGTCCAAAAAGATGGCTGTATGCCTTCCTTCAGATGCAGATGTGATTCGGCCACGGTCTACATAGGAAGAATCTGCGTGAGAGAGAGTGTCTGTTTGCGACCAGATGGGATCATCAAACGGATTACTAACCCGTTGAGGCGCACGTCTAAGAATCGAGCTACGTTCCAATTGAGATTCCAAATAGCCCATACGGTATTTACCATCAATGAGAGGCTTCAGACTTTTGGATCTTGAAAGGCCACTAAAATTACCTGTCGGTTGTTTTGCATTTCTAATATCCAATTCGAGTTGCTCCAACCACCAGGGAACAAGAGGCAAGCGTGAATTCCAAAAGAAGGCAACGCCCTGGAGGTACTTTGAGAACCGCGGGACCTCGTAGACTAATCGAGAATCAATCAGCCGGTTGAGCCATTCAGGAGGAGGTGTTTGCACACTAGTCTCCAGAACAGCATAGGGAAATGAATAGACCTCTTGTGAATCAAAGGGATAATCACAGTTACGACGCCAAGCATCCTTTGGTCGGCCCTCGGTCTCTCTTAAATAGGTCAGGTCCGTATCGAGTGATAACTCGAGACGATTGTCACCAGGAATTTGAAATACAGTACGATGATAAAAGACACGCATCACTGGCTCAAGCTCCTTTTCATGTATTGATTGTTGAATGCTCAAGGCAAGCGCATAATTATTCTCGACAGTCTCTTTGGGTGTCTGGCGTTGTCTCAACTCTTCGGCATAGTGATCAGCCGTATATCGACCAGAAAGAAAGTCGTTCACTTGATCCACATCCAAATGAAGCTTGTCATTCGTAGATTTTCCATTGGTCCAAAGTGCATGGTGAGTTTTGCGTTCGATAATGATTTCACGAGATTCAGTTGTACCATACCAACGACATCGAATGGCCTCTGCTCCTTCATCCCGCTGAAGACGGCCTTGATAGAGATCAAAGTGAGGATTATCAAAGTATACATTAGAAACTGCACTGTCTGAAGGTTCTATTTGTTTTTCGGGGCTGGACACAATCATGGGCAAGTGAAACAGTAAGATTGCTTTAAGTTCTGTAATGTTATCAGGGTGAACCCAATATTTGGCTTTCTCCACTGTTTCATCTCCTGGACTAGGATATTCAGCTCGTGTCTTTCCACGCAATCGACAAAGGTCATGTAAAGTCGATATCTTGACCAGAGCAACATCAAAACGTTGTTTATCGAATGATTTGGATCGAAGCCAATGCATCAATTGACTATTGTTATCAAATAAAGCATCATGAATAAGTCGCTGAAGTGCCAAGAAATTGGTGCGAGTATATTTAGAAAGATCGTTCAGGTCCAATAATACCTCGGTAAGAGTATCATCCGTTGTTTCATAAACTGAGGATGTTGCTGTCTGACTAGATAACATTCGTTCACAGTAGGCTATCCTAGACTCTATCTCACGTTGCTTTTTGTTGATGAAAAGCTCAACTTTGTCTGCCTCTGAACGTATGATGGATTCGAATTCTTGTTGAGTCCATCGTTTTTGGTTTAGATTGAACTGTATTTCTTCGTAATTTACATATTCACTTCGCCACGGCTCATAAATGTTTTCTTTAAACTCTTGTTCAAAATTCATTGTCAGAGAGGTAATTTATTTTGAGAAAAGAAAGAAAGAAAAAGGAAAATTAAGTGTACCTAAAAATAAGTTCAGTTCATTAGCTCCGATCAGTGTATTGTCATACACAATAGCATAATGCATGTGGCTTATACCATCTTTTATTCTGCCCCTACAAGTCTACCCATTTGAAGAAGACTAACATTTGACATCTAAAGAACTAAAAGAGATAAAACAATGTGAAAAGGATGAACCACTAGAGAACGAAAAATGAAATATATTAAAAACAGTCTTTGTCCATGTGAAGGGTTAGTGGCTTATCGGTTCGGCTTGAAGCCTACGTCACAAACTACAAAAAGTAACAGTGAAGAGTAAAGAGAAAATGGATTTTTTAAGGATATTTCTTTCTTTTCTTTTCTTTCGTAAACTGTTCTTTTTAGGGCTTCTTACGTGAGTACCATCATTTTTGTTTTCGGAACAGAGGCATTTTTTAAGGAGGGGAAAAAGAAAAATGTAACTGATTTTTTTTTTTTTCTTTCCTTTGTTTATATTTAGGTTATGAGTACCTGGCAGCCTCAACCCCAAGGTCTTTCTGACCTCTTACAGCTTTTACGTGAAGCTATTAGCCCAACCGACAGCCAAAATGTTCAACAAGTAAAAAGCGCATTTTATTTTTCTCATCTTGTAAAGACTAAAACAAAAAATACGAGTAGAAATTAGAATATTTTAACAAAGTGCCTGATTATAATAACTATTTGGTTTACATTTTAACCCAAATGCCTCAAGAGGATCAATACATTCGTTCTGTAGCCGGTTTGACACTCAAAAACAACATTCGCTCTTACTACCCTACAATTCCTCCTCAAGTACTTGAATTTGTCAAAGAGTGCTGTCTTCAACACATTGGCGATAGTGAAGTGGGTAAGGCTATCAGTTTAGTCATTGCAGCTATTGTCCAACGAGGACAAATCCAAAACTGGCCCCAGGCTATTCAAGTTTTATTAGAGAAATTGGATGATCCTAGCCCAGTAGTTGTTGAGGTAACCTAATCCTTTTTTTTGGGGGGGGAAAAGAGATAAAAGTGTGCTTCTGTCTTTGGTTACTAAACTCACACTTTTGACCATAGAATGCATTTAGTACTTTTCAAAAAATTTGTGAAGATTCCGCTCGTGATCTTGATACAGTGATAGGCGGTGTTCAACCTTTAGAATTCATGATCCCCAAATTCATTGCTTTCTTTGATCACCCAAATCATAAAATCCGTTTAAGCGCCATCTCTTCCACTTCACAATTCATCACCTTACGTTCTCCACCACTGATGAATCGGGTCAATGAATTCTTGGTGGCGCTCTTCAAACGTGCCACTGACGATAATGTGGATGTGCGTAAGGCGGTCTGTCAAAGTTTGGTCGCTTTGCTCGAGATGTGTCCTGATGTTTTGTTACCTCATATGCCTGATTTGGTCGAATACATGCTCTTCTGTACTCAATCGGATGATGCTGACTTGGCCCTCGAGGCATGTGAATTTTGGTTAGTCTTTGCTGAACAAGATGAATTACGTGAGCAACTCCATCCTTATCTTCAAAAGGTGGTCCCTGTTTTGCTCAAGGGCATGGTTTATTCTGAAATGGATCTTTTGACCTTGGGAGGTGATGAAGATGATGCTCATATTGCTGATAGTGAACAAGATGTCAAGCCTCGTTTCCACAAGGCTAATGTAGTCGAACACAGTGATCAGGATGAAAAAAAGGCTGGTATGCCTAACGATGAAGAAGAAGGTGACGATGATGACGAGGACGATGATGAATTTGATGAATTTGAAGATGATGAGTTTTACGGTGAGTGGAATTTGAGAAAGTGTAGTGCTGCTACATTGGATGTTTTGTGTACCTCTTTCAAGGCAGAGGTTGTTCACATCTTGATTCCTCTTCTCAAGGGTGAATTGGAAAGTGCAGATTGGCTCCACAGAGAGTGCGGTATCTTGGCTCTTGGTGCTGCTGCTGAAGGCGGTATCGCTGAAATCGCTCCTCATCTTCATGAATTGGTTCCTTACTTATTAAACAACTTGAATGATCCTAAGGTTAAATTTTATTTCTATTACATAGACAAGAAAAGAAATTTCTCATGCATTCATTGTTTTTATGTAGCCTCTTGTTAGATCCATCACATGTTGGACTCTTGGTAGATTTGCATCATGGATTGTTAGTACCAGTCAACAAAGCCCTGAGGCTCGTCAACGCTTCCTTGAACCACTCATTCAGCTTTTGCTGCAACGCGTTTTGGATAATAATAAGCGAGTTCAAGAAGCTGCTTGTTCATCTCTTTCTTTATTGGAAGAAGAAGCCACAATGGAATTAGTCCCTTATCTTTTACCTATCTTGACTACTCTTTCTGCCGCCTTTGAAAAATATCAGCACAGAAACTTATTGCTTCTTTACGATACCGTTGGCACTTTAGCGGATGTTGTGGGTGAAACTTTAAATAATCAGCAATTCATTGATTTGATCATGCCTCCTCTGATTAGAAAATGGCAAGCCATTTCCGATGATAACACGGATTTATTCCCCTTATTAGAGGTTTGTTATATTTGAATTAGAAGAAAAAAAAAATTAGAATCTCACTCTTTATTTTAGTGTCTTTCATCCATCACCACTGCCTTAGGCAAAGGATTCAAACCTTTTGCTGAACCAGTTTATAGACGTTGTGTTATGCTTGTTTTGAAAACCTTAGAAGAATGTCAAGCATTTGCTATGGATCCTTCTTTAGACGAACCTGATAAAGACTTTATGATTGTTGCATTAGATTTACTTTCAGGTATTGTGCAAGCTTTGAATGTAGATGCAGAGCCATTGGTTGCAAGTACAAACCCTCCTGTTGTTCAATTCTTGTCTATTTGTATTCAGGTACATACAATACAGTGTATTTGTAAAGCAAGTCAAAAAAAGAAAAAAATTAAACGCACATTTAATTAGGATGAAGTTGCTGAGGTCCGTCAATCTGCTTATGCCTTATTAGGTGATCTTGCTATCTCATGCTTTGAACACATTCGTGCTGTTGTACCTCAATTTATGCCACACATTCTTCAGCAGATTGATCCTCAAGCAGAGCACTTGTCTGTTTGTAATAATGCTACTTGGGCAGCTGGTGAGATTGCACTTAAATGGGGTAAAAGGAAACAAAGCTCTTGTACAAAAAGCAGATAGGCTAACTTTTTAATGATCAAGGTGCTGAAATTAGAGATTATGTCGAATCTTTATTACAACGCTTATTACCTTTGATTGTCAATCCTCAACTTCAACGTACACTTTTGGAAAATGTAGCCATCACCACCGGTCGCCTTGGTCTTGTTTGTCCAGATTTAGTTGCACCTCATCTTCAAATGTTTATTAAGCCTTGGTTAAATTCTCTTGCACCTATTCGTCCTAATGAAGAAAAGTCAACAGCATTCAGCGGTTTATGTGAGATGATTAAAGTAAACCCTCAAGGCGCTGTACAGGTAGATAACAATAAAAAAAAGAGTGGAGAAAAGAAAACTCAATCTTGTTGTAGGAATTCCCTTTATTATGTCATGCTATTGCTAATTACCAAAATGCCCCAGCAGGTTTACATGAATCTTTTAGAAACGTAAGTTTTTTGTGATAGAAAAGAGGAAAGGGAAACTAAGGTTCTTTTAGATTTTGATGGGATATAAAAGTTTGTTTGGCGAAGCACAATGGCAACAAGTTCAAGCTTCTATGCCATCAGAATTAATTGCTCCTTTACATGAACGTTATGGTATCTAAGAAAAAAGCTAATAAATGTATAAAAATTTTGCAGGAAGAAATAAAATTTGTTGATATTGTACAAATACATCTTGTTTTTGTTTAAAAAAAAAGCCTCACTCTATAGACGAGATATGTGTACCTGTGTAATTAAAAAATGAGCTCTCATGCGTGTGTTGAATCACAAGCGATTGTATTGTATACAAAGATGTACTTAAATTTAGACTACTGTATCCTGAATATAGATTGTTTTATTATTACCGGAAATAATGTACAGTTTACTAGGATTTCTTTTGTACTATTTTCACAAGAAACTATCATGCAGTAAGATTAATTAGAAAACTATGATAAAAATAAGTTCATGGCACGATATCTTTTTATAAAATTCACATTAGATTAATGCTATAGTGATATTCATAAGGGTCCAATAGGTTTGATGGTAACTGTTGTGATGATATAATAAAATCTATTTTTTTTTATTATTATTTATACACACTAAAGTGCAGGCATTACTTATCAACATTGTCAGTAAAATATGCAATACATGTTTTCATGTAAAAGACAAGATGTTCTTAATGATTGAGCAAATTTACACTTTCAAAATGTAGTTCTTGACTTCAATTGCTTGAACGTCCAAAAAAAAATACTCAACACCCAAAATTAATTTTAGCGGGAAGAAAGCTTTTTCCTTATTACTTTACAACAATAGATACTTTGGAATAACATATTAAAATAAGGTAATTGGGAAAAATATACAATGTAAAGAGGATTATGATGATTTTGATAAATAAATTAAATGATGTATCAATTAAGTATTCGTCTTCATATTGATTTTTATGGTGTTCCTTTCTGTTTAGTGTGCTGGCACATTGGGTGAATAATGCGTCCAGATATCATCTTCTTGATGTATCCTGTGAGGGTAGAAAATAATAGGTAAGTAAAATAATGTCGACCAATTGTGACGTGTGTCTATTCAATTCCCGATGCTGTGAAGCTGATTATTTTCCTTTCCCCTTATTTTTTCTACATTTCCTTCAATAACGTCTGCTAGATTTATCCAACCACACCGAAAAGCATACCATTAGAATTTCCATGAAAAGGAGCATCGTTTGAATGTAAGATAAGCACCAAATTTCAAAAATTTCAAAAATTTCAAAGTGACTCCTTAAAAAATTCCGATCGAGATATTTCATGAAGCGCGGATGGTTAAGACGAAGATTTTTATTAATATATATTAGGAGTATATTGACAAGCGATAAATATCATGATAGTCATACTCAAGTACAAAAAGAAAAGACAGGAAACAAAAAACACTCGCAGAGCACACAAGAGCGAAAAAAAAAGGAAAGAGAAAAGGCCAATGGAGACGCTAACTACTGAGCAACTCGTCAACACCATGGTCTCCTCCGCATCGTGCACTAAAATGGTTTGGCAGTGGGAGGTAGAAGCCAGAGGGTGGATCAGAGCGCTTGTCATTAGGGAGTAGTAGCAGCAGAGGACTTGTCAATCCAGACTTGACCTGGCAGAGAAGACGAGTTGTACTCGATGTCAGGATGACAGATCTTGTCAAAGTGACAGAGGATCTGACAAAGAGCGGACCAAAATGGCGGACAACGAGCAGAAGCAGAGACAGGAAGCAAGTTCAAGACATAGTCTATGTGGTGACCCACATAACCAGTCGGCGGTACAGGTAGACAGCACCAAAGAGCAAAAGGAACCAAGGTACAGACCATGAGGTGAGAACGAGAAGTATCGCCAAGACCACAGGAACAGGGAGCAGGCTTGCCTGGGATCCAACCCATGCGCCATCTAACAAGACGAGACCGGTCAGCACGGGAGGCAGGCAAGTACAGGATGGGATCCACCCGGAGAACAGGACGACAAGCGCGAATCAGAACCTGAGGGGTGGACTGTAAGAAGCTTTGAAATTGATCTTGACGATACCTTCGCAACCAAGAAGCAAGACGAGAAGACGAAAGAGGAGCATCCGAAGGGTAGTCGAGTACGATTTGCCGCTTACGGAGCTGTGTCAGCAATGACGACGGAACAGAAGAGGATAGCAGAGACAAGAGACAGTTATCAGGAAGGCCATTGAATCGAAGGCAGAACTTCAGAACCAAGGTATCTGCTCGAAATGTCATTGACGGCAGATTGGTGATATGGCGGAGGACGACAGTCGAGGCAGTTCGGTGACCACCGACAAGCATTCGTAGACACCGGTCTTGAGCACGGTTGAGCTCTTCACCGTCCTTTCTTGTAAGTCGAGCAATAGCAAGGCCATACTCGAGCTTAGGACGGATGAAGGCAGCAAAGAGACGAGAAGAGAGAAGCAGAGTAAAGCCTTGACGGTTAAGACCCATAGAGTGAAGTTGAGCCATCGCCGCCAAGGTACTTGAAGAGCGATGTTTTATTATGGCAGAGACAGAGATACCTTTACCATCGAAAGGGACACCAAGATAGGTAAACTCTTCAGCAGTAGGAAGGTCTTGACCATATAGAGACATTTGAACATATCGACTTGAACTTGAAGAAGGTGCATTGAGGACGGCACACTTTGGTGGACTCCACTTGTAACCAAGAGTCAGAGAATGGATCTGTGCTAGGTCCAGCATATGCCGAACTTCGCTAGCAGACCCAACCAGTGCCACATCATCCGCATACAACAGACTGTTGATGGGTGTGGGCGTAGGAGACGAGGAAGACAAAGCAGCAGTACCAACCAAAGGACCAAAGGGAAGACCATCAGCGACCAGAGCACCAGGACCAGGAGGACCAGAAGGAGACACCGATAACACCGAGGTTGTTGTTGCAGAAGCAGCAGAACGAAGCAGAGCTGGCAATGTGTTGACGTAGATAGAGTACAGGTGAGGACTCAAGACAGAGCCCTGAAGGACACCTGTACTCGGCACAAACGGATCAGAGACATTATTCTGCAACAACACAGACACCGAGACATCATCAAACATGTTGGCCAACAAGGACACCAAGGACAGAGGAGCAGAAGAGGCGAGCATCGATTGCCATATGATACGACGATCGACTGTATCATAGGCTGACTTGATGTCCAGGAAAGCGACCACAGGATAATGATTGTGTCGGCGTCGGTAAGAGTGCATCAGATCATGGAGACAGAGAGCTTGATCCAATGCACTACGCTGGTGACGGAAACCACCTTGAACTACATCGAGCGGAGGAGAGACATCTTCAACAGAGGGAGAGAGACACATCTCAAAGAGCTTGCGGACGATGGAGGTCAAGGAGATTGGACGATAGTTCCCTGGCGAGGTAGGATCACCCTTTTTGTGGATGGGGACCACCTGTGCTTGACGCCAGAGAGAAGGGGTATACGACCACTGGTAGCAGATACTGAAAAGCAAGGAGAGCAGTGGGGTCAGAACAGACTTGATGGGGAGGAGCATCTCCGTACGCAAGTGGTCAGGACCAGGAGCCTTACGCAGAGGGAGACGTCGCATCAGTGAACCCACACTGTCAGCAGAGAACGAAGGCATACCAGGGTCTTGACTATCGAGGTTAAAAGGCACCATACCAGAGACAGAGGGCAGAGGGTCAGGACGCCTTGACGGAAGACCGTCACCAGAGTAGACCGAGGCAAGGTGTTGACGCATCGCGTTCGCACCTGCAGCAGGGCCGTCAGGATGAGTAAACCCAACCTGTTGACGTCGTCGGTTCCGAATCACCTTCACCTTCGACATCGCACGAGCAAGTTCGCCACGGGCCAGAGAGTCACAGAAAGCACGCCAAGAGAGACGTTTGGCAGACTTGAGAGCAGAGCGGAACCGGGCTTGAGCAACCTGATGTCGATCCCACCACAGGGCCTTGTCGATGCCAATGGCACGACGCCACTTGCGGTAATGGTGTTCACGAACATCGGCGAGTTCTTGCAAGTGCGCATTCCAGAATGGCTTCCATTGGGAAGGTCGAGAAGAGCGAGAGCCAACCGACTTGTCGAGTGCACTATAGATCGCCTCATTCAGAGTGTCATTGAGAGCGTCTATAGGCGGAGCAGCAGAAGGAGGACTTGACTTCAGAGCTTTGAGCTGATCAACCAATGGAGAGACCAAGGACTGGAATGTGGCCACGTACAGACTACAGACATCAGGTTCCTTCAACCGAGAGAGGTTCCATAGCCGACGGGCAGAAGAAGAAGAGAGAACGGGCTGCGATGGATAACCATCAGGGACTGCATAGTCAAAGGACAAGGACAACAGTTTGTGGTCAGAGCCAAGAGAGAGATCACTGTAGACTTGCATCCGAGGGGACCGAAGGACAGAGGTCGTGTTGGTCAAGAAGTAGTCGATCATACTTTGCTTGACTTGACCACTACGAAAGGACAAGAAGGTAGGCACCCCAGGAGCGAGAGTCGAGTTCAGAACAGAGAGACCATGTTCTTCACACCAGCGAAGCAGCACCGAACCTCGAGCATTGGCAACGGAATCACCCGTTAGTGCACCAAGACGCGCGTTCAGATCACCACAGATGATCGTGTCGTCTGTCAAGGGCAACGAAACCAACACAGAAGAGACCTCGTCGTTGGACAAGGAAGGGGGCAAATACAGGCAGATGAGACGCAAGGAGCGACCCAACCGCAGACCCAGAGCATACTTGGTATGAACCGGGAACTGTACCACAGCCATCGGACACCGAGGAGACACCAGAGCAGAGACACCTTGAGAGCCACGATAGCTGTTGATCACAGGAGAGCCATACAGGTTGAACTGGGTCCAAGAGGTACGGATCCTGTGAGGCGGAAGCAACCAGGTTTCGGTGATGAAGACCAAGAGAAACGACTGGCAGTGACGGAGGAGATCCTCGGCTGTGGATTCTTGAAGCCCATTGGCATTCCACAAGCCGATAGTGAGCGGTATAGAAGAAGTTGATGAGGATGATGAAGAAGAGGATGGACCATGGGAGCCATGAGAACCAGAGGAAACCAAAGGAGAGGAAGGAGTTGACTGATCTGGGACCATACCAGATGTAGAGACCAAGGATGCATTATAATGACAAGTATTACTACTCATCATTATAATGATCCAAAGCTTGAACGAGAGGCAGGACGGTGATGCTCATAGTCATCAAGAGCCATGTCTTCAGCCATGTCATCGTAATGGCGGGTTGTCTTTGGACGGTCTTCTTTAGCAGACAGCACTTCAGAGACTGTCTCATCAGAGACAAGGGCTTGCGCCAACAAGTAACGAGAGACAGAGACAGCAACAGGATAGCGCAAGCGCTCTAAAGCCTTGCGAGAGCGGTCATCGTTGATGAGCGAGATGGCATGACTACGCTCCTCGACAGAAACAGAGTCAAACTTGGGATCAGCCAGGTTGGCAGGATCAAGTGGATCAAAGGTATCCAAGGTAGGGATCTTGGCCTTTTCCAACAAGGACAGAAGAGCAGGCTTGTACTGCAGATGTACAAGAAGACCGACGACAGAGTGGGCAGGATAGCAAACATCCAGGATACGCCAGCTATCCACACCAAGACGAGAGAGACGACGACGAGCTTCGGTGTAGGTCATCCTACGAGAGCGAGGTATGTAAACATACTCGAAGCCTTGTTCACCAGACACAGGCTGGAAACCACGAGCAGCAGCGGCACGACGACGGAGTTTGTTCTTTGCAGAACGAGAAACAACAGTAGCCCAAGACGAGGCAGCAGTACCCAAGGAGGGCGAAGAAACGGTCTCTTTAGCACCATTTATGGCAGCAGGAGAAGAAGCAGCGGCATTTGAAATAGGGGTGCTTGTAGGGACCCCGGCAGTTTGTGCGGCCAGTTGGGCCCGCAAGGAAGCAATCTCATTGGCTTGAGACTGGTTAGCTTCGGCAAGGCGAGCGTTCTCACCTCGTAGGGTTTCAAGCTCCAGCTTGAGCTGCTCTAAGGCAGAGAGACGAGCAGTGACAGCTTCTAGTGCGTGACTGAGACTTTGAACTGTGACTTCGTGGTCGGACGAATTGGGTCCGGCGGCGGCATTCAGGATTTTGGATCCTCTAGTATTTCTTGTTGAAGACATTTGGATGCAAACTTTGATCAACGATTAAGCAACAAGTAATGTAGATATCAGAATAAGAGTTGGACCAAATAAAAGTATAGGTCAAAAGGCGTCGATTGATGTAAAAATTGTTGATGGATGGATAGATTTGACAGAGATATCGGCTTTCCAAAAAAGAGTGAAGTTTACCTTTTGAACCAAAAGCGAAAGAAAAGTGCGCGCGGATGGTTAAGTGGTATAATCTTCGCCTGCCACGCGAAGGGCCCGGGTTCGATTCCCGGTTCGCGCATTCATTTTTTATTTTTCCGTTCGGGTAAAATTTGAACCGGATGCTTTTGACAACACTAATTCGTTCGACGAAACGACTCTGCTTTGAAAGAAGACAAACAGTTAAGTTTTTTTTTTTTTTTTTTTGTACTGTAACACTGTGACGAAAATAGAAATTTTTTCAATCAAACTGTACCACTTGACGAAGAAAGTTCGGACCTGAACTAAGTTCATGTCCTCAATATTTTTGATAAACTCAATGAAATTGAATAACTCAACTAAATTCACAATTCAAAGGAAAACACAAAAATCTAAAAACATCACAAAATCAAGAAAACCAAAAACATATAAATATCAACAATTTATCAAGAATTATTATTATTATTATCTTACCTTATCCAAATAAATCTCCTTTGAAACAAAATACTTCTTTTATTTTATAAATAGGAAGAATCAATAATCCCTTGAATCATATACTTCATTGTAATCTCTTTTTTATTTTATCTTTTATCTTTCATCTTTTTATTTTACTTTTATTCAATTCAGACTGATCTACTTAACAAGATCTGGTGGTCACTCTACTCAAGCGAACTTACAACTCAAATTATCTACTCTTTTTTGGATATTAATTTATCCAATACTTTATTCGATTACCAAAACTTTGTCTCAATAACTTATACCAAACCTACTTAAACCCGAAAGCCTAACAATCTCACATTTGGTGGTCACTACGAGGGAAAATCAATTAAAACAGTAAACAAATCAAACTATCAGAAAAACTTCAAAAAGAAAATTATTCAAAATCGACTCTACAATTTCAGAACACTTATTAGCAACAATGAATACAGCAGGACAAAACGTGTTGGCCTCGATTAGCAACCAAAGCGTAGCCCAAGGATATCGTCCTAAACTAATTGAATTTTATGGTTATGAAGGGGAAGATTTCCGTCACTTTCAAGAAATACTGGAATCATTCTTAGCCATTAGCAACACAAATACTGATGCCCGAAGACTGGTTATCCTAAAATCACAATTGCGACGTGCCGCCAAAATTTACTTTGAGCGCGTCATATTGAAGGAAAATCCTACGGTCACCTATGAAGAAGCCATAGAACAATTGAAGAAACATTATATCACACCAGAGCTCATACAAAACTACGAACTGGAATTTAACGAAATGATGCAAGGAGAACAGGAGCATCCTCAAATTTTCCTTTCCCGGCTTAGAGAAGCTGCTGATTTAGCAAACATCACGAGCGAAGAGGTAGTGGAAAGTCGCTTCCGTGCTGGTCTTCTTAAGGACATAAAACAATTCTGTATACAATCAAGTTCAAGAAATTTTCAAGATTGGACAAATCATGCTGATGGATGGTGGAACGCCAACAGACCTAGAAAAATAGCAATGGTCGATAACCCATTTATACCAAGAAACGTGAGCCATGCTTTGATATACAATGAAGAAATCACGCATCCCAATAGATATTTGCCTAACCATCACAATCTTGAAATTATTGATGGACAAGAACATCAGATCCAGTACATTCCAGTCAGTGATCCTTACACGAATGGTAGACGTGATTCTCAAAACTTATCTTTTACGAGAACAATGAATCAACCACAACTATCGACCATGGACATCAGTAGAAAACTCGACAATTCTCAATATCTTTCAAGTCATAACCTGCAGCACCATAGCAATGGACTACCTCAGCATAGCAATCAGTCAGATATACTTAACTTGATACAGCAGACTATAAGAAATGAATTGAACACTCAACAATCAACCGGTAGACCTTATAACAAAACCTACCGCAACAATAATAATGGAAACTATAACAATGGAAATTATAAAGGAAACTTTAACAATTACAACAATGGAAATTATAATAATGGAAATAGTGGATATACTAACAATAGGAATTATGGGCATAATAATAGGAATGGTTCATATAACAACGATAATGGACGTTACAACAATAATACCAATAATGGGCATTACAATAACAACAACAATGATAGGAGAAAGGACACACAGACTGACTATCAGTACTATCCATCAGGGGACGTACGTCAAACACAACCTTCAAAAAACTAAATGGGTCGATTGTGTTCAATAATGAAAACAATGGTCAATCGAACACCCATTATAAGCAAAAATCCATTAATCAACAACAACAACAACAACAACAACAACAGCAGCAGCAGCAGCAAAAACAGCAAAAACACCTCAACGCTATACTAACCCAAAGCGAGGACAGACATAGTAGACAAAAAGATCTATATGCTGCGATAAGACCCGAAAGACCTCCCGAAGTTACTCCAGGAATACCATATACTAAAGACCGACCCGCAACACAGGATAAGCAGAAAAAGCCAGCTGTCACTACCAGAAGAATTACTACAAGAAAGCATCTTGAAGAAATACGCCCCAAGAATTCACCATTTAATGATACTGCAATACGAATGGAGACAGACTTACCTATAGAAAAAGTACAGACAAAAACACCAAGAAAGAATCCCAGACGAGAACCTCCTGCCATTTCATATAATATTGTAGAAGATGTACTTGATCAACCAGCAAATATATCCGTAAGAGATTTAATCACCACTACACCAAGACTTCGAAGAGACCTCATTGGTGCATGTAGACTAAAAAGAAAATCTCCAAATAAAAAAAGATCACAGGAAACTATGGCCTTAATTGAGGATGAAGATATAAACACTACAGCTGCATATACAAAAATAATCATTGGAAATCAACGCATAAAGACATTAGTAGATTGTGGAGCCGCAAAAACTTGTATTTCGAAATCTTTGGCAGATGCTCTGAAACTAGATATTGATGCTGCATCAGAAAGCGTTTTTACCTTAGGAAATGGAACTAAACAACCTGCATTGGGAATGATTTATGATGTACCAATAGAAGTCAGTGAAGATTTAGTCATACCATGCACAGTGGAAGTACTGCCTACGTGTCCATCTCATTTTATTATTGGAAACAACTGGTTAAGCAGGGCGAAAGCTAGAATCGATTTCAATAGTGCATCCATGAAAGTATCTTACAAGAATCGAAAAGCAGAACTACCTATATCATTTCTCCGGAAAAAGGATAACATACCTAAAATGACTACTTATCAACAGATGTACCAAAATCCTACGAGTCTTACAAATTCTACTGAAAAGAAAGTTCGATTTGAAAAAGATGGCTCTGAGGAAGATAATTCGACAGGAGAAGATTCTGAAGACACATCTGAAAGTGAATTAACGGAAGAATCGAATGAGGAAGACTATAGTACAGAGGATGAGTCATCTGAAGAAGAAAGAAACGATACAGATTCTTTACTAGTATTAAACAACGATGATACACAGGAGCTGGATATAGTTAGAGATAATACAGAAATAGTCATACAAGCTCCAAAAGAGGGGATGGTGTTGAAAGCACACACTTCAAATAGCTTTCAAATCAAGAAACCAACCGGAACAACCAAGAATAACACATACAGCCTTGAAATCACGAATAAAGATATCACTCAAGTCATGGGATACTTTGACATCAGTACAAGTATTGTCATCAACAAAAAGAGTATAGATGTACATTTATATAATCGGTCAGACTACGATATATATCTTAAACCGTACGAAGAAGTAGGAAGGCTAGAAGCTTTTGATTTACAAAACGAAGAAATGGTCCAAGCTTATCAACTTAATCGAGATACAGATTTATACGTATTAGAAGAAGATCAAGCTGAACACGACACTACAGATAATGAATCTCTAGATCAAGAAACTTATACTAAGTTAGAAATTGGAAAAATTGGAAACGATATCGCTAAAAGATTGAAGAAGCTCATACACAAATTCAAAAACATATTTGATTGGAATAATGATACAATTGGCCATACACAACTGATAAATCACAAGATTGTTATTGAAGAAAATACCCAACCAATTAGTCACCGACCATATCGACTTAGTCCAATTGAATCAGATTATCTACAAAAGGAATTAGAAAAGTATTGTAAACTGGGAGTAATAGCGCCTTCAAATAGTCCATGGGCAGCACCAGTAATATTAGTGAAGAAAAAAAACGGAGAATACCGCATGGTGATTGATTATCGCAAGTTAAATGCTATTACCAAGAAAGATTCATACCCTTTGCCAAGAATCGATGATTTACTTGACGCTTTAGGAAAAGCAAAAGTATTCTCAGCCTTAGATATGAGAGCAGGATTTCACCAAGTGCCTGTAGAAGAAAGTAGCAAAGAATTAACTGCTTTTACAACAAAATACGGTGTATATCACTATAATACTTTGCCAATGGGATTAGTCAACTCTCCTGCGACCTTCCAACGTCTCATAGATCTCTGCTTTAGAAAACTGATAAACAAATGCTTAGTAGCCTATATCGATGATCTAAACATATATTCCAATAATCACCATGAACATCTTACCCATTTAGAACAAGTCTTCAATTGTATCAAAATAGCAAATCTAAAGCTCAATCCAGAAAAGTGCTTTTTTTTCAAAGATCATCTCAAGTTTCTTGGATACATCGTCACTCAAGAAGGAATACACACTGATCCTGGAAAAATAGAGAAGATAAAAAACTACGAGAGACCAACAACACTCACACAAGTCAGAGGATTTCTGGGATTAGCCTCATATTACCGAAGGTTTATCAAAAACTTTGCCGCAATAGCACGACCATTGCATGATCAAACCAAGACATCTAAAAAGGTTCCCTGGACCAACAAAACTACCGAATCATTTGAAAAACTTAAGAAACTTTTGACAGAAGCACCAGTATTAGCAAGACCGGATTTCAATCGAGACTTTGTACTTGTAACAGACGCATCCAAACAAGGACTTGGCTGTATTCTCACACAATTAGACGACGATGGACATGAACATCCAATCATATATGCCAGTCGAAGCCTTAAATCAAGTGAGGTGAATTATGGTGTTTCAAAACTTGAATGTTTAGCCGTAATCTGGGCTGTAAAGCTTTTTAGACCATATCTGCTTGGAAGAAGATTCACTATAATAACAGATCATTCAGCATTAAGAGGACTTCTAAATACAACAAACCCTACTGGAATTATAGCAAGATGGATAACTATACTAGCAGAATATGAATATGAAGTCAAGTATCGACCTGGAAGAGTTAACGAGAGTGCCGACTTTCTTTCCAGATTAGGATATTAATTCGCAAAAACACAACAAAATCACACTACCAATGTATTTTATCAAATCACATGGAGGAAGGGAGGGGTAGTTGAAACAAACAAACAAAAAAAAAAAAATCAAAAAAAAAAAAACACACACACACACACACCAATCAAACAAAAACCTTAATACAGAACAATACAAAAATCGTATCACCACAAAGCATAATAACAAAGTTACACAAAAATGGAAGAAGAAAAAATACAAATGATGAAACAATATTTGCTCACACTGAAGACTCCTGACAATATTCCAACAAAAATGATAAAACATCTTGAAAGAGAGTCAATCAACTATACAATATATAAAGATACTCTATATCGATACAACACATCAAACGGTATCATCCGTAAAGTTTTAAACACTGAAGAGGCAGAAAATATCATTCATACCTATCATCAACACCCCTTGGGAGGTCATCTTGCTTATAACAATACCTTACACAAGATAGCCACCAGATATTACTGGGATAAGATGGCCCACACAATTCAACAATATGTTAAAAATTGTCCAAGATGTCAAGTACACGGACCCAAATCATTAAACGAAGAACTCTATCCTGTGCCAGTATCAACCAAACCTTTTGACAGAATAGCATTGGATGTTAAGCATGTACAAACTTCCAGAGCAGGATACCGCTATATAATTGCTGGGATAGATTACTTGACTAAGTATGTGGAAGCTAGGCCAATGCGATTCCAAACATCATCTGAGATAGCATTGTTTCTATACGAGGAAATCATATGTCGACACGGTTGCCCTACGATAATTGTTACCGATAATGGAAAGCCCTTTTTGAGCGATTTAATACGCCAAGTTTGCAAAAATTATTCTATTATACACAAAACGACAACTCCCTACAACCCTCAAAGCAATGGTCTTATCGAAAGATTTAATCGAACGTTAGGACAAATCTTACAACGCAGATCAGACGACGAGAAGAAAGATTGGGACCAGTATCTACCAGCTGCATTATTCGCTTATAGATCAATGAAACAAGCAACTACCAAACACAGCCCCTTTAGTTTGATGTATGGCTATGAACCTAAAACCCCATTCGACATGGAACACCAGATCTATAACAGGAAATCGCCTCAGTTTGACGCAACTTTATTTCACCGAACGGCACATCAGTTACACAACCTTAGCAGAATTAGAGAGCAAGCCACAAAAGCAATAAAAACAACACAAGCAGCACAAAAGAAGGCAATAGAAAAGAAAATACTTGATCAACGCAAAGAACTGAAGCCATCATTCAATCTTGGAGACACAGTATTAGTCTACAAGGATTTTTGACTACTTCTTGGTCAGGAAAACTACAAGACAGATGGCAAGGACCATTTATCATACATCACCTGTTAGGAAAAGGAACTTATCATATCAAGAGCATTGATGTATCAGATACAAAGATCAGGAGGGTACACGGAAACCGTTTGAAACCTTATTCGATACCCAACACCTTATGGAAAACTGAACATCATAGGATTGGTTCAGGAACTCTGGATGATGAAACTAGAGAGCTTTTCCTTTTAGATTCTTCACAAGCACAAGGTTTAACAACATTCATCAGATATCCTACCAAAAGAAGAACGCGTACACAGTTTGAAAATAGTATATATACGGGACAATATTACAACCAAAGAAAAACCATTCGAATTAAAACGAAAACTCAAAACAATATGCAAAGTGCTCAAATTACTCAAATGAACAATCAAGTTAGTGGCCCCGGTTATATAACCCAAGGAATGAAGGAAACCTGGATGCGACCATATGTGCCCAACCGACAAGACTTTGAAACAATTCAAGATTACGTAAATACGATGGTAAATACCTACTTTGTCAAATTTTGCCAGCTTGAAGGATACGAAGCTTTGGAAAAGGCCGTTGGAAACTGGTTGCTGGAATGCGAGGAGGAGTTCGGTGGACCAGGATCCATTGGATATGGTGAGCGAGGTCAATTTTTACCAAGAGAAGAAGGTGCAGTACTGATTGCCAAAGAAATAAAAGACAAAGCAGAAATAATCTCTATCTTGGATATACCAAGCCCTACTGACAACACGCCGGTAATGGTACCAGCTATACTACCACCATCAGACAAAATACCAGAACCCCAAGCCACCTATTCTGACGCACAAGATGAATATTTGACTCCCTCTTTATTTGAAGACTGGGAATGGGCAATCAGAACCACAGGCATAGAATTAGCAAGAAAACAAATGGCTAGAACTTTTTACAAATATCAAGAAATTGTACAGCATCAGAAACAGATGACGCTTATGAAACAACAGCTTACCTTGCGTTTTGCTGAAGATGTTAACTATTGGAGCCACTTGAAGTTTACGCAGCCAAGACCTACTCCAGGTAGTGTGGAGGCTTATTTATCTTCAAAGCATGCCAACTTAAAAGCTGAAATACCCAATGACTTTCTCTATCCATCCTTATTGAGAGCTGCTAGGAATGGAGATACATGGGCTATAATCGATCAAGAATATGAAGAGTTCGAGGACGAACTTATGTCCACTGGGGGCATCTGTGACGAAAATAGAAATTTTTTCAATCAAACTGTACCACTTGACGAAGAAAGTTCGGACCTGAACTAAGTTCATGTCCTCAATATTTTTGATAAACTCAATGAAATTGAATAACTCAACTAAATTCACAATTCAAAGGAAAACACAAAAATCTAAAAACATCACAAAATCAAGAAAACCAAAAACATATAAATATCAACAATTTATCAAGAATTATTATTATTATTATTATCTTACCTTATCCAAATAAATCTCCTTTGAAACAAAATACTTCTTTTATTTTATAAATAGGAAGAATCAATAATCCCTTGAATCATATACTTCATTGTAATCTCTTTTTTATTTTATCTTTTATCTTTCATCTTTTTATTTTACTTTTATTCAATTCAGACTGATCTACTTAACAAGATCTGGTGGTCACTCTACTCAAGCGAACTTACAACTCAAATTATCTACTCTTTTTTGGATATTAATTTATCCAATACTTTATTCGATTACCAAAACTTTGTCTCAATAACTTATACCAAACCTACTTAAACCCGAAAGCCTAACAATCTCACATTTGGTGGTCACTACGAGGGAAAATCAATTAAAACAGTAAACAAATCAAACTATCAGAAAAACTTCAAAAAGAAAATTATTCAAAATCGACTCTACAATTTCAGAACACTTATTAGCAACAATGAATACAGCAGGACAAAACGTGTTGGCCTCGATTAGCAACCAAAGCGTAGCCCAAGGATATCGTCCTAAACTAATTGAATTTTATGGTTATGAAGGGGAAGATTTCCGTCACTTTCAAGAAATACTGGAATCATTCTTAGCCATTAGCAACACAAATACTGATGCCCGAAGACTGGTTATCCTAAAATCACAATTGCGACGTGCCGCCAAAATTTACTTTGAGCGCGTCATATTGAAGGAAAATCCTACGGTCACCTATGAAGAAGCCATAGAACAATTGAAGAAACATTATATCACACCAGAGCTCATACAAAACTACGAACTGGAATTTAACGAAATGATGCAAGGAGAACAGGAGCATCCTCAAATTTTCCTTTCCCGGCTTAGAGAAGCTGCTGATTTAGCAAACATCACGAGCGAAGAGGTAGTGGAAAGTCGCTTCCGTGCTGGTCTTCTTAAGGACATAAAACAATTCTGTATACAATCAAGTTCAAGAAATTTTCAAGATTGGACAAATCATGCTGATGGATGGTGGAACGCCAACAGACCTAGAAAAATAGCAATGGTCGATAACCCATTTATACCAAGAAACGTGAGCCATGCTTTGATATACAATGAAGAAATCACGCATCCCAATAGATATTTGCCTAACCATCACAATCTTGAAATTATTGATGGACAAGAACATCAGATCCAGTACATTCCAGTCAGTGATCCTTACACGAATGGTAGACGTGATTCTCAAAACTTATCTTTTACGAGAACAATGAATCAACCACAACTATCGACCATGGACATCAGTAGAAAACTCGACAATTCTCAATATCTTTCAAGTCATAACCTGCAGCACCATAGCAATGGACTACCTCAGCATAGCAATCAGTCAGATATACTTAACTTGATACAGCAGACTATAAGAAATGAATTGAACACTCAACAATCAACCGGTAGACCTTATAACAAAACCTACCGCAACAATAATAATGGAAACTATAACAATGGAAATTATAAAGGAAACTTTAACAATTACAACAATGGAAATTATAATAATGGAAATAGTGGATATACTAACAATAGGAATTATGGGCATAATAATAGGAATGGTTCATATAACAACGATAATGGACGTTACAACAATAATACCAATAATGGGCATTACAATAACAACAACAATGATAGGAGAAAGGACACACAGACTGACTATCAGTACTATCCATCAGGGGACGTACGTCAAACACAACCTTCAAAAAACTAAATGGGTCGATTGTGTTCAATAATGAAAACAATGGTCAATCGAACACCCATTATAAGCAAAAATCCATTAATCAACAACAACAACAACAACAACAACAACAGCAGCAGCAGCAGCAAAAACAGCAAAAACACCTCAACGCTATACTAACCCAAAGCGAGGACAGACATAGTAGACAAAAAGATCTATATGCTGCGATAAGACCCGAAAGACCTCCCGAAGTTACTCCAGGAATACCATATACTAAAGACCGACCCGCAACACAGGATAAGCAGAAAAAGCCAGCTGTCACTACCAGAAGAATTACTACAAGAAAGCATCTTGAAGAAATACGCCCCAAGAATTCACCATTTAATGATACTGCAATACGAATGGAGACAGACTTACCTATAGAAAAAGTACAGACAAAAACACCAAGAAAGAATCCCAGACGAGAACCTCCTGCCATTTCATATAATATTGTAGAAGATGTACTTGATCAACCAGCAAATATATCCGTAAGAGATTTAATCACCACTACACCAAGACTTCGAAGAGACCTCATTGGTGCATGTAGACTAAAAAGAAAATCTCCAAATAAAAAAAGATCACAGGAAACTATGGCCTTAATTGAGGATGAAGATATAAACACTACAGCTGCATATACAAAAATAATCATTGGAAATCAACGCATAAAGACATTAGTAGATTGTGGAGCCGCAAAAACTTGTATTTCGAAATCTTTGGCAGATGCTCTGAAACTAGATATTGATGCTGCATCAGAAAGCGTTTTTACCTTAGGAAATGGAACTAAACAACCTGCATTGGGAATGATTTATGATGTACCAATAGAAGTCAGTGAAGATTTAGTCATACCATGCACAGTGGAAGTACTGCCTACGTGTCCATCTCATTTTATTATTGGAAACAACTGGTTAAGCAGGGCGAAAGCTAGAATCGATTTCAATAGTGCATCCATGAAAGTATCTTACAAGAATCGAAAAGCAGAACTACCTATATCATTTCTCCGGAAAAAGGATAACATACCTAAAATGACTACTTATCAACAGATGTACCAAAATCCTACGAGTCTTACAAATTCTACTGAAAAGAAAGTTCGATTTGAAAAAGATGGCTCTGAGGAAGATAATTCGACAGGAGAAGATTCTGAAGACACATCTGAAAGTGAATTAACGGAAGAATCGAATGAGGAAGACTATAGTACAGAGGATGAGTCATCTGAAGAAGAAAGAAACGATACAGATTCTTTACTAGTATTAAACAACGATGATACACAGGAGCTGGATATAGTTAGAGATAATACAGAAATAGTCATACAAGCTCCAAAAGAGGGGATGGTGTTGAAAGCACACACTTCAAATAGCTTTCAAATCAAGAAACCAACCGGAACAACCAAGAATAACACATACAGCCTTGAAATCACGAATAAAGATATCACTCAAGTCATGGGATACTTTGACATCAGTACAAGTATTGTCATCAACAAAAGAGTATAGATGTACATTTATATAATCGGTCAGACTACGATATATATCTTAAACCGTACGAAGAAGTAGGAAGGCTAGAAGCTTTTGATTTACAAAACGAAGAAATGGTCCAAGCTTATCAACTTAATCGAGATACAGATTTATACGTATTAGAAGAAGATCAAGCTGAACACGACACTACAGATAATGAATCTCTAGATCAAGAAACTTATACTAAGTTAGAAATTGGAAAAATTGGAAACGATATCGCTAAAAGATTGAAGAAGCTCATACACAAATTCAAAAACATATTTGATTGGAATAATGATACAATTGGCCATACACAACTGATAAATCACAAGATTGTTATTGAAGAAAATACCCAACCAATTAGTCACCGACCATATCGACTTAGTCCAATTGAATCAGATTATCTACAAAAGGAATTAGAAAAGTATTGTAAACTGGGAGTAATAGCGCCTTCAAATAGTCCATGGGCAGCACCAGTAATATTAGTGAAGAAAAAAAACGGAGAATACCGCATGGTGATTGATTATCGCAAGTTAAATGCTATTACCAAGAAAGATTCATACCCTTTGCCAAGAATCGATGATTTACTTGACGCTTTAGGAAAAGCAAAAGTATTCTCAGCCTTAGATATGAGAGCAGGATTTCACCAAGTGCCTGTAGAAGAAAGTAGCAAAGAATTAACTGCTTTTACAACAAAATACGGTGTATATCACTATAATACTTTGCCAATGGGATTAGTCAACTCTCCTGCGACCTTCCAACGTCTCATAGATCTCTGCTTTAGAAAACTGATAAACAAATGCTTAGTAGCCTATATCGATGATCTAAACATATATTCCAATAATCACCATGAACATCTTACCCATTTAGAACAAGTCTTCAATTGTATCAAAATAGCAAATCTAAAGCTCAATCCAGAAAAGTGCTTTTTTTTCAAAGATCATCTCAAGTTTCTTGGATACATCGTCACTCAAGAAGGAATACACACTGATCCTGGAAAAATAGAGAAGATAAAAAACTACGAGAGACCAACAACACTCACACAAGTCAGAGGATTTCTGGGATTAGCCTCATATTACCGAAGGTTTATCAAAAACTTTGCCGCAATAGCACGACCATTGCATGATCAAACCAAGACATCTAAAAAGGTTCCCTGGACCAACAAAACTACCGAATCATTTGAAAAACTTAAGAAACTTTTGACAGAAGCACCAGTATTAGCAAGACCGGATTTCAATCGAGACTTTGTACTTGTAACAGACGCATCCAAACAAGGACTTGGCTGTATTCTCACACAATTAGACGACGATGGACATGAACATCCAATCATATATGCCAGTCGAAGCCTTAAATCAAGTGAGGTGAATTATGGTGTTTCAAAACTTGAATGTTTAGCCGTAATCTGGGCTGTAAAGCTTTTTAGACCATATCTGCTTGGAAGAAGATTCACTATAATAACAGATCATTCAGCATTAAGAGGACTTCTAAATACAACAAACCCTACTGGAATTATAGCAAGATGGATAACTATACTAGCAGAATATGAATATGAAGTCAAGTATCGACCTGGAAGAGTTAACGAGAGTGCCGACTTTCTTTCCAGATTAGGATATTAATTCGCAAAAACACAACAAAATCACACTACCAATGTATTTTATCAAATCACATGGAGGAAGGGAGGGGTAGTTGAAACAAACAAACAAAAAAAAAAAAAATCAAAAAAAAAAAAAAACACACACACACACACACCAATCAAACAAAAACCTTAATACAGAACAATACAAAAATCGTATCACCACAAAGCATAATAACAAAGTTACACAAAAATGGAAGAAGAAAAAATACAAATGATGAAACAATATTTGCTCACACTGAAGACTCCTGACAATATTCCAACAAAAATGATAAAACATCTTGAAAGAGAGTCAATCAACTATACAATATATAAAGATACTCTATATCGATACAACACATCAAACGGTATCATCCGTAAAGTTTTAAACACTGAAGAGGCAGAAAATATCATTCATACCTATCATCAACACCCCTTGGGAGGTCATCTTGCTTATAACAATACCTTACACAAGATAGCCACCAGATATTACTGGGATAAGATGGCCCACACAATTCAACAATATGTTAAAAATTGTCCAAGATGTCAAGTACACGGACCCAAATCATTAAACGAAGAACTCTATCCTGTGCCAGTATCAACCAAACCTTTTGACAGAATAGCATTGGATGTTAAGCATGTACAAACTTCCAGAGCAGGATACCGCTATATAATTGCTGGGATAGATTACTTGACTAAGTATGTGGAAGCTAGGCCAATGCGATTCCAAACATCATCTGAGATAGCATTGTTTCTATACGAGGAAATCATATGTCGACACGGTTGCCCTACGATAATTGTTACCGATAATGGAAAGCCCTTTTTGAGCGATTTAATACGCCAAGTTTGCAAAAATTATTCTATTATACACAAAACGACAACTCCCTACAACCCTCAAAGCAATGGTCTTATCGAAAGATTTAATCGAACGTTAGGACAAATCTTACAACGCAGATCAGACGACGAGAAGAAAGATTGGGACCAGTATCTACCAGCTGCATTATTCGCTTATAGATCAATGAAACAAGCAACTACCAAACACAGCCCCTTTAGTTTGATGTATGGCTATGAACCTAAAACCCCATTCGACATGGAACACCAGATCTATAACAGGAAATCGCCTCAGTTTGACGCAACTTTATTTCACCGAACGGCACATCAGTTACACAACCTTAGCAGAATTAGAGAGCAAGCCACAAAAGCAATAAAAACAACACAAGCAGCACAAAAGAAGGCAATAGAAAAGAAAATACTTGATCAACGCAAAGAACTGAAGCCATCATTCAATCTTGGAGACACAGTATTAGTCTACAAGGATTTTTTGACTACTTCTTGGTCAGGAAAACTACAAGACAGATGGCAAGGACCATTTATCATACATCACCTGTTAGGAAAAGGAACTTATCATATCAAGAGCATTGATGTATCAGATACAAAGATCAGGAGGGTACACGGAAACCGTTTGAAACCTTATTCGATACCCAACACCTTATGGAAAACTGAACATCATAGGATTGGTTCAGGAACTCTGGATGATGAAACTAGAGAGCTTTTCCTTTTAGATTCTTCACAAGCACAAGGTTTAACAACATTCATCAGATATCCTACCAAAAGAAGAACGCGTACACAGTTTGAAAATAGTATATATACGGGACAATATTACAACCAAAGAAAAACCATTCGAATTAAAACGAAAACTCAAAACAATATGCAAAGTGCTCAAATTACTCAAATGAACAATCAAGTTAGTGGCCCCGGTTATATAACCCAAGGAATGAAGGAAACCTGGATGCGACCATATGTGCCCAACCGACAAGACTTTGAAACAATTCAAGATTACGTAAATACGATGGTAAATACCTACTTTGTCAAATTTTGCCAGCTTGAAGGATACGAAGCTTTGGAAAAGGCCGTTGGAAACTGGTTGCTGGAATGCGAGGAGGAGTTCGGTGGACCAGGATCCATTGGATATGGTGAGCGAGGTCAATTTTTACCAAGAGAAGAAGGTGCAGTACTGATTGCCAAAGAAATAAAAGACAAAGCAGAAATAATCTCTATCTTGGATATACCAAGCCCTACTGACAACACGCCGGTAATGGTACCAGCTATACTACCACCATCAGACAAAATACCAGAACCCCAAGCCACCTATTCTGACGCACAAGATGAATATTTGACTCCCTCTTTATTTGAAGACTGGGAATGGGCAATCAGAACCACAGGCATAGAATTAGCAAGAAAACAAATGGCTAGAACTTTTTACAAATATCAAGAAATTGTACAGCATCAGAAACAGATGACGCTTATGAAACAACAGCTTACCTTGCGTTTTGCTGAAGATGTTAACTATTGGAGCCACTTGAAGTTTACGCAGCCAAGACCTACTCCAGGTAGTGTGGAGGCTTATTTATCTTCAAAGCATGCCAACTTAAAAGCTGAAATACCCAATGACTTTCTCTATCCATCCTTATTGAGAGCTGCTAGGAATGGAGATACATGGGCTATAATCGATCAAGAATATGAAGAGTTCGAGGACGAACTTATGTCCACTGGGGGCATCTGTGACGAAAATAGAAATTTTTTCAATCAAACTGTACCACTTGACGAAGAAAGTTCGGACCTGAACTAAGTTCATGTCCTCAATATTTTTGATAAACTCAATGAAATTGAATAACTCAACTAAATTCACAATTCAAAGGAAAACACAAAATCTAAAAACATCACAAAATCAAGAAAACCAAAAACATATAAATATCAACAATTTATCAAGAATTATTATTATTATTATTATCTTACCTTATCCAAATAAATCTCCTTTGAAACAAAATACTTCTTTTATTTTATAAATAGGAAGAATCAATAATCCCTTGAATCATATACTTCATTGTAATCTCTTTTTTATTTTATCTTTTATCTTTCATCTTTTTATTTTACTTTTATTCAATTCAGACTGATCTACTTAACAAGATCTGGTGGTCACTCTACTCAAGCGAACTTACAACTCAAATTATCTACTCTTTTTTGGATATTAATTTATCCAATACTTTATTCGATTACCAAAACTTTGTCTCAATAACTTATACCAAACCTACTTAAACCCGAAAGCCTAACAATCTCACAACACTGTAACAAACAGGAATGAAACGTCGGAATTTAAATCGTTGCAGTTTATAACGAACGCCTTGCAGTTTACAACAACCACCTTACACTATACAACAACCGCCTCTTATGTTATAACAACCATTCAAAATACCAAAAACAGAACAAAATCATAAAACCCAAAAACATATAAATAACCTCACATAATAATCTCAAAAAATATGACTTCACTTCTAACTTCCTAACTTCTCTCTTATTTTATTTTTTCTTTTTCTTTTTATCAAATAAATATTCTTTTAAAGAGGCAAACTATCTCTTATTTTATTTAACATCAAGAACAAGAAGTCCCTTGAAGCTATTATACTTCATTGTAAATCCCCTTTTTTATTTTACTTTATCTTTTTATTTTTATTCTACCTTAACTAAAACAGTTTGATCTACTTTATAAGATCTGGTGGTCACTATAACAAGCGAATCAAGCCAATCCAACTCATATAAAAGCAATTATTATACCAATTACAACTTAAATCTGTTTATTTAAACCTCAACTCAACACACTCAAGCAAACTAGTAAGAATTTATTACAACACAATGCAGCAAACTTTGTCAGCATTTGAATTAGTTGGAGAGAGAAAATTCAAATGCAGGAACATACAAACAAATACATATGAATACAGATAAATCCAGAAAAATACAAAAAAAATATAGAATATTCACAAAATCATCAAAAACAGCATATAATCAGAAAAGCCAAAAACATATAAATAACTTCAATATTTCTTATACTTACTCTTAACTTACTTACTTTTGAACTTTTATTTTATTTTACTTTTTGATTATTTTAATAAATATCATACAAAGTAAATCTCTTTTGTTTTTCTTTTATTTTATCTAATATCAAGAACAAGAAGTCCCTTGAAGCAAATACACTTCATTGTAATCCCTTTTTTTTTATCTTTTTACTTTATTTTATTCACAACAATTTGATCTACTTAACAAGATCTGGTGGTCACTTATTACAAGCGAACTTATATTCAAATTACTACAACTTTGGAAACCAAACTCTATTCGAAACTTTGGTCTCACATCAAGAATCTTATAAAACAAGCCTATTTTATACTATATAAACCCTATAAACTCCAATCTCACAGTACTGTGGCCATAGTAGCCAGTAAAGAGGTTACATGAAGCAAAAGTGAAAGAAGTCAAAAAATATAAAATGTCAAAAAAATGAAAGTCAAAAAAAAAATTAGTAAAGTTCTTTTATATTTTTATATACTTAACTCAATAAAGCAGGCTAACTTACTCATAAAGAGTTCCTGATCTCTTATTTTACTTTTCATTTTATATTATTTTATCAAGAAACATCGTGTTGATCTTACATATAAGATCTGTTGGTCACTACTTAACAAGCATTCGCTTAAATTCTATATATAACAACAACTTACAAGGCAATCTCAACCTTACAATCAAGCTTTACAAGCAAACTTTATTCAATTAACACTCAAACCTACGAGACATCCAATAAGATAATAACAACACAGTTGGTATAATTTTTGAGGAGGAGGGGCCACAGTCCCTGAAAACAAACAAAAAAAAAACAATAATTATATAAATATCCTCTTTCATTTTATTTCTGGATTTTACTTCACTTCTGACATAACTTCAATTTTATTTTTTATAATCTCTATTTGCAATAAAAAGAATATCTTCAAGGATCTACATATAAAATCTTTCTGATCCCTTACAAATACGACAAGTCAAGTCCTTTGAAGTCAAATTATCTTTATCGTATCAATTTTTTATTCTCTTATCAAGAAAACTCTTTATTGCCTTTTACTGCTTGATCTACAATACAAGATCTGGTGGTCATTTACTACAAGTAAACTAAATTCACAAACTTTAACGCAAACCTTTGAACCCAACGTATTTTATACTTTAAAGGAAAACCAAATATATTCTAATTAAACTCTTAAGGGTATAACTAGCTCAAGAAAATCACAATGCGACAAGTGAACAATGTAATGCAGATATAGATAAAATTTTGGGTAATATGAATTCATCACTGAAATCAAAATATTTGATAAAATGAAACCACTTGATGAATTGAAACTGTCTTGCTTACTTTAAGAGCTTATATAAAGGAATGTGCCTTTAACAACTTCAAAAAAAAAAAAAAAAAAAAAAAAAAAAAAACTTTACTTAGCACCTCATATATATTTAATAAAATAAAGATACCTTATCCAGCTTTTATAACTCCTTGACTTTTTATTTATAATCGCAAGCAGTTCAAGTTTCTTGAAACAAAAAGCATCTTTATTGTGCCTCTTTGTTCAAATTAAGCTATCTTAAGTCTGATCTACTTAATATGACCTTGGGGGCACTTAAGAAAGCGAATTATCTCTGAAGTCATATATCAAAGCTCTATTTTTCGAGTTTACTATCAACTAAGTACTCTCAACCACTAATAACCAAGAAAATCACAACCATATTACAGGTGCTGCGGTGGCCTAAGCTAGAATTGATAATGATAGTAGTTTAACAACATTATAATTTACTTTATCAATTCTATAACATCACAAACATGTAAATACCTCCCACTAATTTTTAATAAAGATAGTTAAAGCCATACTCTTATTCTCGATTAAAAAAGGAACTTGTTGTTCAATTTTTATATTATTTTATTTTGCACTTAAATTACACGTCTCGAGTATTACTTTTCTTTTATATATTTTATTTTACTTATCTCAAGCTCATTGCTTTACAATCCGATAGTCACTTTACTCGAACTTAAAGGAACTATCTAGCTTTCTCTTACACAGCGCACAAATATTAATAATAATCCAAAAGTTAATATCATCAATCATCTTGAGCCAAACATTAACTTGCCAAAGATTTACTCCTCATAATTTTAAATCGCACTTGAACTTTATACTAAATTTAACAATCAAATCTATTTACTTTTAAATAAACTATCAATTACCCTTATAAGACAGCTCTTTTAATATTTTATTAAAGCTCTACAGTCAAGTTTCATGAAGCTAATGGTCTTTATCGCGTCCTTTTTTATTTCACTTTTTAATTTAAACAAATCTCTTCACGAATCAAAATAAATAGATTTGATGGTCACTATATCAAACGAATTAAACCTAATATAACTCATATAAGCTCAACTTTACATCAAATGCAGCTCAAATCTCTTTTTATTTAAATCTTAAAAGAACAAATCCAACAATATTACAACATACACAATTTCGAAGCCATGTAGAAAGGAACGTTTTTTTTTTTTTTTTTTTTTTTTTTTTTAACTTGATTTGAAATCACTTCAAATAACAAATAAGACAAGTCTCTTTAGACAAATAAACTTCATTATAACCCCTTTTTATTTCTTTTTATTTTACTTTATTCAAAACAGGTTGATATACTTGCAAGCAGCCCGCATCCAAATTGTGATCTCCTTTGAAACCAAACGTTACTTGAATTTTTTTATCTTACATTGAGGATTTTTCAAATCAAAGCTATTTAACACTGCAAAATCCCTATAAACTTCAATCTCGCAGCATATCAATTTACATTTGTGATGTATACAAGTATCGTCATTATTGTATTGACTATAAAGTTATTTGATGATTTTTCTGCAACGTTATTGAAATATTCTGCCGTCTGAGTGATCTTACATGACGTTAATAAAACTAAAAAGGTAAATATTACAAAGTTTATTTAGAATACATTACAATAAAAAATTGTCTCATTAAAGAATAAGTTGCTCAGATTTCCGGATGAGATATTAGTGCTAGCTATGGCTAAAGCATAGTTGAAATAATTGTCAAGGTTATGGCCAAGACAATGTCCAGAAAAAGGTCTGTAATTGTAGCAGTAAAATCATTAAAAGCAAAATATCAATTAATAAAAACCAAATGCAATATAAAGCCATTTTTTATTTATTTGTTAATGCACCGAGTTCAATGAAAAGGCCAGCTTAAAACAGCGTAATGAATTCGAGCTTTAAGTTAAAGAGAGCCTAGGACCGTATAAGAAATCTCCTTTTTGACAAAGAACAGGATATTTTTGCAACTTCAAATTCAATCTTCAAGTGAGAGAATCATGCCATCTCGTATAAATTCCCAAAATTTAAAATTGAGTTCATATGTATTCGCAATACGATGGTACAAAAACATCATAGAATGTGCTGTAATACAGAGCTTTGTAATGTTTATATCAAAACATGTTGTCTACTTGGCACATACAAACTGGTATAACCGGCTGTTGAGCACCCCTAATCCTCAAATTTCGTTTCGAACAAGCAGGCTGGAAAAAATAGATATGTAGCTAAAATAAGATAAGCTTTCATCTGGCCCATAAAGAAATAAAGTTTTACACGCACACATTTTCAATCAATACCAGTACGTTTTTGCCTACATTGTCATTGACGTAAATGTGAGCAAGCAGTGTGACAATTGCTAAAGACATTATTAATTCGCCGTTTTCTGTTGTGTACGCTTCCTTTATTGATAAAGAATCCCAATCATTCACAACAAGTAGCATTCTGTGCTGGATATATAAGGCGCAAAAAATCATTCTTATATATTTAAGGCTTGATCTGACCATACAGGCTTGTAAACTTGTGATTACCATCATTATCATATTTTGTAATTCTATAGTGGGAACAGTAACTTTCGTATTACTATTGTACCTGTCAAGTACATTGTTTGCACGACCAAATAATCCTTAAAACATTAAGAATAAATTGCCAAGTTATGTAACGCTTAAACGTAGCTTGCTACGGTGAGAGATGCTTTTAATGAGTAAACTTCATGGGAGCGACTGAAGGTAGGACAGCCTAACTGTGACAAATCAAATGGGGCATGCGGCTTTAATAACGAATAAAGAATTGCAATGTTTTGTTTTCGAATAAAACAAAAGTACACAGAAAGAAACGTGCGTACTGTCGTTTTCTTTCTGGCATTTCGGTGAAGTTATTACTGTAACTGAATAATAACATGTAGATATGCAGCAATAATTAATAAAGCAGCTAATCACGTTTCATTTAATTTTTAGTCTTTTATTACCGTGATCATTGTTGCTGGATAAATCATAGTATTAACGAATATGTTTGTTTCCAACTCTCATACTTGTATAACGTAACATTGATTTCAACAAAAAAAAAAAGCTATTCACTGTTATGATTGACTTCTATCATATTCCTACAAACTTGGCTTTTACTTTACACCTGACGATTTTACAGTCGTTTACAAGACCAAATACACAAAATTGTATGGTAATAGTAGTCTTCCATTGGGATAAATACGCTTTGTATTTCTGATAACGAGTTTAATTTCATTAGAAAATGCTTGACAAAATAAAAAGATACACACTGACTTTTTGTAAGTTGTTTCAATAACCAATGATGGCTCAACATCATTCATCGCTGAAAGGTCGTCCTTTTCCAATTTGATCTATCCTTTGAAGGGATGTTTAATCGCTTGATTTCACTCCCAGAGGCGGTTTTTATTGGTTGTTTGCACAAACGAAAACATTTTCTCAAATTTTTGAGATCTAAAAAGGATCTATTTCTTTACTGCCACAACATGCCCAACGCTAGAAAGAAGAAGCAAGCCAAGAATGAAGATTTTCAAGTAAATAAAATAAATCAATGTTAAAGTTGGAACTAAAAGTTGAGAAATTTTACCTTTAGAAAAAAAAATTAAAAGTAGGCAAGAAAAAGGCTGTTGCAGATAATTTTACAGATACTTCCTTCAGATCAAAAGGTAAGAATGACTTGTAAACGAAAATTTAATACAAATCTCTACAAAAGGCATCTTTCTTCCCAATCAAAGTATCAATGAAGATAAATCACACGAGATTACAACCAGTCGAAATCTTACTTTATCCGATCTACTTGTCAAACTAAGACATCCCAGCGCAAACGTTAAAAAAGGTACAATTTTTTGTTATAAATCGATATATGAAAGCCAACTCATATGGACCTGCAGAGGCACTCTTGGGTCTTACGGATATTTGTACAAACAACCCGACCTTGATGGTTTCTTCTTTGGGGCAGATTGTCAATGGTCTTTTGAAGCTATTTATAGACGACGTAAAGCAAAGATACAATGTATGATAAAGGACGAATAACTCAATGTGTTTTAGGACAGAGAAGTAAGAAAGTCGACATTAAATTACCTTCAAGAGACATTTGTAGATATTGAAAAAGTCGAGCTTCAGCCTTTCATGCCTATTTTAATCATGTATACTTGCTCAGCCATGACTCATATCTTTGAAGATGTTCGTACAGACGCTGTGAAATTCTTGAACCTCTGGATCCAGATTGCTCCAGAAACAGTTGTTTCTAAATTTTGGAACCGAATCACAGGAAATTATATGAGTTTGCTCTCTGTAGATGCCAATAATCAACAAATAGGATCTGTTTCTATGGGTAAAAATGTAACTACGGCTTCAATCAAGGCAGCAGCAACAAAATCACATTTGCATATTCATAAGGTAAGAAGAGGAAAAAGAGACAAAGAAAAGGCCGTTTCCTTACATGTATCTATAAAGAACAAACTTGGCTTTTTCTCTAGTCTTTCCAGGTTTTTTGAAGCAGGTCTTTCAGAAAATGATCAGGACAAATTTTGGTTCTTTTTGAATTACTTGGATAGTAAACATGCAAGGGAATCATTTAAAAGAAAAATGGAAAAATACAACTCGCCTAATACAGAAGAAGTTATTGTGTGGGATATGAATACTAAAGTAAAACTTTGTAACAAGATGTGGAAGATATTTACTGTTTTTTTTTTGTTATAGAATGCCTTTACTCCTCTTCATCCTTTGATTTATTCAATCGCACCCAATCTTTCAGAAGGTTACAAACTTGCTACGTTTTCTCATCTTCATCTATTCGAATCATCAGGACCGAAAAACAATAATACGACAAATACCCCAGGCGCTTTAGAGGCTAATGAACTTTGTAAAGATGACAGGTTGGATAGCATAGAGGTAAGTGGGCCGGAAGATGACGATGGATTGATGTGTAATTTGTTTTTTTAGAAAATGATTGAAACCTTTCAACCGATGCTGGTAGCTTCTTGGCTAGAAGCTGCTCCCTCTGTTTTTATATCGACCAACACGATCGCAATGACGCCTGCACTTGAGCTCGTCTATGAAATCCTCAAGATATCCGTCATCATGTGGAGAGCCGCTGTCAGCTCTCAAAAGGTCAGTACCCTGTCGGCAAGCTGGCTGGATAAACATCTTCAGACAGCCTTGAGACATTTCCACGTCTACTTTCCCTTTGGTGCTGATGCTTTCGGTAACCGAGGATCAAAAGTGGATGATATGCTGATGCAGATGAACATTTTGTTTTGTGAACTGACCTCGCTGTACCTCTTGGCGAGAACGATGCAAAAGAACAACTTGAGGCTGGAATCTAGAAAGACAACGCCAGAGTCAAACATGGCTCCAGAGTGGACACAGAATGTGGTTGGTCACGTCCTAGGCGTTCTCGGTTATGATGGGCAGGATGAGGTCATGAGTTCGACAAGCTCTAGCTTCAGAGCAGATCATTTAGTCTCTTTGTTACCTGCCATCTGGGGCTTTTTGAATTGTATAGAAGACAGCGAGACGTTGTTTGAGGCAGTGGTGGAATTTCAGAGGAGATGTCAGACCTCGTCAACAAAAAAGATTGCTTCTGACTTTATTGTTCATATAGAAACTGTAAGTGATAAAACCGATATAGCCTATTCTTCACTTAACCTGGTTTATGTATAGATTCAAGCTACTCCTCACTATAATGGAAGGTTCACTATTCCTCGACAGTCTGCCTAAATAAAAACGTTATTATCCTTAAACTATAGAAATCATTTAAACACATCAAACTATCCTTTATCCATTCAAAGCTTACAATCAACATCAATAGCTAATAAACGTAACGTTTCTCAAAAACAATCATGAACTTGTCTATGTCATCTATTCAACGTTTTTGCAAAAAAAAAAAAAAGAAAAGCATTTTAAAGTTTATTTTCATTCAATACAAAAACTTTTTTTTTTTTCTTTTTTTTTTTTTTTCTTTTTTTTCCAACTGTACAAATGCAAAAAAAGAGAGATCAAAATTTAAGCCTCTTTAGAAGACCAACCACAAATCGAATTTTCATCACGTATTAATTGCCAAGAATCCCAATAATGTAAATCTAACTTTAAGGCGACCACACGCACCGTTTCATTTCTACTGACAGTCTTGATACGAATATAGCCCTCATCATTATCGTCTTCATCCTCTTCCGTGTCATTCAAGATATCTTCATCCTCTGTTCTTTCAACCTCTTCCTTTGGCTTTGGAACATAACTCAGTCTACGACGATTTGCCAATTCTTTTTCATAGCTGTGAACAACATCCAAAAACTGGTCAAGGTCCTTCACCGGCTTTCCCTGGACTTCCACAATCCACACACCGGGACGAAGGACGTTGGAAGCCGGTGAACCGTAGAGAGTACAAGAGACATAGACACCCACGGGCACATTACGCACTTGCTCGAGCACAGACTTGTAAGGTTTCTGGATGAGTGCACCCTGCCAACCGATCACACGCGTCGTCTCGAATCCACTCAGTTCACTCATCGGCACATTCACCGTCATTTCCTGACCGTCGCGCAAGATGATCATCTCGACTTGATCGTGCATGTGAGCCAGTGCCATGTGTGACATGCGGGTCACTAGTTTACCGTGGACACTTAGGATGACATCACCCACATGAAGCACCTTGGCACACGCGCTGGTCTCATCCAACACGTTGAGGACATAAAGAAGCGTATGTCGGGTCGATCCACTCCTCTCGATCTCCTTGACCCACTTATCACTTAAACCCAAGGTACGAGCAGCAGCGATACGCATCGTCCAGAGCTCGACATCGAGACCTTTGAAGACCATCTGACGATTCTGAAGGTATTGATCCAAGGTGGTCTTGACAAGTGAAGAGAGCAAGCCAGACATGAAGGAGATATCTTTGCCCTTTTCATTCTGTGAACTGTAGCTCACCCAAATGCTTGGACTCGGCCTTCATCGTCCGTCAGCAATCCTCCCTGAGAGTTGAGTGAGTCATCGATCTTGACACCTTCCACGTTCATCGCACGCCATCGAGGTGGGGAACACTCTCGGGTGCCGATATTTGAAACAGATGAAACAGTCGCTTTCTTGAGGACAACAGAGTGGTCGTTGCCGATACCGACAAAGTTCACTTCGTCACCCTGGTTCAATTCGACCTCACTGAATTCGACTGGATTCACTATCGTGTCTCCGATCAGAGCAGGATCATAGGTAAGGATGACAAAATTATAAAAGGGATGTAGAAAGACAAGTTGGCCGGGGATGATGATGGAGTTGGCAAAGGTGATAAAGATATCACCGAGTCCAATCGGAACCGTGTCTCGGTCACACATGATGAGGGGTGGATTGGTAGACAGGATAAAACCTGTGCCATAGAATTGAGTGGCCTTCATGCCATCGACAAGATAAGGCAGATAAAAATCAATGGCCACAAAGGATGGCATCAGTTTTTCTGCAAGAGAGAGGGAAGGATCTAAGGGCGGGAAACTGGCTGTTGAAGGTGAATAAGGAATGGTGGTGGGTGGAGGTGGCATGTCTGTGAAATCCCAAACGCCTGTTTTATCTAAAAAAAGAATAAGTAAAAAAAAAAAAAGGATTCTACTTAATGATTACCATTTCGAACTGCAATTCTAAACTTGTGCCAATGTCTATCGACATGCATAATCATGACTTTATCTTTGTATGCTTTATGAAGAGCATAAAACCTATAAACATATGAATAACGATGATTATGCTTAACATCATCATTACCTAATAGGAACACGAGCCCCATCTGGTAAACTCTTTAGGACATCAATAAATGCATCCAAATTAGGAGTTGGAACGTTATTAACACTGACAATGATACTCTTACGCCAAGCACTTGCACTAGCCAGCATATGTCCGGAGGTAGCCACATAAACACCACCGACCGGTTGAGAGTAAGACTTGGCCAGTTGATAAGACAACTCATGAACAACACCACCGCCCACTTCAACAAATCGATTGGGTGTGATTGAATGCAGATCCTGTACTGTCACCTTGACCTCTTGCGTCTTTTTACCGCGACTGATCGTCAGTGTCACTTGCTGATCCACTGCGTCATCCAAGATGGAAAACAGAGCGATAAAATGAGGTACCATCTTGCCATTGCAGCCAATGATGATATCACCTGGGACTAACAGACCATCGGCAGGCCCCTTGGGTAAAAGGGATCGAACGACAAGCATACCTGTCTCTTCAGGAAACTTGCTTCGTACTTTTTCTTCCACGCTGGCCTTGAGTCCCAACCGACGCACCTCGTTATAAGGTAAATATTCAAATTCGGTTTGTAACGTACCCCGAGGTACTTTTTCACCCTTTCGAATGTATTCCAACGCACGAACCACTCGATCCAACGGTAAATAATAAGAGGAAGATGCCTTACTCGCACCTCCCGCATTCAGAGCAACCGCATGACCGTCAATGTCCAACACAGGACTACCAGATGAACCACCACTGGTGCCTGAGGCAGCTTGAAGATAGAACGTGTTGAAATCATTATATTCTCCCACACCATATTCAGGTGCTCTTCTGTCCAATCTGGCCAAAGTACCCGCTAAAATACTCAATTTTTCACCTGCATCATTTCTACATCAAACAAAATAGAATCGGCGATTAAAATTCAAAGAGAAAGAAGAAAAAGTTTTTTCATGCATGAATTTTACCCAACTACACGAATATCCAATCCCACCTTGGTTCTTTCCGGACTAAGTTTAATTTCTTGTAGTTCCATAAATTTGACTCGACTAGGATCAAACTAATTCATAAAAAAAAGATGAGAAAAAGAGGTTCCATGGCTTTCTATCACTACCTTCATGAACCCAAAATCATGAACAGGATCACGATACACGGGTTCCAAGTCGACTTCCTCATAGTTTGTCAAGACAGCTTGAGCCACAATAGGCGCAGGTGATACCACATGACGATTGGTTAAGATAATACCTCTGGCAGCATCCACAATAAAACCTGTGGCGGTATAGCCACCTAAGAAACAAGGTTAATTTCTACACACCACCTGTTTGTTTTATTTACCTGAGGTTTCAGTATCAAAACTTCGGACATGACTTGCCTTGATGGAGACAATCGCCTTGATGGCTCTTTCCAAAGTGGGTTCCCAAGATCTTGCCTTGTAAGGAACACCGGCGGTCGTATTGGACGAAAAATAATCCAAAGGTGGACGGGGTGGGTTCAAGGTCCAAGCGTAAGCACCGAGAGCGAGTGACTTGGATCGTCCACGGAAAGCAGTCGAAGGTTGTTGTTCAAACTTGTTGGTTGCCTCGGACATACTGTCTCTGTGTGCTGTTAGGTTGGTAGCCATTTCATCCGCAGCGTTTGGGGCGGGTGAATCCACTGGACCACGTAGGGGTGACGTAGGAGATAAGACAAGTGGATGTTGAATGTCATCCATGATAATACAAAAAAAAAAAAAAAAAAAAAAATAGAAACGAAAAAAAAAAGCAGGAATTTACTACGTCGACTTTGGTTGTTATTTAACGGTCTTTTAATTATTTTTTTTTTCTACCTTTTCCTTAAACAGTTTAGGGATAGTTTGAAAAAAAGTACATGGCTCTTTCTAATTTAAAAGGATAATACGAGTTTGTTTAGAAAGGGAGTCGATAAAAGAGGATACGAAGTTATTGTATTTCAGTAAACTGTCATAGCCATATCTTTATCAATCTATGCTAATTGGCACGTTTTTAATTTAATCAACGCAGTAATATTGCATAACCGCCACCGAATTCTAATAAAAAATCACTTTTCCTTGTGGCGTTTTGATTCATTTGAACCATGTTCTTGATGTTTTAAAATGAATCCATCTTTTGTTTTACTTCAAAATAACGGAGTTAGAATAGGATGGAGTACTGTATCCATCACAAAGGATTGTCTTTGGGTTTAAATCGCTGTGGCTTGATTGAAAGTGGGTAGTTTGTGTGATTTTAAAATAGCTAGTTTCTTTTTTTGATTCCAATAAAGTCATATGACTTTTACAAAAGGGTAAATGATGGCTTTAGAAAACGGATCGGAGGCAGTGGACTGTAATGTTTATAAATTTTTGTGAAATTTTGCTTTATAAATTTTTGCTTAACAATAAAAAATTTATAGATCTTCACTGTCTATTTTTAGTTGTCTTTGTAAAAATGACAGTCAGCATTCAATGAAACAATAAGCTTTATGGCATTCTCTTGCTTTTTTTTGTTTTTGGAAAGGAACCCAAATACTTGCCAAATCTTTGTTCTATACGCACTGATAACCTGTTTTACTACATCTAAACGGATGTGAAAAATATATTTAGACAATCTCTAAATTCATTAACATCATGACAGCTGAGGTATAAATTTCACTGGACTTTTACTCCGAATCATTGGTACCAACTCAAAGTACATTCAATGCATTCACTCTCTTCATGCAACTGTCAATCGAGTTACTTTGTGTATAGAAGGATCATAAACTATGACTCTTGGTAAGACGTATAGCTACTTCCATCACTCTGGCTCTGCCGCAGAATTTCTTTTTCTGACAAGGGGCCCAGTGAATGCAAGCACAAAGACATCATGTAGAAGATGTATAAAGAAACTTGATGAATTCAGATAATCCGTGGCCCTCTTATCGGCTACTCTTGCTGCTTTTGATGTCTTGATTTCAAAAATTAAAAGAAGGCTATTTTTTGATAGAGTAGATCACAGCTTTATGGACTGGGTTCTCCTAGTATGACGATAGAAATGATGTGAATTTTTAGCTTTCTAGGTTAATTGAATGCACCACAAGCCAGTAAAAGGAGACTCAGATGGGCATCCTGTCTTCAGATTGTGATATCACAATCACACGAAATAAAGCAACCATGATCCCCAACATTGTAAACAGGCAAGCTAAAGACCGATTGTCCTACAACTTTCTAGAGTCAAGGGGACGACATGGTCCACAAAAAGTTTTAGGGATCAGGATTCGTTCGGTCGTTTACTGTGACTTGGAAGCTGTCGAAGTGTTGATTTCCTTATATGGATAGCGGGGATCATGATCTGCAAAGAGCTATCCTCCCCCTTCACCCCCTTCTTTTATCCATCCATCCCACTCTTTGAAAGATGCTCTTGTACTGTGACGTTATCTCTGGTAAGAAAGGATTGATGTAGAGAAAAAGACTTGACTGATAACAAAAAACACTTAGGCGATGAAATGTTGTCTGATGCTTTCGTATGTTCAAAACCACTCTTGCATGATGGATACTAACCCGAATAATAGCCCATCAAGGAAATCGACAATATTGCTTATGAAGTCGACTGTAAGATGATCACACTTGAAGAAGGTGACATTGACATTGGAGCCAATCCCTCTGCCGAAGGTGGTGATGAAGGTGTCGAAAGCAGTGCTCAAACTGTCAACAACGTTGTTCACTCTTTCCGTCTTGTTGAAACCCAATTTGACAAGAAGTCTTACATGACCTACATCAAGGGTTACATGAAGGAACTCAAGAAGAAGTTGCAAGAAACCAAGCCTGAACGTGTCGAAGCTTTTGAAAAGGGTGCTGCTTCTCTTGTCAAGAGAATCCTTACAAACTTTAAGGATTATGAATTCTACACTGGTGAATCCATGAACCCCGATGGTATGGTCGCCTTGTTGAACTACCGTGAAGATGGTGTCACACCTTTCTTTACTCTCTTCAAGGATGGTCTTAGTGAAACCAAGCTCTAAGAAACCCATTTTTAATGCATATCTAGACTACTCAATACGCATCTAATAAACATAATAAAAAGAAAGTCATCTTTTCATACACTACTTTCTGATTGGATATCCAACACGGTTTTTCATTGGTTAAAATTTTTCACCTAGAAAAAGTTTAAGGAAAAAAAAGGGCGTGCTTTTTGATCACCTTACCCTCTTGCTTTTATTTTTTTTTTAATGACTCCACCACGTTTAAGTTCTCGTTTATCCAACAAGGGAAATATCTCACAGTCAACAATAAATAAGTTTTTAGTCACAACAACTTCACTAGCAGATCAACATAAAAAGGTACAGCAACAACAACCGCCAACTGCACCAGAAACAAAACATGCGACTCCTGATAATAAAATTTTGGAAGGTGTTGTTGCCTGTTTAGATGTCAGGTAACAGAAAGTGACCAAGTGAATGATGCAGTGATTTAATGATTTGTAGAACGGAAGACGGTGACGATGTATCTCAAAATTTCGAAAGGGCTTTACAGTCTATGGGTGCAAAGACTCGTCGAACCTTCTCAGGTATACAGAAAAAAAAAGGGGAGAGAACAAAAAAGGAGTGTTTCTTATCCAACTGAATAGATTCCTGTACACATTTAATATTTAAAAATGGATCACCTGCCACCATCAAAAAGGCACTTTCAAAGAATGTACATATAATCAATCTACTTTGGATTTCAAGATGTAAAAAGGAAGGAAAGAGACTATCAGAAAAAGATTTTATAATCGAAAGACCTCAAAGTTTAGTATTAGCAGCCAAAAAGAGGCGCAAGTCAATGGAACCTAATAAAGTGAGAGCGTTAGGAGCCGATAACCGTACGAGACAACCCCACGAACCAAACGTGATCTAACCCATCTTTATCTCTTTAGCCGTCTCTTCAGGTGATTCGTCACCTACTGAAGATTTATATGAATTGAGAAATCAACGATTAGAAGAAGAAAGGAGAAAGACGATTGGTGTTCCCAGTTGGAAACGACGGCAGATATCGACTGAAGGTAGTGTGAAACGGATGGTGTTTGAACCCTTTGTGGATGAAGAAGAAGAGGAATATAAACACAAGACTCGACTTTCTTTACCACTTTCTGTGGAAGCCAGTAGACACATAGCCCTCAAACGAGCCAAACCAGCGCCAGTAGCACCCAGTCCGGAGATGAAGGAGCACATCAAAGCAAGGTTTTCGATTGGACAGAAAGTAGAGGAGGGTCTAGAGAACAATAAGGAACGGATGATATCCCTCTTTCCTTCGATCAGTACCACCCCTAGTCAAGTCTCGACAACACCCATCCGAAGAAAGAGAAGGCTGACGGGTAACGCGACACCCAGACAGCCTATAGAACCTATACCATCACCCTCATTATCTGCATCTTCAATACCTTCATTCAATCCACAGCCTGTGCTAGTGACAAAATCAACCATCGTCTTTACCAGTTTAACATCAGCCGAACGTAACAAATACGAAGGAATCATCAAAAGTTTGGGAACCTATAAAGTAGTAGCAGAGTAAGTAAAAGGGATTGTGATGAGAATGGTAGGATGACACTTTATTGTTTAATAGAGTCGATGAAAGAACAACCCATGTGATTGTTGGAAGTCCAAGACGTACGAAATCTGTCGCGCTTGGACTGGTGAAAGGACTGTGGATCCTAAGTCCAGAATGGTACGTGATAGAGTATGAGATGGATTGAGGCTAAGAAGAGATGAATAGGTTGATGGCCAGTAAAGAAAATGGAAACTATGTGGCAGAGGATGAATATGAGCTACTGAAATGGTATCCTCGTGCGAATATCGCTCGACAGCGCTTGCCGTTTATGCCATCGACCACTTGTATCAAAGTCAATTCGGTATCAGCAGGAAAAGAGTTTACAGAGCAACTTGTTAGGCTGGCTGGAGGTCATGTTGTGAAAGAGATGGAAGAGGCGAATGTGGTGATCAGTAATGAACCACTCCAGATTGATAAAATTGTTGTAAGTGAATCTTGGCTTTATGAATCAATCGAACAGTGGACATGTAAGTTTTTTTTTTTTTTTTTTTCCTGGTCGTGCTTTTATTCATCTTTCCCTATAGACCTTTCTACTGAAAAATTTACTTTATAATCTCTCTGTCTCTTTTTTGTATAATAAATAACCTTTTTTCTCTCGTACACATGTGTTTAAGCTTATTTTACGCATGACTTTTGGTTCGATTATAAAAGAATGTCTTATTTTCTTTCCCCTTTTTTTTCTTATTCAACTCATGTCTACTGCTGCAATTTTCACTCTGGGTGCTGTAGGTGCTGCCGCTGTCTATGCCAACCAAAGAAACTCGATGCCAGAGAACGAAAACAACAGGCCATCTCATCTTCGCAGACACTCTCTTACCGATCACGCTTGGGATCCAAGGCTCCAACCTGAATTCCTCTGGCGTCGTAATCATGGTGTCAGCTTCTCTCATAACTCAAAGCCCAAATTCCCCACAACCCATTCCGATCTTGGCCAAACCTCGAAATAATAAAATTCATGCGTTCATGTTTGACTTTTTTTTTTTTTTTTTTTTTTTTTTTTTTCCCAAGTACAGTGTAAACATCAAGTGGTAAATGCCTTTTTTGTTTTATTGAAAAAATAAGGTGGATGAAAAGAAGGTTTAAATGAAAATCACTTTGAACCTACAAAGCCTTCCAGTCGAGTATAAATCAATGACATGGTTCTGTGTAAAAGAAATAGGCTGGGAACGTTTGGGATTTTTTCGTGAAAACTGCCCAGGTGTAGACTTTGACAAAGCATCTGACTCAACGGCCATCATTTTTGATGTCCATAAAGGATCCCCACTTTCAACATACTTTCAAGCTTTCATTCGAATCTTTTTATAAAAACATTTGAAAAAGTTTTTTACTTGGCGAAACTGGACAGTTTATTTGCACTGGAGTTTTAAGTAGTAGTGTTTTAAAAGAGTTGCATGAATTGTGTAATTTCTTAAAATAGTCTCTATTTTTAAACGGTTTCAGACTTTTTTTGGTTTCTTTAGTGTTGCTGAAAATAGAGTGTTTCTTTTTTTAAATTGTACGCAAGAATTCTATGAATCCTCTTTATTTGTTCTTTGTCAACGTCATCAAATCTAACCTCAATCATACAAACAGCAGTGAAAGATCATTGGATTCTAAAAAGCCAAAACGATCCGTCTGGAGGAAAGGGTATGAACCAAGAAACGGGATGGTATCGATTGAACACATCCTTTTTGAGAGCATCGAGTTATGAGCTTGTCAATAGTCCGTTTGTAGTCCATCTTGAGTGGACCAAGAGAATACAACATCAGAGGGGCTTAGAGTTCAGCAAAGAGTAGGATTTAAAAAAGTTCTTTTTTTTTCAAAGACAGTTATCATACAAAATCAATAGACAACGTAATCGGCGCTTTTTTTCCGGATTTGAGCATTTTCTCGTGTAATGACTAAGAAATAATAGTAAAAATAAGGAAATAATATGACTTGCATTCAACACTCATTTTTCCGAGTCTATGGAAAAAAAAAAAAAAAAAAAAAAGATAAGAATCACATGATACGCGCCACAGAGCGCCGTGGCGCTCTTTTGCTTTTTCTTTTCTTGCTTGACCATTCATTAAACTAAAAGAATAAGAGGCTATTGCATTGTTTATCTGATAAACGTGTAACACGGACCCTTAATGTGGTTTTTACCGGAAAAAAAGTAAATTTCATTCCATCATTTTTTTAAAAAAAAGGAGAAATAAAGACCCAATTCTGTGAAATTCTCTTTTTGTTTGCACCCATGTACACCATAGTAAAGCATGTAGAGTATTGACAGTGATGATATCGGAGATTTAATACTATTTCACCCACATCAACCAGGCCCATTGAGTACAAACTTTTTTTTACAATAAAAAGTGACTTTTGATTTTTCACATTTTTTTTTTTTTTTTCCTTCTCTTTCTTGAAAAAAAATGTTTCGAAAAGCCAAAAAACTTTCACAACGTCTTGGATTAAAAAAGGATAAATGTACAAGTCAGTGTCAGCAGAGCAATACAGATCAACAGAGCAGCATGAATCAACAAAGCAGTATACATCAGCCAAGCAGCATGAATCAACAAAGCAGTATAAATCAGCCAAGCAGCATAAATCCAGAAAACAACCATGAAAATCAGCAAGAAAACAAAAAGCCTACACTTGTAGATCATGATTCAGTCAGCACGTCCAGTACAGAAAGCACAGATCTCAGCCTCCGTCTGACCGAATCCGCCAAACCGACAGTGACGGGTGATCTGAACCTGTTACTGTCGATGGAAACCCAAGCGAGAATGGATGCCATGGCGGAAAAAGAAAAGGAAAGCTTCATACGTCCGACGACCATCAAGTTCGAACTCCCCGTGACACCCCCTCGTTCTAGATCACCCAACCGTCTGACCTATCCCAGAGCGAGACCCTATCGGTCGCTGCCTGAGGAAGGCTTGATCATGACGCCTGAAAAGAAGCGGTCGAGTTGGAGAAATCTGTTTAAAGAAGAAGAACAGGAAGCGTATGTGACGATGGATTCTTATGTCAGACTCAAACTACGACCTTTGCCGACCTTTGGCTATGTTCGATATATGGGTGGAGTTCATTTTGGTAAAGGTGAATGGGTTGGTGTTGAATTAGATCACAGAGGTAATAGACAGACATGTTCTTTCTCTTTTGCTTATGTCTTTTTTTTTAATTAGTGGGTAATTGTGATGGTAGTGTGGATGGACAACGTTATTTTACAACAGATCATCATCGTGGCATATTTTGTAAAAGAAATGATTTGGAAGCAATCACAGATTAGCTTCTTCATTCTTCATTTGATACCCCCCCCCTCTTTCTCTTAATATTAGCATCTATTTATAACTTAATCACTACAAATAATCCAAATCTAATCATGATCCGTACCACTTGTCAAAATCCCGTTTGGACACGTAGTCTAAGCCTCTCTTTTGACATAACATGTTTTCAAATAAAGTACCTTATTTTTACGCAGCCTTATCTATCAGTCATTTACCACTCACATATCAAAATACCAAGCTGCATCCTACAGCTTTCATCTAATCCATAATGCAACTGCAAACCATTCAATCTTACTTTACACATACTCTTTTAAAGAAAACAAAAAAAATAAAGTTCGGGTATAACAAATAGGTTTTTATTTAATAAAAAAAAAAAAGCAAGTTCCTATAAAGAAAAAAGATTTAGTAAAAAAGTAATAAACAAAGAAAGAAATCATTCAGGGTGTCAATTGAATCATTAATGTTCATGTGAAGAAATTCAACAAAATAAATTTTGCTAAAACATCATTATGATTTCTTTTGGTGTACACACTTTACCTTTTTGTGAAGAATGAAGAAAGAAAAAAAGAAAGAAAAAAGAGGTCGAGTGTCTTTAAGGAAAAAAAAAAAAGAGAAAAAATTTTTCGACTGGGTTGATTCCAAGTCACACTCGTCACACCCATTCTCTCCTTTTTTTATTCGACTGGACAGGATGAAAAGGAGCAAGTGGAATGCAGAGGTGTCTTGCTTCTTTCGCGTCTTGTTTTGATTTCTTAGAGGGATTTTGCTGTTTCAGTCAGGACCGCTTGCTGAAGAAAGCCGTGTTGTACAAGAGCGCAGTGGGGGCGTAGCGCGTCGTCTTCAAACTAGGCTGATGGGATTTCCGACTGCATGTTCCTGTCATCTCCTCGAGCAGTCAACAGACCCTTTGTGTCTGATGGTAAAGTCTGGATGAAGCTCAAGATGACTTGACGTTTTTCCGTCGTCACCCCATCCGAACCTCACACGTTGATTTGGTTTCATCCAAGGACATCCACCGACCCCAAGTCTGTCTTATTCGGATGAGGGGCGACTCTTTTATCCGATGCTCTTGCTGTCAGCAGAGTGCTATCATCTCCTAATAAACACATGAGTGATCCAAAGCAAAAAAAAAAAAAAAGTTTTTTCAAAAATCTTTGGTGAACTCTACAGGTTTGAAAAAAGTTTGCCTTTTTAGATCCGTGGGTTTATGAATGCTGCAGTGTAGAGCTCATAGGATTTCTGCAGGTTGAGTGACATACAGAGCCTAGCGGTTATAAACCATCATGTCCTTTATGAACATGAGGCTACCCCCTCCCATTTTATATTCAAACAGCAGTTTGAGTGTTCTATTCGTCCGTGAGTAGATAAAGTAAGCAAGCGACCCATACGATGGCCTTCGCGTAGAGTTTGGGATGCCTTTGAAGGCGTTATCGATAGCAGTGTATTGCTTTTGGCATGCTTGGAAAGATCACGTAAAGTGAGGAAAAACAGCCTGGTGTGGTTGGATGTGTCTTGAGAGAAGCCTGTCGGGAGATTTGCTTGTGGCGATCATGATCGCGTTGAGAGCCCTCAAGCGTCTGGGATGCGTGCAAGACTTTGGAATACATCAAGAAAATAGTACAAACAGTATCTTTGCAAACCTGTGGTTACTTCTTGGAACTGGGATGTGAATGAAGCAGAGGACGAACAGAAACATGGTCCGATGACAAAGGCAATCCGTAAAAGGCACATAGTGGATGTGTCAAAAAGTCAATTAAAACTGTTTGAATGCAAAGCAAACATCATCCAAAGGTAGTCATTACGTAATGATATGAAACATTTGATAACCCATTCAAGTTTGCGACTGATCTATTTTTTAATTTCTTGGTTGAGAGTAAGAGTGGCATCAATTTAGAAAAGGACACCAAAGAATAGAAAGAAAGCCAAGGAGAGGTGGTGAATGATCAAGACAATAGTGTGATGTCTAGACTCATATAAACGTAGGATATTCCTCTCACCTCTTTAAATGCTATTTAGAAATAAACACGTCTGTGTGATGTAAACCTCCATCATTCTTTATTCACAATAGCATAACCCGATTCCGTCAGTGTGATTCAAGATGAAAGGCTACATATAAAAAGCAAGTGCATCACCTAGAGCCTTTCAACAATTCCCCAACAGTCATCATGTCTACTATTCCTTCTGGTCCTTTTTTTATTGTTTCCAAAGTACGACAGAGAAGAAATTGAACACATTTATTTATCGCTCATAATCTAGTTAAACGGACGCGTCCTTGATGTCAAAGGTAGCTCGATCGAAAATGCAGCGCCAATCATTGTTTGGTCAAAAAAGTCCTCTGATAACCAAAACCAGTAAGATGATATACACAGGATAAATAAATGTATTCATCCGTCCATCTAGACTTTGGATTTATCGTTCTGGCTATTTTGTGAATATCAATAGTGAAAAGGTACTTGATGTCAAGGGAAACAAGATTGAAAAGAACGGTAGGATGACTACGAGAGAATAGAATAAAGAACTCAGCTTTTTCAATAGCATCCATCATTCAATATGATGCAAAACAAGTGGATGAAAGCAACGTGAATCAATCGTGGACTTTTGATGCAAATGGATACATCTATACTCATTCTAATCCAGACTTGATTTTGGACATCAAAGATGCTCAAGACAAAGACGGTGCTGAGGTTATTCTGTATGAAAAGAAACAAGGTGCGGTGGCTGCCAATCAACTGTGGCAACTTATTCCTGCTTAATGTCTCCTTTGCACTTGTAAAAAAAAAAAAATTCTTGCTCACCTTCAACCTGACTAAGCAAATCTGCTTTACAAATAAAGATTCACAACACCTTGCTTGTATTATGTAATCATCAGTTTAGCATGAACAACAGTCACTGAGTTTCCAGTGTAGTTTAGATGTTACAAAAAAAAACTCATTTGTCATCTTTTTCTTCTTTTTTTTTTACGTCTAAAAAATGTTTACTGGTCTTGTTGAACACATGGGAGTTGTTTCTTCTATTCAGGAGTTTGATGCTTCTGAATCTGGAGGAAATGGATGGACAATTACTATTTCTGATGCTTCTAGCATCTTGTCAGATTGTCATTTAGGAGACAGTATTGCTATTAATGGTAAACGACTCAAGCATGACTTCAAAAAAGCTAATAAATAAAATAGGTACTTGTTTGACAGTAACCGAATTCGATAAAGATTCCTTCAAGGTGGGTGTTGCTCCCGAAACTTTACGTTGTACCAATTTGGGTAAGTAAACGATGAAAGAGAAAAAAGGGGGAAGAGTGTCTGATGATTTCAAAAGGTGATTTAAAAGTGGAAAGTAAGGTCAATTTGGAAAGAGCGATGGATTCCAACAAGAGGTTTGGAGGACATATGGTACAAGGACATGTGGATACAACGGTAGATATCATTTCCATTCGACCTGAAGGAAACTCTATTTGGTATACATTTCAAATGAAGCAAGAAGACAAGGACAAGATGAGATATATCATTCCTAAAGGCTACATTTGCTTGGATGGTACGTCTTTGACGGTATGTGACGTGGATGATGATGAACGTACGTTCTCTATCATGATGATCGCTCATACACAGTCCCACGTTATTATGCCCTCCAAGAAGGTGGGTGATAGAGTGAATGTCGAGGTTGACATGTTGGCCAAGTATGCCTTGAAGAGCGTTGAAGATGCCATCAAGAACAACAAAGGAATCGAGGCTCTGGTGAAGCGTGTGTTAAATAAAGAATAAACAATCCAATAAGAAAAGGCGATACGTGTTTCTTTTGCTGGGCACCCGTCGAGTTGTGTATTTTTTGTTTTCATGTTGAGATTTTAAAAACATAAGCATAGTAAGCTTGATGTGATTGTTTTATTTATTATAATTCTCTCTTTTTCTGCAATCCACCCTCTCTGTACAGAATCGTATGTGGAGGTGAAAAAGGACCGAGCCCACTCTTTGCCTAACAACAATTTTGTCTATCATGCCATTTTGAAATTGTTCATCTCAATAAAACAACCAGTTTTAACTATCAAAAGATGTAACCCCCTATGACCCTCTTTGAATAAAAGCATGAGGTAGAAAAGTGTTATAAATGTATCCCATAAGCTTCATGTTTTGTTTTCCTAGTTCTCTTTTGAAAAAACCCGACAGAAGCATCTTTTGCATGAACTAGTCCTTTATTTTATTTTTTTACTTTCCGAATCAAAACAATCAAAATTAAGCAAAAATATTTTCTTTCAAACAGAAAAAAAAAAAATGGCAGAATTTCCAACGGTTGAAGAGTTTGAAAGTAGAGGATGGTATCTGTCAAAGGAAGGAATAGAATATATTGCTTCAGAAAATGAAGGCTTGAAATCTATAAAAGATTACATTGAAGTTGCCAAAGACGTAAAAAGGACTTTTCTTATTTATTCTGTGAAATAACAAACGATTATTGCTAGATGGATCTTTCTTTACTGACCACACAAGGATTCAACAAGACAAACGAAAAACTAAAAGAGATTCCTACTCCAGTTGTTCTTCAAGTAGTCGAAGTTCGAAATATCGCTGTTCCTTCTATCAATCAAAACGACAATCCAAGACTGCTTCAAGTCACATTGACAGATGGAGCCAAAAAGAAGTTGAAGGCAATCGAGTTGCACGAAAAAGTGGATTGTTTGAGGCAAGGAAATTGAGCGAATGCTTGTATATGAATTTTAATTTTATTTCATTCAGACTTCAAACACCACCTGGTACAAAGTTTCTCGTGACAAAGCCTATACCTGTACAGGATCAAATCCTTCTTCTGGAACCTGGCATGCTGAAAGAGTTGGGTGGTCATGTACAAGAATTAGTTCAAGCTTGGAGAGCTGGAAAGGTTTGTGTGATTTATTTCGATTGGGAATCATTTTTATAAACAATGAATGGATAGCAATTTTTAAAAAGAAATAGAGAAACACAAAATGAACAGAACAAGGCACTTGGCCCACCTCCTTTTATACCATTTAAAATTAAGGCAAGTGACAATTGCTTAAAAAATCATAATAATCGCTTACGTCTGTCTACAGTCAAATCATAGTGAAAAGCAAAACAAAAAGAACCTACCAAAGGAAACCAGTATGTCTGAACCTGCAAAGAAAAAAGAACCTCGAACAAGAAAAGGCAAAGAGGGTGAAGACCTGTCAGATAAGAAAGAGCAAGGTACAGATGCAAAGAATACAAGACGAAATAAAAAGAGCAAGACAAAGGAAAACGAGGAATTACCCGACAGCCAAGAAAAGGAGGACGAACAAAAGAAGAAAGACAGACAGAGAAAGAAAAAAAAGGCAGAGGCTGTTGATCAGCCAAGAGGTCAGGACAGGATTGAATCGCAAGACGGAAAGATCGAAAAGGCCGGGAACAAGAAGGCTGGAAAAAAAAGGACACAGGTGGACGAAAGTGAAAAGGCAAAGGATGAAGACACGCATGAGGCTATTCGAGATGAGACTTTAAAGCAACAGAAATCCAAACGTGATGAGCAAAAGAAAAAGCTGGATGAGGCGAATCTGGATGCAGAGAGCGCAAAACGGGAGAAGCCTAAGCGTCGCGAAAAAAAGAAAACAGCAGATGAGACAACTCACGATCCTGAGGCCACAAGGCAGGAGAAACCTCAACGTGAGGAAAGAAAGAAAAGGGCGCCAAAGAAACAAGACTCCTTAGAATTCAAAGAAAAGAGCATTGTTACAGAAGATGTGAAGGAAGAAGAAAAGAAGGAAAAGACAAAGAAAAAATCAAAAAAGAAGACAAATTGGAAGAAAAGAAGTCTGAGGCAGTGGATCAACCTCATGAAAAGCGTACTAGAAAGAAACAAAGAGAGACAAATGAAAAGAGGTCTAAAGCTGAAAACGAAGAAAAGATTGAAGTTGAAGAAAAGTCTGAGTCACGAAAGAAAAAGAGTGATCTTTCTGTTAAAGAAAGCGAACAAACAGAAGGCAAGAAGTCTAGAAGGCCAACAGGAAGTAACTCTGCTAAAAGGAAAGAAAGGGTTCTACAAAACCCGAAAAATCACAAAAAGACGAGAGCATGAATCAACCCAGACTTTCTAAGTCAGCCAATGAAAAGCATTCAAAGAAAACGACCAAAGACAACACTCTAGTTCCTCAGCAGCAATCAAAAGCTAGAAACTCAGCCTCGCCCAAGAATGCCAATAACCAGAATTCGAAAGCTTATAGTTACCAGCAGCAGTTGCAGCAAACTTATAATTATCAATATCAAGGTTACTCTGTACCTCAGTCATCAGCAGCTACACAGAATGGATATTATTATCAACCACAGCAAGCTTATTCGATGGCCGATTATAGCGTCATGGTACCTGTTTATCCAAACGCAGGTGTGCCACAAAGTGCCTATGGCTACCCTTCAACTGATCCTCAGCAACAGCAGTATATGCAACCAGTGTATTATCAGCAACCTTACTATGGTAACAATAGTTATCAACCTTACTATAATCATCACGATTATTATAATACCAGCAGTCAGAAGGATAACAGCACGGAAAAATAGATGTAAATAAATTATTTATTTAGTATGTAATCCTTTGCTTTTTCTTTACAACCAAAAAAAAAAGTCTCAAATATTGCAGTTGTAAACAGCTGAATTATAGTATTTACATAGACAATGCTGTCCTCTTTTTTTTATTCGTTCTTTACTTTCTAACCAATAAATAAATATTTTCACCCACAGTCAAGTTTTGTAAATGTCTATAATCTCCTTCTAAGCACATCAAAAGACCTCCAAAAGAAACATATACAGCACTAAAAAATAAACAGTGTTTAGCGATGAAATACCATAAAAACTCAAGTTTCTCTCTTTCTTACACTTGTTGACTTGCTCCACCCTTGTTAGAATCCTCAAACTTGTAAACTTTACCAAACATGACATATTCATACTCGTCACTCAAATCACGTTCTCCAGGTGCGCGTTCACGCCAACTTTCACGTTTTTCGACACCACTCGTGCTGGCTGAAGCCTCAAGAGAAAGTGAAGAAGCCAAGACAAACGAGAATTTTTCTCCAACGTTTAAGGGATAGATTTCAGAATTGAAGTCGAGTGTCAGGTCCATTTCATAATTTTCGGAATGTGCAACAAGACGTGAAACTGTTGCATGTTAAATACTAAATCTCATACATTTCTTTTTTTTAATACCTCTGTCAAAACGTTTTCCTTGAGGGTCGAGGTCTTTGATATCAAAAATATCTTGAAATAATATGTTTTCAGTTGACATGGTGAAGCAAAAAAAAAAAAAGTTGGAAAAAAGACGACACACACTTTTTTTTTTTTTTTTTACTTTTCATCCACCTCAGACAGTCACTCATAGAACTGATTAAAAAGGCATGGCTTAGAAGATAAAACAACATAATGACTTTAGTGAGAATGTTTGCTTTCTCAGTGAATCAAACCAGATAGTTGCCTCGTCTTTTTTAATATTTATTTTGAGTATTATGTTCAACATTGCGTAAATAAGAAAAGGGATTCAACCATCAATCGGACCACTATTCTGAAATAGCTATTTCAAAAAAGTAAAATATTCCCTCTAAAATCAGGGCGTACAGATCTACTTGGGAAACTGTTATATGCTCACATGGATAAATCTCATCCTACTATCCATTTTTATTATGGCAGCCGGTTGTCTGATGGGAATTGAAAATAGCTTATTGTATCGAAAAATGAAATCTGTATTAGAAATAAGCGATAGGTGTCCCTTGAGAGAAACAGCATATCATTGTTTAATACATACGTTACTACCCGAACAATTGATTTGAGGGAAAACAAACTCAGTTCAAATCTACGTGAGATGTCTTTAAATAGTCCCCCCTCCCCCTTTACTCTTGAGCAATCACAGAGAGAACATTTGTTTGATTTTGTCTATTAGTGACCGAGCTAGGCAAGATGTCATGATTATATGCATTCTATTCAAGTTTCCTATCGCTTAATATCTCAGGCTTGTTTTTGTACTTTTCAGATAAAGAAAACTTGTTTGATAATCTAGGGGCAGCGATGTAATAAGCTTCTTGCGATTCCAGACGATTATTATCAGCTAAACTAATGATTGCTAGAAAAACTAACTTAGCAGTGTAAGAGATTTTTTTACCTAACAGTATAATTAAGAGTAAGGTTAGAAAAGGATTCAGATCTAAAACATCATTTCAAAGGAATATTTGAATTATGCTTTATACAAACAATTTACATTATCTGTGTTTATGGTGACTACATAAGTTGACTTATCAATGCCAACACTATCCACCCTTTCTTTTCTTGATAAAAACATTATTCTATCAGCAAGAGTATTTCTACTGTGACTAAATTAATACGACTTTAATTATGACATGATTTACTGTAGTTATTGGTAGCAAAAGTGCATCTTTTCTCCAGTAAATGAGCCCATAATGGCCTTTTGTTCACTGTAACGAATAAAAAAGAAAAGAGCTCTTTCTTGGAACTCATTTTAAAAGAATTGAAAATGACAGCATAATCATTGCATTTAAAATAGCTCTGGTTGTAGCATATGCTTGTACAGTTTTCATTACAGACTTAGCAACTTTGACACCTGACATTGTTTGCTTTCTTATGCTCTCTTCATACCCCAGTGGCACAAAAAGACTTTTTGAAAGTGAATACCTCAATCTGGCTGCAATTAATCACTAGCTTTTTCAGTGAAAGGTTACCACCAGCTGCATCTTTTCTAACACACTGTAGGCTTCATAAAGACACCAACTAGAGTATTTATCGATCATGATTTGTTGTCAAAACAAAAATGAAGCTTCACAGTTGAACTGAAGATGAACCACCTTTTCATGATAAGAAATCTGCGATGATGAATACAGTTGCTGTCGTTAAATTTATTCATTTGGCTGCTTGATTTGTTGTCAATAGGATAAAATAGAATAAATGAAGCTTGTGATTCATACAAAAGTTATACTTGATGAGTTGATTATGAACTTTGGTGATATTCTGGAACATTTACAAGACTTTTATCTACCGCTCATTCAATCCATTAGTAAAAAAGGTAGATCATGTACTCTAATTTTTTTTATAAAGCATTAATTTATGAACACAGGTACTAAAGCCCAATTGTGCTTATTAAGATTGTATGCTAAAGGCTTATTGTATGTCTTGGAGAACCACAAATATTTAGAATATTCTATTTGCACTGAAACCTATTCTTCAATAATGGAGAGCCTAATTGACAAGTTGTCTTTTTTCAAGGTAGTTTATTCTTATAACAGTATTCTAATTAACAGACATTCATCACTTTTATTCTCTAAAGGCTGCATGTATCGAAATTAAAAAAAGAATTGTTACAAAGCATGAAGAAAGAAGCAAAGAAGTCTAATGTGTTAAAAACTATTAAAAATAAGCCAACCAAGAATGTTGAATCAGATTCGATTCGTAAAATGCGGTATCCTTCTCAGCAAATATATTGTTTGGAGTGAAAATCAAGATGATATGTTAATTTTTCACAATGGATGATTGCATCTATGACTTCTACTAAATTGATCCTACCGATTTGATAAGCCAAATCAATTTATAGCATACATGGATGATAAATACGCTTAAAAGTAAAGCTAGAATATAATCATCCATAAAAGTACAACTATAATGGATCGTAATAACTAGTAATAGACACATACTGTCCAGCATCAATATAAAGCCAATCAGAGGATGAACGCCTAAAAGAGAGAAACAGTTATTGTTGAGATACTTTTGATAGGAGTACTTTCACATTCGATTTTATGCTGTCTATTTGCTATTGCACTGTAATCAGTGATTTATCAAAATCATTAATAAGACTTTAAAATTAATCAAAAGTAAAAGCTACTATTTTTTATCTACCCAGACATACTTCCGATTCTCGGTTGTTCAGTTCTGTTGTTTTGTATTAGCAGATCAAGTCATGTAAGGTTACCATTCTCGATTGCCATTGTATCTATCAGGCTGCAATACCACCTTTCAATTGACAAGTTTTAAGTCTCAAATCATCACAATTTCCACATCTTTGAAAAGATATGAATATGTTCATCTAGTTCGTTTCATAAAATAGTAACTGAAATTTGTTTTTAATTTTGAGAGTTATTAAGCATAACCCAATAAATCAATAATAACTGAATGGAAGGCTGTCGTTGTGGATTTTCAGAAAGATTGTATTTTGTCGATGAGGTAGAATTCAATCGTCAAATCAGAAATAGGGATTAGTCTGTTAAGGGTACTCCAACAGCAGCCAAAGTTTCAACACGAAGGGATATTCGTATCGTCAATTGCATTTCTGTTTGGAACTATCTATTTTTCAAAAGTGGAACCTTTAAACTGAGCAGTGTCGACAAAATCGAGAAAGAGTTTCCTCACCTGAAACTAAAAAAAAGGGCATGACAGCATATTATATTGTTCGGAATGTGGTGGATAAATACGATAAAAAAATGCTTTTACACTGTAAAGTTCATCACTCTCATTATGCAGTAACAGCTATTCAAATTCATGGCTATCAGCCTTTGTTCATGCCCTCTTACTCTTCTTAACCTGATCTTAGAATGATGGTCTAAAATCAAAGTATATTGAAAAAAGCTCACTCTTCTCATTCAGCACTTTAACATACAGAATTTAAGCTACCTTTATGATTGTTACCACAAAAAATTTATCTTGGTTGGATCAGACATTCAGAGCCATTTTGGGATAGACATCTTGACTCGGTCCAGGCAAAATGAAAAAATCAGTGCACAAGATGAAAAGGATGAATAAGATGTTTTATTGAATAAAGAGTCCTATTGGGCGCGTGATAGATATGTACATCTGTCCTCCTGGATCATATCAATACAAAGAGGAGTAATGGGAGGCTAAAAAAGCCCTTTGGTGATCAAGGGCAAAAAAAAAAAAAAGGTATGTGCTTAAGGAAAAGTATAGAGATGGAGTGTTTAATGGTAACGAGACAATTCTTGTAATCTTTCAAGAAAGCGTTCACTATGGATAAGTTCGGTCTGTGCTCCTGTTTGATGATGTAGATGGCCTAGTTCAAACAAAAGTCTACAGACTGTTGGCCATCGAATCATCCATGATGTTGAGGATTCTGATGCAAACTATAATAAAAAAAGATCAAAGCTCAAAACAGTTTTAATGAGCAAATTTATAGGAAAAATTCAATGTATGATCTACAATGAAAAAGGAAAAGAGAGAAAAAAGGAGAATTAAAAAAAGAAGCCCTTCTCCTAATTGTTGCAAACACAGACAAGTATTTTCCTTTTTTTTTTTTTTTTTTTTTTTTTTTTTTTTTTTTTACAACTAGGTTAGGTTCGCATAACCCCTTTTTACTTATTGTGAAAAAAAAAAGGACAAGAAAATTCCTTATTATTTCTCTTTTGTTTTCTTTTATTTTTATACAACACTTGTATGGTTGGTTACCTATTTATAGCTAGTTTCAAATGGAAGCCGCCAAAAACATTGATTGAAAATGAAGATGTGCTGTTAACTAATCTATCCACTGTTGTATGGGTATTTAAAATATAAATGTTTGATGTATTAAATTCATATAAAAAAAGTTACCAAGCGCATTAGCTCAGGAACGAATCAATCAATTAAAGCAATTCACCAAAGAATATTGCCCGTCACAACATATTGATTTCTATATATTTCTGATAGCCATTGTATGTATTGTATGTTCCGCCATATTCACTTTCATTGCACGTTCCCTAAGTATTTCAATGTGGTTTCCTTTACTACTCTTGTTAATTCCAACTATCTTGAGCTTTTGGACAAGTAAAAGGAGAAGTCGCATTTATATGAAAATAAGAGAAGTAAGTTTTGAAAAAACATGAAAGAAGTTTATTAAGCAAGTAGAGTGTTTATAGTTTGAAAAGTTACTGAAAAAGACATTGAATGAATTTACAAAAAACGATTGCAGTCACTTTATTGTATGGTCTTGTGAGAAAGTCCAGTTAGATAAAGCACCTTGTAAATCAACAAGGTTATGCTTCATCATCCGCATCACGCAACTTGATCCTGAGATCGGTCTTCGAGATAGTGAGAGTAGTTTAAATGAAGAATTGCCAAATTATCAAGATGCTATTCACGATGGACCTTTGCTTTTACCGCCTCCTGATTATGTCACTATCAACCAACCTCAATCTGCCCTTATTCTTCCTCATTAAGATTAATAAAAAAAAGTAAATAGTTTTATACGCATCCCGCTGTATCCATCCATTCTTTCTTTATTTATTTTGCTTCTTGAATAAAAGGTTGGGGATGTTTATTATATACTGGCCAAGGAGGGATAGCAGCCTATGTATAAAGCATTAATTAAATATTCAGGAACGTCATTTTCTATGGTTACCAATGCGGTAAGAACAAGGCCTGAGGCAAATACAATTAAAAGTATTTGCAAAGACTCCATAGAATATCCAGCAATAAAGCTTATAAGCTGTAAATTCGTTTGGTTATAGACAAACTGTATAATTAAAAGATAAAAAAAAAGGAGAATGAACTTACGCCAGTTGCGATTAACAAAGCATGAACTAATTTATCCACTAATTGTTGTCCCTCAAAATCCTATTTTTTTTATAAAAAAGTCAATTTAAACGTGTTTTTCATTCACTTGGTCTCATGTGTTCTTACGATGGTACATTCGATAACATCAGCAAAACTCATTTTTTTCTTTCTTTCTACAAAGCAAAGAAAAAAAAATCTAAAATACGAAAAGCATATAAACAAAATAAAATACCGCCGTCGGTGTATAAAATAACAATTTTCACATAAAACTTTGTTTTTTGTGCTTTTTTTTTTTTTCTTTTTTAAAAACAATGGAGGTTGTATCTAAAAGATTATTAAAAGAACTTCGAGAAATAGAGAAAGAAGCAAAAGCACATCCAGAAATTATTGATCTGTCGCCAGAATCAGATGATAACTTGTTACATTGGAGAGCAATTCTAGCTGGTTTACCAGACACACCTTATGAAGGTAAAAAAAAAAAAAAAAACTTGGTTATTTCGATATAAACACAGGAACACACTTTTTTACAGGTGGACAATTTGAATTGTCTATTCAGATACCTTCCAACTATCCTATCCGACCACCGACTATCAAGTTTGTGACCACAATCTGTCATCCCAACATTCACTTTAAGGTAAACAAAAAGTAATTATTTCTTATACTTAAACTTGATACCATAGACGGGCGAGATTTGCTTGGATATTTTAAAAACAGCTTGGTCACCGGCTTGGACATTAAAATCCACCGTTCTGGCCATTTCTTTGCTCCTCACAAACCCTGAACCTTCCTCGCCTTTAAATTGTGATGCTGCCAACCTATTAAGATGTAATGATAGACTTGGTTATGATAATTTAATCAGGATGTATACCCAATTGTATGCTATTGGCCCAAAGTAAAAAAAAATATATATATTTATAAGCAGAAATATAATAATACTATTTCACGAGTCTTTTTTTCCACCTAAAAAAATGATATTTTAATCTTATTTTTCTTCATTTAAACTATAGAGAAAACATGAAAGGATACAGCAACAGTCTTTTCAAAAACGATTTGTGTAAATCGTTTTAAACAGATACGTCCAAATATATAATAGGATTGCTTATAAAATTGAATTATGCATTGTTAAAAAAACATGTCACAAAGATAATGGAATTGCCAAAGGAAAAAAAAAAAAAAAAAGGCTTGATATTAGCATGACATAGAATGATTTATAGATACTTGCCATGCATACAGTCAATTATATCCTTTATCAGCCATTCAATTTTCTTAATCTCTTCCTATCAGCTCTAAATCTGCATATTTCAATGCAAATACTCTATTGGACCAAGGAAACTAATCTTGGCGCATTTAAGACGAAAAGAAATTGGTCAAGGTAATTTGAGATAAGGATATACAACAAACATTGTACTTTCTAGTGAAGCCATCGATGGTTTAGGATTTTCGGATTTAGAAAGACAATAAGGGATAGCCTCGGATGTTTTATAGGTAATTCCATGATAGAGTAGGGTCAAGTTGTGTAGATGTGAGTGTACTTGTAACGAGGGAGTTTTAGTTGTATTAAGAATCATTCCCAATAAAGGAGCTTATCCATACAAAAAAAGCATAAAGAATATGATAAATACCGTGTCTGCATCTTTTGTGATGTAGGTCAGGCTGTAAGTATAAATGATTACGTAAAAATTGATTGAATGAGTAAATGAATAGATGCCACACGAATTATTTTGTAGGAAATATCCATTTACAGTCGTATCATGTCGAAATTTCAATTGACAAAGAAATAAAAGGCCAAATAGCACTAGAAAGCATACTGTCATGTCATCAAAATCTGAGGACTTTCAATGAATGAGGCTGGTTCAGAGAAAAGGAGCCGATTTATATGACATTTTGTATACTCAAATTACTGGAATCTAAGCTGTTTATAATCAAGGAGTCTTTATAATGCTTGATTTCATAACGTATATACTGGTCGTTAACTAAGACTCTTTTAAGTTAGGTACTAGAAGTTGGGTATTCAGATATTCTTTTTTTTTAATAGAACAAAAGATATATACTTTTCAAACTTTATTCTCTATCTGATGTCTTCAATCGCTCAAAGAGCAACTGAATTGATCAATTAGTTTTGTATCACTGAAAGAAATTTTTTTTTTTTATAATTCAAAAACTAAGGCTGAACAAAGGTCATTGTTCACTATCAAGCATTGAAAAAGTTTTAGTTTATCGAACGTATTATACGTTACTCACATGATTCCTTTCTACAAATAATTTACAGCCATTCTTTCATTAAAGCAATATTTCTTTGAAAAAGCTTAATTAAACAAGCATAGTTCCTTTTTGAAATGAAAAAGTAAAACCAGGTCTGAAATATCACTTGTTTGAAGGAGCATAGTATTTATCGTTGAAAATGCTACCATTTGTCTATTCAGCATGTATATATTTGTATATTTTAATCAGAATGCATAGTCTCGCTAACTCTAATATCATCAGATATAATATCAAAGCTGTTTGCAATTTAATTTGTTGCATAGTAATAAGCAGTAAAGCTTCTTTTTTTTACATCTTTTGTTGGCTTTTATCACGTATGCATATGTCTCCTACACGTTTATTAGGATTTTTAACTCCTTAATGATCGCGCTTTTTCTTTTTATCTTGGTCCATTTCTGATTTTGTCTTTAAATAAAAATGCAAGTTTAAATATGGACACAGAGCAAAAGATTCTTTTTATCCCCTTATTTTCAGTTGCAAGGAGAGCTTATAAAATAAATAAAAAAGGGGGTAGGCAGGTAGATAAAAGTGAACAAGACAGGCTGTTTAAAACTTGATATATAAAAAAAAGGGAGCCTAGATGATATAAAATAGCCCTATTGAAAGAGAGTAATAATATAATGCAAGATAATTAAATATCGGCCATTCCTCCTCAATTTCACAATAAATAACATGAAAAGGAGATGCTGCTTACTAGAACCGAGATAGATGACTTGCTACGTTTAGTAGGGCAACAAAAGAAGAAACGCTATTGATTTATAGAGTGTCTTTTTTTATTATTTTTAATTATTATTTTATTAATATTTATTCCTCTATTTCTTTAGCAGCACGAATTAAAGGTGAAAGCGATCTCAAGGGATCAGCGAGTGATAAAAATGGATGCTTCAACATGTCTTCAGCCGACGGACGTAACTCAGGATCAACCTCGAGACATTTTGATAAAAAGTCTTTAAAGACATCCGACAAGGATTCAGGGCTTTGAAGTTTGGGTGTACCGTTCGTTGCAATCAAGTAGAGTGCTCGGAGTGGATTTTCATTTAAATAAGGAGGTTCACCTTCGATCATCTCAATCGCTAGAATACCCAGGGACCAAATATCAACCTTGGCTCCATATTCTTTACGTGTCACGACCTCGGGTGCCATCCAGTAAGGTGTTCCTACCATCGTCGTTCGCTTGGCTTCATTTTCATTGAGCTGTGCACAAAAGCCAAAGTCAGCTTGTAAAAGTCGTTAGTATGCTACCATTCTGTGATCCTCTTTCTCTTACTCAATTTGATGTCTCCCTTCATGCTCAGCAAGATATTATCACTCTTGATATCTCTGTGAATCACACCTTTTGAATGTAAATGGTGTAAGCCTCGCAAAACTTCTTGGCAGACAGCAGCAATTTGACCTTCCATCATCATATTACAAGTCACAACATCTGTCAGTGAGCCACCTTCCATGTATTCCATGACGACCCAAAGATCTCCTTTCCAAAGGTAAGAGTCTAAATAATTAACAATGTTTGGATGTTGAGATTTTTTCATGACAAGAATTTCATTGATGATAAGTTCTTTTTTTGGTTGCTGATCCAAGTTCATTTGTTTAATAGCCACCGGTATGTTTTCTTGTCTGTGGGCTATGAACACACCACCCGAAGCACTAGAACAGAAAGGTTACGATTGTTTTCTTCTCATTGTTCTCAGTATCTTGCTTACCCTTGACCGATCTTGACCATGTTGTGATATATTTCCTTTGGATCTTTGTTTATACAAATTTCTTTTAATTGACTTACAACATCTGTTGATTGAGAAGGTTGTTTTGCTTGTCTACGTTTTACTACAGGTGTTTCTTCTTCAGGTATACTGGTACTTATCTCACTTGTATTATTACTTTTCTCTATAATGGATGATCGAGGAGACGCCTTTGTAAATTAATTAATATTGTGCACAAGTACTATTAATATCACTTACAGTAATAGATGATGATGATGCTCTTTTAGTGTAATCTGATAATTTTAGTTTTGACAGTCTACGTAATGAGTTGGTAATCGCATTTCCTCCACCAGAATTTTTTAATATAGATGATGCACTACTATCTCGTTTGTTTGGTATTTTTTGCCAAACAGCATCATCTCTTGATGATTCTTGATAAAATTCAATTGCATTAATGACAGCCTATATAAAAGGAGTAATGGGTTGAGAAAGGGAGGATGAATAGGAGTTAATAAAAGATGTTGATATCTCCTTATAACTTACTTGTGGATTTTGCTCTTGTTCAATTTGGGTGATACCACTTGATTTTAATAACGTATGCCATTCTTTTGGTAAACCGGTGAATTCGCCTGTTGTCGCATCAAATCCAACATGTGTAACATGCCTTGTGTTGTAAGGGGATGATATATCCATTGTGCTCATACTCACAGTAGGAGGATTGCCTTTAGGATATTAGTAAACGTTGTTTTAAATCATCGGTCATTTACCTTGGCTAAAACCACCTACAAATTTATCCAAGACACCTTTTAATAGAGTCTTTTCATCGTTGGATTTCTGTTCCATTAACTGAGTTGAATTGTATATTTTAGAAGTACGAGATTTAGCTAATGAAGAATGAGACTTGAGAGATTGATTAGGAAGTAAAGTATGGCCAATCATGTAAAATAATAAAACTGCATACACAAAAGAGAGAGAGAGAGAGAAAAAAAGGAAGAGGAGAGAAAATAAACTTTCCACAATTGTTTGTTTTATTTTTATTTTTTATAAAAAGCATATGTTTCTTTAAAAAAAAAAGGAGGGGGGAGAGGGGTAACCATAACAACACTACACACGTTTTTTTTCTCTGTAATAAACAGAAAAAAAAGGAAACTAATAATTTATATATTTGATGAAGGAAGGGAGGGGGGGTTAGTTGATGATATGACATAAAGATTATTATATATGCAGTTCAATGAGTCTCCGAATCAAAATAAAAAGTATATAAATGCAAAATCTTGATTCACTGAATTTGTATCAACATTTAATATGCCAGAAACACAAAGAAGAGTACTCATTGCACTTGATGAAACTGGAAGTGGAAAACAAGTATTGGATTGGATTCATTCTCATCATATTTTAGCACCTGAAGATGAAATCACGGTTGCTACTGCTGTAGATGAAGATGTTTCTCATGTTGAAGGTCCTGGTATGCAATCAGCACCCATGTCCAGCACAACCAATGCAACAGAAGATTTTGCTACAGATCTTCGTATGCTGGAACGTCATGGAAAGCAACACTTGTCCAATGGTATTCAAACACTTCAACAATTGGGTTATGTAAGCCATCTTACAGTTGAACGTTTAAGCAAAAACTAATGTTTTGTTTAGAACAATACAAAGCCTGAATTACTAAAAGGTCACCCAGGAAGAATGATTACAAAATATGCCAAGGATCAGCAAATGGATTTAGTAGTTTGTGGTAGACGCCATAATCGGGGCGTTTTGAAAAGGTAAAATAATAAGAATGTTGTGAGGGAAAGAGAGAATGATATAAATCCTTTTTTGATTTATAATAGGAGCCTAATGGGATCTGTATCTGAATACCTTGTTCATAATCTTGATTGTCCTATTTTGATTGTTCAATAATTATGTTGTATAATAAAATCCATCGTACATACATTGTAAAATAACGCGTTCTTCTTTTTTATAATAATAATGATAGTTGAAAAAAAAGGGAGTATTTGGGCGACATATTTTTCAAGCGGTATGTCTCTATTTGCTGTTTAACCTCATAAAATTTTGCCAGCTTGTAAAACACAACCCGAATTGTTCATTTCCCCTTCTATGGTTCTCATTTTCTAGGCGAAAATAATAGCAACTCATCTTGTTTGAATATATTAAATTCACTATAAGGAAATAAGCCATTTTCTAGTTAAACGACAAGGGAGAAGGCATTCATTTGGCGAAGAACATGATAGAAACAGTAAGAAACAAACATGCAGAGTAAAAGGCGGAGACTGTTTAGTTTTCGCTCTTTTTTCATAATTCTAATTAAAAAACATCTCAATCACATGCGCTAGAGTTTAGCTCTGCACTATTTTTAAAAAGAGCTAAAAATACAGTGTCTGAACTAGACATCCCTCTCAATACTGCTACAGAAAAGTAAAAAATGCATGCTCTTTTTCATTTCCCGAATTGTATTTTTTTTTTTTTTTTCTTTCATTGATTCTCCTTTTTTACAAAAAAACAATAAAAAACAATACCACTCAATATAACCAATGTCAAGGATTTTAAAACTTCCTTCTTTAAAAAGCTCCTCTGAGGATGACAAAATAGGTCAACGCGTCATACTGCCTACTTTAGATAACGTGACAGGCACACTTCGTTATCTTGGTCCTATCGATTCAAAACAAGGTACCTGGGCAGGTATCGAACTCGACGACGTAACACTAGGCAAAAACGATGGCAGCGTTCAAGGGTAATAGGAAATCTTTGAGTTATACATGAAATAATTAAAATTGTTGTAGAAAAAAATATTTTAAATGTGCACCTAATTCAGGCATCTTTATTGCCAGTAACAAGATCACCTTCATCTCTCCTCCTTCTCCTCCAGTAGCCATCACCCCCTCTGCAAGTACAAAACGGCCCACAAAGAAATCCACTTTGAAAAAAGTAGCTTCTCAATCGCAAATTGCACCTCTTAGAAAATCCACTCCACCCATTCCTACCACGAAACGATCGATTCAGCCACCTGCCGTCAAACGGCTCACACAGACACCTTCTTCATCGCTTAGGACCAACCAGACACCTTCCCCGTCCAACTCATCACTCAAGACGAGTCAAACGCCTTCCTACAAGACCAGCCAGACGCCTTCTTTCAAGACCAGCTCAACGCCTTCCCTAAGTCAAACCTCTTCTTTTAAAACAAGCCAAACGCCTTCCTACAAGACCAGCCAGACGCCTTCTCAGCAACCCAAAAGACTCACCAGGACGCCTTCATCCGAGACGACGACACCCATCGAAACGCCCCCACCACCCTCCCCATCACCTGCAGCAGTAGCAGCAGCAGCAGCAGCAGCAGCAGCAGAGCAAAAAGAGAGAGAAGAAGAACAAAAGAGGATAAATGAAGAAAAACAACTGCTGTACGACATGTTGGAAAAGGTCCAACGAGAACGAGATTCACTCTTGCGCGAGATGAAAAACAAAGAGACAGCCTGGGAACGCTTGCTGTCATCCAAAGAAAGTTTAAGACTTCAAGTAGAGGACAACGAGGTCCAATGCAAGCGACTTTCGCACGAGCTCGAGACGATCAAGCTCGAAAAGCAGCGACTCGAAGAGGACGTCAAGGAGCGTGAGGCTTCGATCGCAAAGAACGTGCGGGACGATGAAAGGCAGGTGCAGGATAAGCGACGTATTGAACGTCTCGAGGCGTTGGTGAGCGATCTTCAGCAGCAACTCGAGCAGCAGCAGGCGCTTCAGGTGCAAAGGGAAAGAGAATATGCGGGTACCGTGGAGCAGATGCGAAAGGAGGTGAGTTCAACTGAGGCCATGACGGCCTCATTAGAAAAGGAGTGTGAAGACATGCGGCGGACGGGTATCGAGGCCGTGCGTGCGGTCGAGCTGTCTATGACCGAATTGAAGGAGCAGCATGCGCGAGAACTGAGAGAAAAGGAGGCCCACATTGAACATCTGGGACTGGTGGTGGCTGATTTGAAGCACAAGCAGAGTACACTCTTTGACGATGATGAGCTTGGAATCGAAGAAAAGCTAAAGGAGATGAATAATGCCTATCAGGGCGATCAAAGGCATCGACTTGAGGAGCAACTCGAGCTGACCATGACAGAGCTAGATAGTGAAAGACATAGGATCAAGGCGTTGTTGCATGATATTGAACAGCTCAAGCTGGAATTGACTCAATCTCGACAACACGCGCTTTCGATCGAACAGAAATTCCAAAACTTACAGACCGACTTTGAAAAGGAGTTGGAAGACAAGCGACGACTCGTGGAGGAATCGGATCATGCGTTTGAAGCCCAGACAAGAGCAGAGGAAGAGTATGAGCAAATGAAACTGTCAAAGATAACCTTGGAAAAACAACACGGTGAGTTACTGGAGGCACACAGACAGCTTGAACAAGAACATAGTAAGCTGATGGATGAAATGCTGGCACTCGAGAGTCAAGAGGCTGCTCACCTAGAAAACGGAGGGGATGTGGTCCTACAAGAAAAGTGTAAGCGATTGGAGGCAGAAAATAAATCACAGTGCGACAGTCTGTCTGTCAAGGATGAGCAGATCCGAAAGCTCACAAAGGATGTCAATCAGCTTGAGGCTTTGGTGGAAAATAAAGTGTTTGGCGATTCAGAATTAGAAGAGCAATTGGAGTTGGAGAAAAAGAAGGTGATTGCATTAGAAAGAGAATTAAATCAAATAAAGTACAATATGATGACAACACCAAAAGAACTTGATAAATATGGACATAACTCTTCTCGATTGGTAAGTTTATCAAAAAATGGTATACACAATCCCATGAACATGTTTTAATAGTATTGTGAAAATTGTGATGAGTATGGTGATCATAATACTCAAGACTGTCCTAATCAAGACGAGACTTTTTAAATAATAATAATAATAACGCGCCATTTTTCTTTCTGTACATAAAAGATTTCATACGATTGTTTCAATTTCCTTGTACTCCTTTACAAGATGTGCTAATTCATCTTCTATACTTGACATGTATTCTGTCATTTCATCAAGCACTCTTTCCATTTCATTCCAATTGATGTCGCTCTTTGGTTGTGGTTCAAGTGTCGATAAAGCATCTGGCTCTCTACTGTTCTCTTCCAGTTGTTGTCCCACCTGAGCCAATTGATCTCGTGCGATACATCTTTGACGAATTCTGTTTTCTAATAAAGAATAAAACTCATTCTCTAAATCATTTGCTTTTTTTTCTAAATCCTCATCAAAAGGTTCTTCAATGCCTATTAAAAGATGATGATTTAAATAAGAATATGCTAGAGTGTGTGAAGCTCGTACCTTCAAATAAGTCTACTTCGTCACTACCTAATAAATTCACGTTGGTGATGACAGTTTTGAAAAAGGATGTTATCCACTGTAGATGTATAAGCACAATGCATTAAATAGAAAAGAACAATCGTATGCATGTGTACCTCTCTTAATTCTTTTTTTATTAGCATTCTTGTTTTTTCATGTAGAGTTGGTGCGTAAACATCCACTGTTTCTTCAAGTTTTTCTGTCATAAGAAGCATGCACTCATAAAGGATCTGTGCTTCTATTTTCAATTTTTTATAATCTTCAGTTTGTACACTAGAGATAGATGGTGAACGTAATCGAGCTTTTTTTCGGACACTTTGCATTGTTTTGGGTATGTGAGAAAGAAAGGGAGAAAAGGCATAAATTTAAGGTCACAATTAAATTGGGTATGGTTGTGGCTTGGGCATATAAAATAAAAAAGGACTCATTCTTGCTTTTTTTTTTTTTATTAAACTTTATAGACAAAAATGAGTTTCAGTGGTTGGAAGAAATATATCGAAGAAGGGGATTTAGTGATAGTTTATATGGTAAAGAAATCAGAATTGAAGTATTTAAAAAAGTAAGCTTACATATAACAAAAGTCAAAAGAGAACATGGTGCCTATTACCATAAAAAAAGATGGAGAGTTCAATAATCGCTTTGGTACTTATAAACACAATGACATTATTGGAAAAGAATTTGGTTCAAAGGTAAACAAAGGAGAATGTGTAAATGTATGGATTTTAAATAAAAGAGTAGATGGTTTCGTCCAATTACAAAGGTTTTGTTTATTTGCTTCACCCAACACCTGAATTATGGACACTCGTTTTGCCTCACCGCACACAAATCTTGTACATTGCCGATATCTCATTCATCACGACTTCATTAGAGCTTAAGCCTGGCGTGAGTGTGATTGAATCAGGCACAGGATCTGGCTCATTTTCACACAGCATGGCACGTACGATCGCGCCTCACGGCAAACTCTATTCGTTTGAATATCACCAAGAACGAGCCAGTTTGGCAGAGACGGAATTCAAAGAACACGGATTTGGACAAGTGATTCAGATGCATCACCGTGATGTCTGTAAGGATGGTTTTGGATTGCAAAACACAGTAGATGCCGTCTTTCTTGATCTGCCCGCGCCGTGGGAGGCCGTTGCTTCGGCCAAGGAAGCCTTCAAACAGGATCGTACAGGCAAGATTTGTGGATTCAGTCCTTGTATCGAACAGGTGGCAAAGACAGTGTTGGCACTTGAAGAGAATGGGTTTATCGACATCACGATGTATGAATGCCTTGTGAAGGAACATGGTGTGGTGCCTGTTCAAAAAGTAAGCTTTACAGATGTGGTCCAGGATGCTAAACAGAGAAAGGCCAATGGAAAACCTACAGCAGATTCAGTTGCGATCAAGCGAAAGTTAGGTAGAGATGAACCTGTGCCAACGCCTCAGGAAGTAGAAGATTCAATGAATTTAATGTTGACATCAAGGACACCTGGTGAAACAAGAGGTCATACAAGTTATTTGACTTTTGCTACTTTCTTACCATCCATTGTTGCTTAGAGAATATAAATAAAACTGTACATTTTAATGAATAGATACCCATGTCAGTGTTTAATGTTTTATTCATGAACAACTTTTTGTGGTAAAAATGCAAAAAATAAAATGCCGCATCAAGTGTTATTGTTTTTAAATAAAAATCAATTTATTGTATAATCTGAATTCATGATAAGAATGAATGTAAGGGATGTGAGTATAAATCAGTTTATTGTCTTGAACAACCTGTCTTGGCGGTGATTTCCTTAGGACAGGTAACTTCCTTGTAAGTCACACTTGGGTTATCAGCGTTCTTGAACCAGTTGAATCTCCAATGACAACCAGCTTGGAGTTGGGGAGGAAGACTAGAGCATTCAGATGCAGAAGAAATACCACCGTATCTCTTGCCCCAACCGTCTTTGGGAGCACCCCATTGGTTGGAGCAACCATTGAAAATACCAACACCACCACCGGGCGATTGCAAGTCAAAGTGATTGGCCTCAGGATAAACACCAGTGTTAGTGACTTGGACAACCATCTTCTTACCAGCAACAGCGGTAGAAGTGAAAGTAAGTTCGTAACAAGAACAGCACAAGCGAGATTCATCACTACCACCCATGACAGCAGCAGCGAAACCGTAGGCGAGATTGTCATTTACAGCCCAAGGTTGGTTGTCGTTACACATGTAACTGCTACCACCGTTACAAACACTTAGGACATTGCTGTCACTAAGGACAGTGACACCATCTTTCTTACAGGACTTGACAGGAGAACTGACTTTGGCCCTACCGGGCCAGCTACAGGAGGCCTTACAGCAATCCCAATATTGAGTGGTGGCAGCAGTACCAGAGGCACCACCAGAGACAACGGAGTATTTGCCGCTGGAGCTAGAGCTAGTCTTCTTAGCGGGAGCAGTAGTGGTCTTTTTATGAGCAGCGGTAGTAGTCTTTTTGTGACCACTTTTAGAAGGTTTATGGTCACTGCTTCCAGAGGAAAGACATTGAGAGTAGTAATCGTTGCTTACTTTACAGGTGGAGCCAGATTCGCAACAAGTAGGGCCGTTCCAGTTCTTACCACCACATTGACCATACAACTTGCTACATTCAGCAGCAGAGGCCATTTCAGTACCGAGAGCGAGAGCCAAGAGAGCGGAAGAGGCAATAGTAATAAACTTCATTTCAATATGTAAAAAGAATGGGAAGGGGAGTGTGTTATTGGAACATATTTGAAGAAATAATGATGTCCTTTTATATGAAAGCAAAAAGTACAATGTCTTACCAGAAATAAAATTTCATAATTTAATTGAATTGATATTTAGATGTTCTCTAATTTTAGCGATTGTTTTCCGATTATAAGCAAAAAGGTCAGCATGGTGTCGTACGGATTTCAATAGGGATCCTATTTACGAAATTTTGAATGAGCATGTTAACGGTAGGAGATCTACGTTTTTTATGTGCTACATTTGTTCAATTTACACTTAAAACTTAATTGACGCGATAATGCTTTATAATATAATAAAGGATGATAGAAATGAAGAATAGAAAGAAAAAATGAAAGTCGCTTTTATATAATTTGACATTAAGACCTACTTGTTCAGCAATCAAGTAACAAGCATTTATATATAATGATTTAAGGCTCATTACACTTTGTGTAGTCAACTTCAATTATTTAATATTCCCTCTCTTTTTTTCACGAAACGAGCGAAATCCAACAATGAGGGCAGCTTACAATACTTTTCTTCATTTTCTTCTTTCAATTGCATCCAATGCAACAGAAAGCAAAGTTTTTGAAGAGAAAATATGCTACCATCTCCAAAAGCTGCTATTTTTGTTGAAAACAACGGGATGCTTTCCTTTTTTCCTTCGGCGTGCCATACCGTACCTTCCTTTAAATAAATGTACCCAATGTAGAGTACTGTGTAACTATTATTTTTATAAAATGATCAATGTAATTTCACATAAATTAATTAAAGTATGACAGCCAGTGTATTAAACAATGACATCTCTTTTTATTGTGTATCTTTACCAAAGCAAATGTGCTATTCCCGCTGATTCCCAATTGTTTGAGTGAATATTTATGTGAAATAACAAGATGAGTGGTGATCATGCTATACCTTGCTTTTTTTTTTGGCAATTGAACAAATGCAAAAAGCCCAAATACAGTTTCTCATTTTATAGACACAAAAAATATATACTTTATCTTTATTAAGTTTTTCCTTGTTTTGTAACAACTTATTTGAATAATATCACAGTGTATCTTATCTGTTTAAATCAAGTTTAGTGTAGATCAAAAAAGGGCCTAAAATGCTTTAAACTTCCAGAACTTAAACGATTGAGGGCTCTTAATAAATTTGTTGTAATTTGTATCGTATCACGCTTGCTTGCTGTAGTCAATCCTTCGGGAAAGCTAAGAGCAAAAGGGTCGTGCTTATGTAACAAGCATGCTCGGGTCTACCAACGATCATATAAAGCGCTTAAAAATAAAAAAGTAGAAGATGCTTTTTTTAATAAAGAAAAGTACTTAGATCTTGCTGTAGACATATATTTTTTTCAAGTAAATGTTAAAAAAGATTTTTTATTTTTTCCCATGTTAATAAATCTAATATCTTACTTTATGTCTATTTCGTCTTCATTTTTGAAAGTTCTATAACATGATTTGTACATAGTCATTGATGTGATATTGCGCATATATTTGAGTAACCATTTTTAACTGTTTTACGTTCTGCTTGAGGCTAAAAGGCTTTAATCAATATAATTTTGGTTGTGCAAACATATATAGTTTGTACCTGCCGATATTAAATAACTACAAACCCTTTTTTATATTGATCGATTTGAAAAACCAAAAGCCTTCAGGATCAATAAACTATTCGTTCGAAATTTTCTTCTGGAACCAAATACAGAGTTAAATAGTATTTCTACCTTAATCTAAGCTTGACTTAAGAGAGCAATTGAAGGAACCAGAAAAAAAAAAAGTAACGAAGCGTATTTCTAGTACTCCTCTACAACCAGCCCTTGCACCTATACTGCTGTTTCTGTTTTAGCTATGCTGGACATGGTGTTACACGCCTGCTGACTGGCGTTTGGCCCAAGTAATACCAATTTACAAGAAAGGTGACACGGCTGAACCTGGCAATCATAGACCTATTAGCCTCGCGTCCGTCTTCCGAAAGCTGTTAGAGCGTAGTATTCACCACTTTCTGATAGATCACAGCCCTCCTTTAGACATAGTCTAAGGCAAATTTCGCGAATCTAGAGGATCTTTAGACCAAGCCCTTTGCCTAGCAGAGATATGTAACATTCTCCGTCGCCACCATCGCATAACCCCAGTACTAGTATTCTTGTACATCAAGTCAGCATATGACACTGAGGATTGCCGCCAAATATGGCACATGTTAGAAAAAACAGCACCTGCGGCGCTCATTAGCCTACTACGGAACTTATTTGACGAGGTCCAAATAGAAGTACTACTCAACAATACAACATCTACACGCTTCTCGCCAGTCACCGGTGTCCTACAAGGGTCAATCCTCTCTCCGTTTTTGTATTCTATATACATCAACGAGTAACCTCGCCTTCTGCGCCTACAGCCTATAATCGCGGATATTTCCCCTACCGAATTTATTCTTCGGTTGAACTGCCTCCTCTATGCTGACGATGTAGTTCTCATAGCTGCTAAAACCGGCATGCCAAGCCTCCTCAAGTCTTGCGAAGATCATAGTTACAAGCTTGGGTACCGATGGAACCCAAGTAAATGTGTTATACTAGATCCAACGCAACCGTCTTCAAGTTACACTCTCTATGGCGAGCCAATTCCAAAGCAACCTTCATTTCCCTACCTCGGAATTCCCTTTCGCCCTAGTGGCTATCTCGATACTGTTGCATTGGTCAATCAAAACAAGACCAAAGCCCTTGCCACTATGAACCAACTCTCAGCTATTGGTGTTCACCCTAAAGGCTTTTCTCCTCTCCTTGATACCCACTTTTACACTCATATTGTTCGTGCTCAACTGGAATACGGCCTGGCCATTACCAAGATCACCACATTTCTTAGCAAAAAACTGGAAGATGCCCAAAACGTCTGTTTGCGTCGGATTTTCGGTGGCTCTCACACATCTTCCACCGCAGTAATGCTGCATATGTCGAAGCTACCAACCATGCAGGAATGTGCTTATGTTCTACAATTTCAGTTCCTTCTACGTTCCCTTACTCTTCCCGAAGATGCTCTCTTACACCATCTCCTTCCACATATACGCCAGCCCCGAAGCCACTCCCAATGGTACAGACTCTCTAGGTCTCTCATTTGGAAGAAATGCCTCCTCGACCCAGAGTCCCTGGATCATCGCTCTTTAAAGTCGGTACAACGAGACTACCGTCAAGGCAACCTAGATAATAAACGTTCCACGCATGCCTCCGTTCTCCTTCAACACTGCCGCCCAAATATCTCTCTCGACCCTGTCCTATGGCTACCTATGTCCAAGTCTGAAAGAAGTCGTTGCATACGTTGGCGTCTTGGATGGCTCCCTGGTGATCGATGCAAAGCCTGCCCTCGGCACCCTGGCCAACCCTTCACAAAAGCCCATACCACTCATTGTCTCCAGATGCACCGTAGACTCATGATGCCCGAAACCATCTCTGACCCATTGTCCTTCCTTTTAAATATGCTACCTACCAAGAAACCTCGCTCTCCTAACACAATACTCTCGTGGACCATTCGCTGGCCAAGTATATGCAGAATCCTATATGAGCTCGATTACCTATATCACGCTAAGATCCCACCTACTCCGCCCACTCACCTTGGGCAAAGGCTCTTAGAATGGCTACCCTCTTTCCCTTCTCACTAGTGTGTTTTACACTTGATCCCATTCACTTTTTCCAAAGCATTTTTACCCTTGATCCCAAAAGGGTTTTTTAGTCACTAATATCCTTCCTTCATGAACTGCCTCGGGCGGAAAAGATGTAATATTACAATCGTGCGCCCAATAGAGGTTTAATTATTTATAAATAAAAATCTGTTTAATCGTATTTCTAGTACATGAATTTAGAAGGTGCAACTTGCTTTCATGAAAAAACAAAAAAATAAATATAATATTTTGCTGATATGTTTACATAAGTAAGCTAATATATTACAGAGATATTATAAATATATTTTAAGCAGCTACTCTGCTTGGATAGCTTTGTTTATTTTACATGCTTTTATCCTATCAATTTGTTTAATTTTTGTCTCAACCCTTAACTTTTTTTTTTTTTTTTTTTTGGCAAGCTAATATCTAGCATTGACAATTCTTTCGTTTTTTACAAACCAAATACGACTCAATGGCAATGAGAAAAAATAATAATCACCCAATTTACAAATTTAAATCCTTATATTAGAAAGTAATAGACACTGATAAATAGAATGAGGTCTTGAGACTATATCAATATTCATGCATGTATCACATTATATATTTTAAAGTTTTAGGTTTTTATTATTCTATTGTATTAAAGCACTGCTTTTTTTTTTATGCAAGACGAACTGGGAGACTAGCTCTGTTATCGTTTGGTAAATAGGCCAATTGAAGGCAGCCTACTTGACTGACAGCAAAATCAAGAGCATAATAACATAATCCTTGAAAGGGCAAGACAAGAACAGGTAATTGGCCAGCACAGAGATGAGAATCAATAAGATAGAGAATGTCTGGATTATGAGAGTAAACATGATTTGTTATCTTTTGCTGGTTGATAGCATCAAATCGGACCCAGTATGCCATGAAGGGTGTACGAAAGGCCCAGACTCCTTGAGCTGCGTTATTTTGTGGGTGAAAAGGGGAGGGTGATGATGATGCGGATGAACTGTTGGCAGGAGACAAAATAGGCGTGGGTGGACCACTGCTAATGATAGTTGCACTACGGTGGGATTCGTAATTTGAAATTGTATTGTTTGCTTGTTGCTTTTTAAATAAAAATGAAAATGGCCACTTTTTCTTTTTTTGAGTCGTGTTATTATTTTTGGTTACATTCTCTGGTGCATTACTGCTATTGATGTTACTACCATTATTACTGTTACTGCTATCATCACTGATGTTAACAATAGATTCTTTTAAACTCTCTTGTGTCTTTGGAGACTCTGGTTCGATTATTGGATTATTTTCATAAACAACTTTAGCTAGTTTACTATTGATGATAGCATTTTTTGCTGCAAGTAACTCGAGTTCATTCATGGGTTCACCATCCAAATGTTCATTACAAGTTGGATCAATGTCTTCTATTTCCTCGATTATATCTTTGCCATTCCAATCATATTGCTATCTATACATGTTAATATTCAATATCTCAAAGTAATTTTCTTTTCTTTTTACTTGCATAATAATTTGTTCCTGTTGAAGATGGTTTCTTGAGGGTTGGCTTTATATATTTGTTGGCCTGTGTTTGATTATATTCATTTGGACCATAGTAATAATAGTAGTGATTATTATGATAATATGACATGGTTGAAACAAAAATAAAAAGAGAACAAAGAAAAAAAAAAAAAAAAAACTTGACAACAATCTTGTTATGCAAACAAATCATTCACTGAACACCAAACATTAAACTACCGAATTTATCGTCCGATAGTTTGATAATCTTGTTAAAGAATAGGAATACTTTATTGGTGTGTGTTTGTGTATTGTTTGTATAACAAGTTTTATTTTTAGTTTTCTTTTAAATCCTAATCTAACTCTATTAGCACATTTCATTTTATGTATTCAAAGAAGGAAACACTTGTGGCAAATAGGGCATTGATTTTGAACAAGATAAAACAGCACTTGGTGACTGAAATTTATTGGCATCTTGCAAGTCCGATATAGAATCATGGTCGGCTTACTGACAATTAAGGAGAAAGTTTAAGGTGCCAAAGAAAAAGGATGTTACTCTGGCTTTCTTTTCTAAACATTTTGACCGATTCAAGCTTCTGTTCTCATCCAAATCAATAGACGGTAGACATCAACTGCTTTCATTCTTATTTTGCCAAGGTGATTGGATGTAAATACATGATTGATTCACTTTTCTTTTGGCCTTATTACAGTGATCATCGTCCAATGGCTTTTCCACTGTAGTCTTTGTTAGTTCATTGTGATGATCAGACAGGATTTGCTTCCAAAGTAGGTGCCATTGCCTTTTTTTAATCTGATCCTTTTATTATAAAGATGATTATCGTGGTTTGGTACGATGCTGGATTACAAAGACATCTGTGATCATCGAACACCGCAATCCCTGCCTATGGCTACATGTATTGAGTTGAAGTTGGATGGTTGTACCAAGTTTTTATTAAAAATGTCTATCGTCATCAGTGGCTTTTAAGGTGCAACACAGCTTGCGGTGAAAGGATAGGCCATCTGTAGGGATAAATTGGAAGGCAAATCGATTTGGATTGGAAGAAGCATCAAGCAAATTATCCAAAGCACAATAAACAATTGAATATTGATTAGCGACATGAAACATCATATGTTATTTTACATTTATAAGCTTATAAAAATATATATGAAAAGAAAGGTATAACAAAACTGCTTGTACAAACATTATTTGAAACTGACTTTTTTTTTTTTTTTTTTTTTTTTTTGTGACAATAACAATACTAAATGAATAGTATGGCTTGCTTATTCTTTCTTGTCTTTATTACATCTTTTCATTCGTATAATAAACCAAGCATTACGTCACTGTCTCTCTTTCTCCCTTTAGAAACCGTCAATAATGGCTTAGGCTGAGGTTTCCCGAGAATAGCTTCATTATGAACCTTTATGTTCATTTGGGTCAAGAGTACAAAGCCAACGTGTTGAAATGGACATACAAGAATAAAAATAAAAAACAATGGGCTTTTTTCCATGTGTAACCAATCCTAGTAGTAACTAGATAACTTTTTACAAAATTATCTTCATTTTCCAAAAACCTAGTCTTTCGAAACTTTGCTCAATACAAACAGCAGCCGAAATACTAATAAGAAAAGAGAATCCAAACTTTGGAATGCATAAAACAGTAAAGATGAGTGTGGCGCTGCTCTTAAACTCTTGGTACTTTAAAATTCAATCTCGTACTACTTTTTATGTGGCAATATTTACATGTAAAAAATTCTTATTACAGGATCAATTCCGATGTATATCTTTTTATTTACATCGAAAAGCGCGTAGTAAACAATATGGATTAAACATACGTATTACTCTGTAAAAGGCTTAGTGGAATATAGAGTAGATTAAAATAGAAAAATACCCATGTACGTGTAAGCTGTATAGCCATACGCGATAAACAGAAAATAAAGAGAATAGGAAAAGGATTTGTTCTTTATTTGATATACAATGAATTTAAGCAACGAGATTTGCAAGGTTGTTTTCAATAGCGCCAGGGTTAGCACCAACAATATCAGAGACCTTTATACCATCATTTAAAAAGAAAAGGGTAGGCATAGCACGAACAGAGTATTCTTGAGCAATATCCTAATAAAAAAAGGGGTTAATTATCCAGGACTCATATACACATACACTATAACTTACAGAAAATTCATCGACATCAACTTTGACAAAGACAACGTTGTCGTATTGAACAGAGAGTCTTTCTAAAATAGGAGTGATCATTCTACAGGGACCACACCAGGTAGCAGTGAAATCAATAACAACATACTTGTTGCTGCTAATGATTTGCTTCAAGTCATCAGCGTTTTTGGGAACAGTGAAACCAGGCATATTTATTAAATGAGATATGAAAGAAAAGAAAAAAAAAGTGTATAATTTTGAAAAATTATTTTAAGCAGAGGGTATTTATACTCCTACAGAGTTTGTGTGATGGGTTATTATTAATAATCGTTTTTATTGGATGACCGATAGCTTAGTAATTCAAAGTCCATCTTGCTTATTAAAAGACAATGGTAGAATATGATTTCAGAATTGCTTATTGATCTCTCCCCCAATCGATAGAATATGAGAGAAAATGATGATACATGCTTCTATTATTAATGCGTTTTATGACCATCAAGTGGTTTCTAGGTGTTTACACAGTGACAAAGATAAACATTCTATTTGAAACAAAACTCTGCGCATTTTCTCCGTCTTGACAAGATTTAGTCCAATGAAAACAGAGTATTTATTACATAATAAAAGTGAATAACAAAAAGAAGAAGACGATTGTAACAAATATTTTTATAATCAACCATCTATTTGAGCTTATGCTAGTATAATATTTTAATAGCTCTCTTTGTGCTCCCATCACATTCATTTCAATATCGTCCGTATTTTGATCAATTCTATAAAATGTGAATACATGAACGTCCATCATCCCACTCTACTCACCTTTGAATCGTCTCTCTTTGTTCTGCAACCATCGTAGCCAGCTGCTGAAATATACTTCCCAACTCGGCTATGGTACTCTCAATGCTTTCAATAGCAGTCGACCTGTGATCAATATATCTATCTTGCTCCATCACCATCAATTGTTCTTGCTGCTGCTGCTGGCTAATCATCGGTATACCTAATGATAAAGTAGATTCCTGCTGATCTTCTTCAACTACTTGGGTTGGTGGTGGTGGTGAACCTCTCTTTCTAGATTTCAACAAGGGCGAATTGGCTATCATCACAAGATTATTAGTTGTTCTTTCTTTTGTTCACTGCTTACCAAATGAAGAAGATGAATGACTCGATGCTTGCTCTGTTGTAGAAAATAAAAATTGATCCCTTTTGTCTTTGGACATTTTCATGTTCTACAAATGTAAGACACACATCATCATTCACATGTATTTTACCTCTGTTCTAATTTCTAATACATCTTTAAAGCTCATGGAAGTGTCTGCCAATTTACTTTGTAAGGCAACTACTACATTTGAGGTATGCTCACTTGCTTGCTTTGAAGATTGTTTTTGGTGTTTGGTATAGTCTTGAAGCATTGCGATTTGTTTATTTAATTTTGCAATGTCTTGTTTGATGATAAATGTTAGTTCCTATAGGTCTGCGTATTGAGTACATTTGCTAAAGTATAGGCTTCAAATTTACACTAATTTCAACTGGCTTATCATCGAATAATGTCTTTCTCTTGGCCACTAATTAAATGTGAGTTTTTTTTTGTTCATCTTTTTCTTTCTTTTCTTACATTTGGTTAGTTTGTCTAGTTTACTTGCTGTATTTGTGATTTGTCTACCAATTTCTGCTGCCATCAATGAAAATTCAGAACGAGGGTTGCCTCTTTTAGAGTGTTTTAGTTCTGGAGATGATGATAAGAGTGCCCTCTTTTCTAAAAGGTTGTTGGGTGTACTACTTCTTAAACGTTTTCTTTCGCATAAAGAGTGAAATTCATTTGTTCTATCTTTAAATGTTGATATGGTCATCATTGCCATTATGGAAAGAGTTACAAGAATTAAAAAAAAAAAAAAAAAAAAAAAAAAAAGCCAAGGAAGTGTAGTGTTGGAACTATTTGCTTGGTTCCACGTCACAGAAACGCAAATTACCAAATATGTTACATCTTTTTAATTAAAATGTTATGAGCTGTTTATAACGATGATCTACAATATGGATAGATCTTGCTTTCTTTGATTTATTTATTACTTGGAAAGAAAGACCAACAGATTTTATCAAGGATAATGTAAAAGAAAATGAATCTATCAGGGCTTATTTGTGCAGTACATGTTACAAAAGCAGCACAAGCCGCTATCAACAAAACTTCAATCAACGTCATATACATTACTTACAACCAAATACTACTGTCTTTGTAACCTTTGGTAAAATAAAGAGAGAGAGAGAGATGAAAGCCAAGATGACCTGTCAATAATTTTTGTTTTAAAATTTTTCAGCCCATGTTACTCAAAAGAGTTTTATCCATTTCTTGAATCTATTTTTGATATGCTACTAATAGAATAGATTACTTGGCTTGGTGTAAAACACAAAGTACCACCTAAAGAGATGGAAAAGCAAAGTATGCTCAGTGGACTGTATTTAGGAACCATAAAGCAAATTATAAAAAGTAATATTTGAAGAAAACAATGCAAAAAAAAAGCCATCAAGATCTGAGAGCGTGCATGGCTGTTTACAACTTTTGTAGAAAGATACAAGCATGATTGTGACATGTTTATCATAATGATGACACAAGTTATTGAATAAACAAATGTAAGCTGTTTGTATCCATGAGAGAGAGAGAGAGAGAGAGAGGAGGCGGACTCCTAAAAGGATAGAATTATGCAGCGAGTTAACAATCAAGACATGAAAAAATAATTTACGTGCGGTAATAAAAATCATTACGACACAATTCACGATACACTCTATGACTGCTATACTTTTAAAAAGCAACAAGGATAAATGATAACAGCAAAGAATGTCAACGATAAAGATTGTTTATTCAATACATGGATTTGGCAAGATCAATTGAACGATTCTGATGATTTCACAAAGCTCGTTTATTCATTCTCTCGTGTTGAGTAAGATTGAGATGATTTTGTACAACTTGATTGATCTCTTACCATCTGTACGCCTTGATTCAAATATGGTGTGCATCCATTGTAGCTTAAACAAAAACAAATGTGGAAGAAATCAACTTGAGCTGTCTGGTGAACGGCTCTCGTTCCTCTATATTTCTTTTGCATATTTTGGTACGATGAATGGAGAGTTTTATGTAAACCACGAATGGATTCACATTGAATTTTACTCTTTTTGGTACAATTCATATTAGCTCTCAATTTCCTCCTATTTCATCATTGATTCTTTTTTCAACAGCGGCTACCAACTCCTTCTTTAACCTAGACATAAAACAACAATTGAGTAGCAAAAAGAAGAGTGATGTTTTGACATGTTTATAAGTATGACCACTGTGATTGATGTTCAAATCTGTATACACCAAACCATCCCAAAGCGTATCAAAAGAAACAAACATCTGTCACTTATTCCCACATTGAAAAAAAATTTCAAATAGATTTTCAAATGAAAATCCCCACACTCGTGTGTAACAACGGAATTTGAAATAGGCCTGAACGTAGAAGATGCGAATTTCATGTGATTTGAATGAAAAATCAGTAAGCGTATTTACCCCTTCATCCACTTTTTTTTATTTTTTTTTTTCTTTCTTTTTTCACTTCAAAGATGAAAGAGTCTCGAGCCACATTTAGCTTACAGCACACATTACCTAGACTACCTATTCCATCATTAGAAGAAACATGCGCTCTTTATTTAAAATCCATTGTCCCTCTTCAAAGCAAAGAAGAACATGAAAAGACAAAGAGGATCGTAAACGATTTTCTTCAGAGCCCCTTGTCCAGTTCACTTCAGCAGCGATTGATTGATCTCGATCGAGCTTCTCCCAATAATTGGCTAGAAGATAACTTTTGGTTACGAAAGGGTAAGTGGAGGGGCTAGATCCAGAACACGCTCCTAACTGATCCTCACAGCCTATTTGGAGTGGCGAAGTCCGTTGATGGTCAATAGCAATTGGTACATTTTGGGTCAAGACGATGCTCAGCATCCCTCTGAGCTGCTGGCGAACGGCGGTCGACAACCCCTCGGTCGTTTCTCGCATTTTCAAGTGAAGCGAGCGGCCCACATGATTCACCGTGGTCTGGAGTATAAAGAGTGGATCGACCAAGAGCAGATTCCGGTCGAAATGACCCGTGGCCAGCAAGGTCTCTGCATGTGGCAGTACAGTCGCATCTTTTCCGTGACGCGTGTGCCTCTTTATGGGTGCGATACGTTGGTCCAAGCGGATCCTAAACAGGTACGACATATCACGGTGCTCTTGAGAGATCAAGTGTATGCCCTGAACGTCTATCGACAAAGCGATCAGGGTGATTGGGTTCGGATGACAGCAGAGGAAATTGAGAGGTAAAGAAGCGAAAAGAGTAGAAAGCATCAGAGACTGATCTTTTAAAGGGCCCTTTTGACCTTGATTCATCACGTCCAACACCTTTCCGATCCATCGGCTCCTGTTCCCCTCTTGACCTCCTCGCACCGTGACAGCTGGACGGTGGCTCGTAACCATCTCTTGACCCTTGGAAATCGAGAGGCCTTCACCAAGATCGAGGACAGTTTGTTTGCCGTGGCCTTGGACGACTACGCGCACGGATCGGACAGTGCGTGTAGGACGAAGACGATGTTTTGCGGTCATCAGGGACTGGGCAGCGGACACAATCGATGGTACGATAAATCACTGACGCTCATCGTCGAAAGTAACGGCCAGTGTGGATTCTCGGGTGAACACTCCCCAGTGGATGCGCTCATCGCGAGCTGGATCTTTGATCACATGCTCCAGACGCCCTGTTCAGGCTCCGCTCATGCCCATTTCGTACATCAGACCGAACCTGATCCGGCCGTGGTCTTTGAGCACTTGGCGTTCAAGACGGATTCGATCGTGGATCGATGCCTGCGGGAAGCTCAAGTGATGGCAGATGAAACAGCCAGGATGAGTGACTCGAACGTGCTGGTCTTTAAAGGGTATGGTACGGATTGGATCAAGCGGACGGGAAGAGTACCCCCTGACGCCTTTTATCAGATGGTGCTTCAGTTGACCTACTATCGACTGCACGGCAAAGTGACAGCGACGTATGAGACAGCGGCCACGCGTAAATATCTCCGTGGTCGTACAGAGACCATACGGAGTTGCAGCACCGAGAGTAAGGCGTTTGTCGAAGGTTTTGATCAAGCGTTGGACGTGAAGGCCAAGTATGAGCTGCTGGTGAAGGCCACCTCCAATCATCGCAAGTATACACAAATAGCGAGTGATGGCCATGGCTGCGATCGACATCTGCTGGCCCTTCGACTGTTGAATGCAGATCATACAGATGAACAAGGTGTCAAGCAGGAAATGCACCCTCTCTTTACAGACCCCATCTTTACCGAATCCCAAACCTGGCGACTCAGTACCAGTGGACTTCATGCCGGCATCCGGTTGATGGGCACTGGTTTTGGTGCGGTTTATGATGATGGTTACGGAATTAATTATATGGCCGCACCCACTTTGGTCAAGTTTGGTATTGAAACCAAACGTGTGCCAGAGACAGCATCCACAGATGAGTTCATCAAGGCACTCACTCAAGTTCTTTTGGATATGAAATTGCTTTGTGAGCAAGTAAACAATGATAATCATTCTAAACTATAAATACGTATGGTCACACTGGGACAAGAACTGTTTCTAAACTTTATTTTTCTTTTTGGGTGAAATAGAAAATAACAATGAATAAAAAAGTACATTTTCTCAAGCTTTAAGGTTTAATCTTTCCAACTTGTTTCACCCCACCTTCCTTCCTTTTTCTTTTGTTTTCAAAAAGGACAGAGAAAGCAACAAAAAAAAAAAAAAAAAAAAAAAAGGGGAAAGAAAAGGTGAGGTGGATGTCAAGGATTTGTGTGACTCTGACGCAGATTATATAAATATGAAATAAAAAAGCAAGAATATCAACTCTTTTCTTTTCTTCTTTAAATGACTTTACCCTTTTTCCATAAAACCAGTGTTAAACAAAAGAAAGGATCATTAGATTCTACATTAAAATTATTATATAAAAAAGAACAAGATGGTGTATTACAACCTGAAGAAATGGATGAAAATTTCTTTTATAAACATCTCACCACTCAATTCCGATCTTTATTTTCTGAATCTAATTATGTTTGTATACCTCATTCAAAGTCCATCCAAGGTCTTTTATTAACAAAAGATATCATTGGTAAGTGATCATCCTATTGTTTTCTATACTCATGTCATCTAGAGGCGCATTGTTTTCAACGTTCACCTTATTTTCGTGGTCAACTTACTTGTACAAGGCAAAAAGAAAAGTGTGTTTCACTCGATTATCCAGTGATAACTACTGTTTCTGGTAAGAACTGTTTGTTTACATGTATGCAAGTGAACAACTCATTTGATATTTATTTATCTTTGTAGGTTACAAAGAAAAGAGAACAGCTCACATCTTGGCTGAAGAAACTGTTTATTTAGGAAAATACAGAATCAGAGTCTGTTTGATCGACAGACTGTTGGAAGGTGAAGCACCGGTAAGTGATTGTAGCACTTTATTTTCAATTCATCTCACTGACAAATCAATAGAAAAAATATTATCATAAACCTACTATTACTATTCCACCCATAAGAAATTCAAAAAGGTAAAAGTACTTCTTTAGATTCATTCTTTTTTTTTTCTTATTTCTCCCTGTAGTGATTTGGAATTTTTAAACATGTTTCCAGAAAATTTGGAAGCTCTTTCTGAGTTACAAATAAATGTACAAGATTTCATTGGCTCTTTTGTCTATATTAAAGGTTATAATACATGCACAGTAGAAAGGATACAACACATGTGTATAAAGACCTATAATGTAAGTAACAAGGTTTTATTGATTCATCTAACCTAATCTATTTATTCAACAGACAATATTACAAAAGAATAAATTAATACAAGATGCTTGTCGTATACCTTCTGGACATGATCACTTTCAAGAACTAGTTGAAAAGTAAACTTAAAGAGATCATTTTGCTCTCAATCACTCATGATTATTGTAGTGTAGTAATGAGTTTCTTGCATAAAAAGATTTGGATACAAACATTACGTCCTTTATTAAGATCACAAGATGATTACCTGGATTCTATTTCTCATGCTTATTCTCATGTCATCCTCTCTCAATATTCATTAAGGTATCCACTCTCCGAAATGCATGTCTCTTGTTTTCATGATGCCATCTCCAACTTTCAAAAGATTGAAACACAGGCAAGTACACCACTTGAAAAAGCGGCTGTATTGAAATCCACTTTGGACTTGATCTCTTCTGCTGTTCATGACTCTGTTCAACAATTTGGACATAGCACAAGTGGTAAGCAAATAAGATAATGTATTCCCATTTGACTTATACAAATTAGATACCTCTGTGACTTCGGATGAAATGATTCCTTTACTTGCTTTTATCATCGTTCAAAGTGGTGTACGTAGAAAGGCAAGTTTAATCTATTATATGCAACACTACAGGTTGGCTAGAACAATCGAAGGATCTGTTTATAAGTAAATAATACTGCCCCCTTCTCCTTGAAAAAGAATCCAACCCCTTCTCTTTTTTTTTCCCTAGTTTTGTATTGACTACCATGAAATCCGCTTGTGAATTCTTAAAAGATGATCCACTGTCTTTATATGATAACATGACAGCCAATCAAAGATCACTTCCACACAGACCACACAGTGCACCTCTCTTACATTATCATCAAAAGACAACCGACTTTCGAAATCTGATGGACAGCTCAGGTATGTGTCGACCGTATCTCTTGCCACCCAATATCCTTTTACCACATTCACCAAAGGATTTTGACCTGATGAGTGATTGGAAAACGTATTCTTCCAATTCTTCCATCAGCAGCAGTCATTCGACAACTTACAAACAAAGCCTGGGTTCATCAGAGCCCATGATATCCACCACATTCCCATCCCTTTCAAACTCTACACCCTTATACCAAACACCCAATCGAAAACACGAAAGATCACTCAGCAGTACTCTGGCCACTGCCAAAAAACGCTATCCTCCTGAAATCATCCATGTCCCTGAGCGTACCAGACGACCGGCTTCTATCACGATCGACACACGCTCTTCATTGGATGATCAAGGCAAAGATGATCTCATGGGTGATTTCTTGAAAGGATTGAGTACGCTGGACGATGATGTGGCTCGTGGAAGTGCTGAGTCAATCAAAACTTTTCATCACATCACTTCTTGGTAGCCACATTTTAAAAAAAAGTCGGTTCTTTCCCAATAAAGTACATTTTTTTTTATTATTAAAAACACTATTGAATCCAATCAGCCTTTGATTCATCCACATCCTCTTTTCTTTACCTTTATTTCTTCTTGGAGACACCGACGGTACGTCCACGACGACCGGTCGTCTTGGTGTGTTGACCACGGACACGAACACCCCAGTAGTGACGGAGACCACGGTGAGCACGAATCTTCTTTAAACGTTCGAGATCTTCACGGTACTTTGTGTCGAGCACGTTAGAGATCACTTGGCTGGACTTGCCGTCGACAATATCCTTTTGTCTGTTGAGGAACCAGTTGGGGATCTTGTATTGAGCAGGGTTTTGGAGAATGGTGACAATACGTTCTAATTCTTCACTGGAAAGCTCACCAGCACGCTTGGTGAGGTCAATATCGGCCTTTTTACAGGCAATGTTGGCAAAACGACGACCGACACCCTTGACAGAGGTCAAGGCAATCTGAATCTTGACACGACCGTCAACGTTGGTGTTCAAAAGACGGAGAATGTGTTGGAAAGTGGTTCTCTCGGGAACAACGAGGGACTAGGAATCGTGGTTAGTTGATTGTTTAAAAAAAACTTTTTCTTGTTTCAGTGAATGATGTGCATGCAACATGACCAACTTATCCAGTATTGATTTTTTGTTTTTTTTGTATATCCCTTATCCATCCATCCATCTATCCATTTCAAGCTTTTTATTCTATTCATGCCTATACACATCATCTCACTGAAGCAAGGTTCCATCTGCTTTACCATCTTGTTATACACAAAAAGGGAAGGATTCCTTGAATCCTACTTTTTCCTCAAAGTACACACCCCGCAGTATCTGACAAGTCACGACTTTTTCTTACTCCGGTCGGAGTGACAATCAAAAATAGCCAACACAGTCCATGTTTTGATCTGCTGACTTGTAATCTCTTTTTTTTTTCTGTATTCACTTGACTCCTTGTTGACAAGTTGTACTAAACATGTTGACACTACAGAAAAAAAAAAACCCTATTTTTATAGTATGTACTGTATCAGTCATTTTTTTCGGTTTTATACATGTTACATGACTGGTGATCATGACACTTGAAAATATCATTGAGTTGTAGAGGTTAAAGTTTTAAACAAATCGGCAAGATGATAATAGCACAAGGCATTAGTTCGAATATCAACTCTATCCGGAATGAAATCACTAACATTTGTTTATTCCATACTCTAGCAGAAAAAATATAACTTTGGAGTCGATGGCTCCCTTTCTTTGAAAGACAGAAAAGTCTATTCTATGGCAATGTTCAACTTTCTCTTTTCGTATATGAGACCGAAATCAAACATATGTTTCTGGACCTAATCAAGTTGGATATTTCCATCAACTGTGGACCAATACAGTTGATAGTCTTGAGTGACTAATAAAAGAATAAAAAATTCATGCCAAACAGGCTGGACTGTGGGCAACTATCTAATTTTATTGGACTTTCATTTTTTTTATTTTTTATTTTACAGAATGAAAGATTACACATGCTTACTCGGATAAGTCATATAAACAACAGGTTGTATCTTGTGTGGATTGTAGCCATCTTTTTCATGTTCTTGTATTTATTATTGTACGTGGATAATATACTTTTTCAGCCTTGTTTAGACTTGTGGAATCCTCTTTTTATGCAGTTTTCCCGTCTCAATTTGTCGACTGATAAAATCTAACCTTGTACAAACCATGGCTGAAATTAGACACAGAGACTTCTTCCAGGAGAGTTCAATCATCTAAACCAACCTTTTCATTGGTGCCTTACACGTTTTAAGTATGCCTTGTTTGGTGGCATTATTTGACAGGTGACACTCGTATACAAAAATGTCAGGCCATTTTTTACATAGAAAATAAAATAGTGGACTTTTTTTTCTTTTTTCTTTTTTTTTTTCTTTATTATTTCATGACTTCACTTTTATTATTACCTTATATCCTCACATTCATTATCACAATCATCACTTATTTTTTATTCAACAACAAAAAGAGTATTACATAAAGAGAACATGTCTACAGAAAGCTTATTTTTTATGATAGAATGTATATTAGATCCAAAAACATTTAAAAGTTTTAAATTAATTGAAAAAACACCCATTTCACACAATACTTCAAAGTAGGATAATCCTTAGAAAGGAGTTGTGACTAATAGAATCCTGTTGTAGATATCGATTTCAGTTACCATATCCAGATGATGTTCTCGGTTTACCCATCGGTCAACATATCTCTATTATGGCAGAAATCAACGGAAAGCAAATATCGAGAAGTTATACACCTACTTCTTCAGAGCAAGGCAAAGGATACTTTGATCTCGTTATAAAAGTACATTAGTAAATAGACCCCTATGTGTTATGCTAATAGATACCACAAAGTCTTATCCAACAGGCAATATATCGAAATTGATGGATGAACTAAAAGTAGGGGACTCGATAGGCATCAGAGGACCTAAGGGTAACTTTGCTTATAAGCGTAATATGGTGAAAGCGATAGGCATGATCGCAGGTGGTACAGGTATCACACCTATGCTTCAAGTAAAGTGAACTCTCTGGCTTTTTAGAATTCTGACTCATCCCCAGTCTTTATAGATCATTCGGACAATCTGTAATGACCCACTGGACAAGACAAAGATCAACTTAATCTTTGCTAATGTGACCCAGGACGATATCTTGTTAAAGGACGAACTGGATGAAATGTCAGCCAAGGCTGCTGAGCAGTTTAGGGTGCACTACGTTTTAGAAAAACCACCCAAGGATTGGACGGGTGACGCAGGTTTGGTGACTCAAGAGATGATCAAGACGCACTGCCCTGCTCCTGCGGACGACATCAAGCTCTTGTTGTGTGGCCCGCAGCCAATGATCAAGATGCTGATCTCAGCCATCACGGAATTAGGTTATGTGAGACCTCGCGCGGTGTCCAGGATGGACGATCAAGTGTACAAATTTTAATAAATAACATCAGATTTAAATCGTGTCACCAGATAGACCTTTTCGTCCTCACCCTCCATCTCAGTCCAGGGCGGCCAGATGCCCACGCATTTTTCCTTTTGGACAAACGTGTCCTTTGAGACGGTCGTGTTGATAAAGCAAAAGGAAAATGCCATCAGCAGCCGTTCTTCACCCTGCTCTGGTTCATACGGTGGGAGTGAACTCGGCTGAGAGAAATCCTCAATGATGTCTTGTGAATCTTCCTCTCGAGAGAATTGGGAACTCACGGGTGTCCCTATCACTTGCTGTATTTCGCTTTCCTTCAGTGGCACACACCAGGCAAAGACAAGACCACGCTCGATCCAAGGATCCATCAGACGAAACAGTCTCGAACCGGGCGATTGACTACAGACCTTAATGATCGATCCATATTTGGCCACTAGTAAGACGATGAGAGTCTGTTCAGATTTGTCTCGTTCATTCACTTACTTGACGCATTGACACCTCTTTCCCATGCGTTGAATTCATCTCTTTGTCGAACAAGAGTCGATAATGCCTTTTCAGCTATGCCTCCCTTCTTGAACTCGATAAATTTCTTGTCCTCTCGATTCAGATGACGACGACGCAGGTATTGTGGCAGTGTAGGCAGTGGCACAGCGGGTCGAAGCAGGTTGGTAAATTTGGGTTCGAGTCCTCTTGTGAGCGGCATCGGTGCCGTCACACGGCTCACTGCCTTGACCTCTTCCTCTTCTGCACTACTGAACTCTTCAATAGGAGAATCAAGTGTAGATGCATCAGGTGTAGGCACATCTGAAATGCTTTCCTCCATCGTCAACATGTCTTTTAACTCAAAGCTTTCGACATCTCTTCTTTCTTCCTCTTTGCTTTCCTGTAACCTCTTTTGCTTCTTTGGCTGCGTTTCTCTGCTGGATTCTTGTGGACGTTTTGCTGTTGGGTGCATTTCTTGAGAAGAAAACGAATCAATGTCATCCTCTGTGAGTGGTTGTGATTCTATTAATTCAGCTGATTCATCTGAAGAGAATGAGTCAATTGAATAAGATGCTTGGCTGTCGTTTTCTTTATGTGAATGATGGTTTTGTTTTTTCAATCTTTTTACGTTTTTGGAAGAAGACTATGTACAAGAAGGCATCAGTTGTAAAAAGAGAAAAAATGTATAAGAAAAAAGCAAATTGAGTTTAATTTTACATACTGCTTTAGATTTCATTACGTTTCAAATAAAAGTAAAAAAAAAAAAAAAAAAAAAAAAAAAAGTCGAGTTGCATAAAAAAGGATAAATCATTGCAGTGCTTCAAAAAGACTTTACATTCATACTTTTTTTTATTAATTCATTAAGGGTTGAGAGGGGAAGGAACTTTGTACAGGGAGGGAAAAATGCATATATACGATTAAAGATAAACACGACGTAAATCGGCAGGGGTTGTAATTTTTTGGCATTGAGGACACAGTTTCTTTGTGCCAAGTGTATGCAGCCAGCACTGTTCACAGTGAACATGCCAGCAAACGATGGATGTAAGCGGCGTTTTGTAAGGCTCTAAACAAATAAGACAATGCGGCGATGAACGAGAAGCAGCCTCTAGTTGACGAATGTGTGTCTTTAATGATTCGATCACTAACTTGGAATAATCACCTCCAGTAGTACCACTGACAGTATTCAGATGTTGATCCCAGCCTGTTGCCGAAACTGTTTCTTCAAATCCTTGCCTATAAAACATATAAGAACAAATGCTCTTAAACTAGAATTACTTTATACAATACCTTTCCAAGCTAGGTGAATTACGAGTGGTTCCTCCAGACACCATTTCACGTAAAGCATATGCATCTTCATTATCTTCATCTGCATTGACAAGAATATCTCTTTCTGTATATTGGCTTTCACCATACTGCTCAGCATCGTCATCTTCTACGTCCAAGTCCTCATCTTCTTCATCCTCTGCTTCTCTTTTACTTGCTGTAGCGAACCCAGCGCCACCATAGCCACCTTCCATCATAGCCGAGGCCCTCACACGTCTCTGTCCTGCCCACTCATACTCGACCCACTGCTCATCTGAAGCTGCTGCTGCTGTTGCTGCTTCTTCTTCTTCTTCTTCTTGTGGCTGCTGCTGTTCTGGATTTGTCAAACAACGGTCGATATGTAAATTAATAGCTTCCAGATCCCCAAACAATTGCTGGTTACAAATAAAACATGTTTGAACTTCAGGTTCTTCTTCCTCCAGTGAGATCTGAAGAGCAATTTCTGAATCGCTTAAAGAAGATGGCTGCTGCTTGCTTTGATCTAAATGTTTTAATATCTCGGCTCGTTTTTGCTTATTCTTTTGTATTCTTTCTAGTGTCTCTTCATAGACCGATCCAGTCTTTTTCTTTCCTCTCGTTCTTTCCATTTGTTGACGAGCTGCTACTGCCGCTCCACGTTTTCCTTTACTATTTAATGCATTATTCCCTTTTGCTTTGCTTTCTTTAGTCTTTTTCATACTTTTTCTCAGTGTAAATTTCCGAAGAAGAATCTGCTAATCTACCCAGTTCATATTGATAATGTTCTTGCCAATATTCTGGTTCAATGCGGTATTCACACACTGGACATTTAGGTGAATCTCGACGAGCTTTAAAAAAGAGTTGGGATTAATCTTTCTTTATTAAACTTGTTCCAGTTACCTTTTTTATTGTTATCTTCTTGTAGTGTGGCTAACTCTCTTTTTAAAGCTCGTTTCTTGCTACTTTTTCTAAGTTAAAAAAAAGTCAGACTCGGACAAGCACTTTTTGAGACAGAAAAGCGTTTTTACAATTTTGACTCCATCATCTTTTCGTCTAAATGGGACATTCAAGATTATGTGAACTTTACTGTATAAAAGGAATAGAACAAGTGTATGTGAAAAGTGGTAGGTATCAAAAAAAGTGCTTTTTGTGGGCATGTAAATGTTCTTGGATGCGGATTGAGTAATCCATTCCTACGATTGGCCAGTATGGATGCAGCCAATGAGATTTAATAATCACATAAAATAAAGACCCCTCCCTTTTGAACACATACGAAGCTAAGCATAGATTTTCGTCATGCAAACCAAAAAGAGCGCATCATGATGTGGTCCTTCTTTATTGTCTTTGATGATATACTGGATACAGTGCACATGCATTAAGAGAAAGAAAGCCAATCAAAGTATCCATTGATATACTATTCTTGTTGAACCTATTACTATCTTCACTTTCTAGATCCTCGAGTACTTTCTCAATTGACCCTGTATGCTGATTGTCAAAAACACAGACTATTTTGAATCCTATTCTGTCTTGCTAACAATGCATGCATAGAAGTCATTGTTTAATTAAAGAAGAGGAAAACAGGTACTTTGTGGCTTGTCCACTTTTCAATTTTATTATCCCAAATCCCTATTATTATTTTGATCTTTAAACCAATCATATATAATTCAATCATGAGACTCATCACCCACAACATGTTGCAATGTCACGTTAAAAACTGTAACAATAACAATTTTCCACTTCGATTCGAAGACGTACAAGTAGAATTGATCGAAGCTGATTTTAACCCTGAATTTTTGGCTAACATGTTGAATAAAATTGACTGGGACGCATTAAGAAACACTGCTATTCAGGTAATATACTTGTATACTGGAAATAGCAAAATGGGTTTTCACACGTTCAATTTGCTTTAGCTCGGTATTAATACCCTTCCTGAACAAGTACCTGAAGATGCCGAGGAGAATGAAGAGTTCTTAAAAGTTTTGCACAGCGTTATTTTAGAGGTAATACAAAATAAAAAGCAATACATTTGCGGGCAAGACTAACAAAGATATGTTATAGACCCATGTTCAACAAGGTCAAATGGTTTGTCCTAACTGTAGCCATGTATATAAAATTAAGGACGGAATCCCCAACATGTTATTGGCAGAACATGAAATTTAATAAAATCGTATATTTACAGTTGAAACCTTTCGGCATGTATAGCCCAAGAACGAGCAAGTGCTAAATTATGTATCCTTGTCACATCATGAGCACATACACCAATAGCTACATCATCACCTTGGATATCGTTTAATAAAAGTGGATAGTTGGGTTTGCAATACTTCAATGTGAAGGGTATAGGTTCTCGTAGGGTTTCTTCTAGATCAGATGTATGGCCAGTGATAAAGATATGAACATTCACCTCAATCTGTTGAAGAGAGCTTGTAAATTCTAAAAGCTCCTTTTCAAATGCGTGATATGTGTCTAAAAAAATCAGGTTAGGGCCTTTCTTGTTCTAGCACAGTGATGCCCTTTACCTATTGTATGTATACTCCAAATTAACTGAACAGATCGAGTCTTTATCGTGTGTTCCTTCTTATGAACATATTGTAATACAGAGATCCAAGGTGTAATGCCGACTCCGTCTGCAATCAAAACAATAGTTTTATAATCACCATATTCAGAGCCTGAGAGATCCAACTGTGGCCTTCCCAAGGGTCTGCTGATTCTCAACTTTACCCTTTCTTGATTCACTGCTTTTTGATAGAAGGATAAAGTGCGTTTTCCAAATGCCTTGATATAAAATGTAAGCACTTGATTTTCTAAACTTTCATTCGATAATGGAAATCGAGATTCACCATGTCCTTCTACATCTTCTTTGCTCACTGAAAAAGAAATGAGTAGGCGGTAAGTTTTTATGTATCTCGTTTTGCTTTTTATGCTTACCATAATCAAATCTACAAATAGAAAACGGATGGGATCCAATCCATGCGTGAAACCAAGAGGACGAAAAGGAAAGAAACGCAAATTGACCTGGTGTAGGGTTTGATACATGATAGGGCACGAAGGCTTGTACCTTGACTATATTTCCTGGCATACTTTCCAAAACACAAACATCCACTTGAAAGGATCGATCGATTTGATCTACTATCCAAAAGACAAGCACGGCTGCATAAAATACATAAAACGCCCAATGATGCAGGCACCCAAGCAAAATAAATGTGAAAAGTCCAAGGAGATGGGTCCATCGAAAGAGCCGGTAAGAAATCCGGCGAATGAGCGGATGGGACCCAATCACCAAGGTAATCATGGCCAAGAGCAGGCCGGTGCCAGTCATATAGCGAATATTGGTTGTCAGAGTCAGCAAGACGTTGCTGTCCTGTCGGTGGTAATTGTATTGAAACTGATAGGTGCCGTGATAAAGTGCTTCAACAAAGGCCAATCGACTGAACCAAGGATGCCAACCAAGTGTGTCTTGAATGCAGTAAAAGTAACGTTGAACGATTGAAAGTTTGGCAGAGAGTGCGACAGCAATAGCTGTGTTGGCTATGGCAAGTTGAGCAGCTCGATTGGCGATGCCTTGAATGTAAAGATTACGACCTTCTAAATCGGTGTCTTCATTATTGGAATTGAACAATAAAAGGAGAATGTTGAAAAGTGCAAGTACTCCTAATTTAAGAATAAACTGTACAGATAGGGGTAAATTAAACCACTTCCACTCATAATTCAACCAATACCATCTTGTTCTAGTATGGTTTATGACGGGGTGACCTAAAAGCTTTTGCTTGTTATATTTTAATTGCTTTAGCCAAGAATGTATTAAAAGTGTGATGAAAGTGGCTGATAAACCAATGATGTAAATGATGAGGGCTTTGTATTCTCTTTGATATCGTTCCTGAATGATTGTATTGTCTTTAACATGAGAAGTTGGGAATGTAACAAAGGCAAGGTATGAATTAAGTTGTGCAAGTATGGCAAGAAGAAATAAGCCCGATATGCAGTATACTACAATTGATTTTCGGGTCATTCTTCATGGTAAAGAAAAGGAGGAAGGTACAACAATAAGAATATATTTTAGTATTTTTTTTTGGGCTTTGATCAACCAATCAAAAAATTTATTTCATTGGCTCGTTGACTAAAAGCTCAGGTAACACTTTAGTTAAAATAAGATCCACCAAAAAGTACAGCAGGTGTTTGTTGATTTTCTTGTTTTGTATTGGTTCCAAGATATCATGTATATGTGATTGAAGTTGGTTTAAATCCTTTGTTTCAAATAAGATATAACCAACACTCGCTAAATATGCAAAGGTTAACAGGACAAAAAGCATGTTGAGCTTATATTTTACGTGGTATGGATATAGTTAGTAATCTTTCTGCTCGAACTCTCATCTGCTCTCTTTGTAGTGGAGTAGTTGGCTCGGATCTTTCCATGAATTCACCATTTGGCCATAGCAGATCAATACCAAGCCTCAAGTAAAATACAACATGATCTTCACTAAGAAGATGCAATACTGTTTGTTCCAAAAATCTATTCATAGAAACTTTTGTTTGATTCAACAGAATAATAAGTATACATACTACTTTTTTACTTGTCTATCAATAGCCCTCCTCCAAAAACGCGAATAATTGGCCAAAAGAACATGGACAACATCTGCCACGCAAATTGTAACAAAGGTCTCTCTTGCACCAGACATGCAGCATAAAAAAACTCCATGATAGGTTCAATCATCCGCATCTGTCCGGTGAGTTTCTTGTGCTGATTAACTCGCTGATATCTTTCCTGGGACTGTGTGAATGTAGCTACGAGGTAGGTCCAAAAGGATCGAATGGGTGCTAAAAAGACTTGCAAGATAATGTAGCCAAACGAAAACCTTTGACGACGACTGGCGAAACTATCCGCTTCAGGCTCATCTGTCTCTACTACAATCTCTTGTCCTTGCAGCCTTCGCTTTTCTTGAAGACGCTGCATTTGCCTTGTAAGGCTTTCATCTTTCTTTTCCTCTTCTTTTTTCGCTTTAGGTTGAAATGGATCTGATTGAGGTTTCCCGTTGGTAAGTGCACTGAAATAGGTCTGTGCAAATTTTCCAGATGCTTCAAGTTCATCTAACTTGGGCTCGTAAGCAGCCAATAGCTAAAGTTTTACCTTAATATTTAGTCTATGCATTTTCTCTCTCTCTAAAAAAAGATGTTTTACCTTGCATATAATCATATGAATTGTATACGGATCCGCCAATGATTCAATCAGGTTGAAGAGAACCAAGTTTGATAATATCTCCCGAACCAATTGCCGTACACAACTGCTTTCATAATCTTTGCTTTCTAATAATATCCTTAATATAGCCTCTGTCATCAATCGAAGGTATTCGAATTCTCTATGTTCTATAGGCTCCAGTGCATAGTGAGGCTGCATGCCATGGAAGAGCTCAGCTACCGAATTTGAACCACTACCATGGTTCATATGTATACGTATTTTGGCTTCTCGATAGTCATGGTAATGCAGTGTTAATAATTTTGGTATATCTATCAAGATCAATTCAGTCCAATCCACCTTTTTATACGAGGGGAGTTAAGGCCAACAACAGAATAGAGTGCCACTTGTCAATTTTTACCTCATAACGAAGCCTTTTTTCAAGCTTTTGAACGACCAAAATTAAAATCTTCATGATTTCTGTTGTTAAATCTTGGTCAGTGGTAATCAATCTATACCAAGGATGAATAAAGTCTCGTATAAGAAACGCGAAATAGGTATAAAGTTCAAGATCGACTGCTTTAGAATTGGTAATGTCTATAGGTGGACCTAATCTTCTAGGATCTGTCTTTGGTAAAGTGAGTAGTTCTGGAAATAGAATTCTTAAATGTAAAGGTCTGAGGTTATTGTTGTTCATTGTTTTTAAAAGAAGGAAGAAAAAAAGGTGATATCAGTTGATCTCGAAAAGGGAAGAGTGAGCTTGTGTTACTCCGTCACGTGAATCAATTGGTTTAAACAATGCAGGCTGAATAGCTTATGACAGCTTGTTTCATTTAGCGCTACCTTCTTCTCAACTTTCTCTTTTATTCATTTCCTCTAAAAACTGCATGAATTCAAGTAAAAAATCAACTAAGCATAAACCTATTAATGACATTTTGTCCAATCCGAAATCTGAGTGTTCAAAAAAAGGTTCACAAAGGCGTCCAGTAATCATCAGGAATTTAATCAGTCCAAAGACAGAATGACGCTTAAAAAATTATTCAGTTGTTCAGTAAAAGGCGAACGAGATGTTGAAAAGAATAACGATAGGTGCAAGGCAGTGATATATGAACTATTACAAATGTTCCAATAGGTAAAGCCGATTATAAGATAGTGAAGGGTCGTCATCAAAATTCTACTGAGGTTAATAGACTTGAAAGTGGAGTTAGTGCACTGTTATGTAGAATAGAGAGGAATCTCTGTATTCAATTAAATAAAGATGAAAAACAGAAGTTTATGAATTTCTTGAATCTTTTTATTGTTAAAAGACAAGAAAGAGAATTCAATGGATATAAACTATGTCCTGTTTATAAAGTTGACTATCAAGGAATTAAATTTGCACAAGTTAAACTATTGGTTATTTGCGTGCAGCTATGATTATATAACATATAGTGTAAAGAAAGCTTAAATACAGTCATTATGTAATATAAAGATGTCTAGTAGTTTTATATAGTATTTAAATATTCAATGAAAAAGACACAATAACCAATGGCCAACCGAGATTCATTCAAGGATACCAAGTTGGGAGCTGCAAAATATCATAAAAGCTGCGTATATAGACGAAAGTAAAGCGAATACATGGAAATAATTTCATGATAATATCTTGTCAGACTGTTCGCTTTTTGGGACATTAAACAATCAATTTTTCAAACCAAGAAAAGTAGGCATGCAGTCGAGAATGTATCCCTGGCCATGATAAAGAGTAAGCAAGTCTTTGTAAGATAATTTCTATGTAACAAATAAAACTAAGTTGAACATGATTTTGTCTAAATAGGTTGTATCCAACATTCGTTCTATTTTGTGGATGAGGTGGAGGTAGAAAACTTGCTGGGAATGAGATGTTGAATGATACATCACAGGCATGCTTCCTGCGTGAGGTTGTATCTCTGTGGACAAGGGTGGAATATACCCAGTAGCTTTGATCTATAGTTTTACCATCAACTACAACCAGATGAACAACCAAATATCGGCAATTAATAGAGTATTTTAAATAAGCTTCAATGGCTTTTGAGCCTGTCTAGGAAGCTATTAGAAACTGACAAATACAAACAAACATGGGAAATGGAAATTAAGAGCAAAACTTTCCTTGACGAACAGCTTTTTATATCGAATCTGTTGATCTTAATATGATTCAGTTACTGAGAAAACAACAATTGACAAGGCAAGTTTAATGGCTGAAGCTAGGAATAGATCATGAACGATTGATGGATCTGTAGATCTACAGGTATGATATATATCATGTAACCATCCAAATGGTGCAGGGCATGTCGTTTATCTCTGATAGAGAAAAAAGGAACACAGGTGTTAGACTAGAGTTATTCATAAGTGGTGAAATAAATAGTCTTAACTACAAGGAGCAATACCATCATATCGAAAATTTCGTTCGTCAGCACAACAGTAAAGTATGTTGCTTCACCTAAAGCTCTAGAGCACTACGGCCTCCTTGGCAAAGCAATTATCACATATGGGTGCATTGAATACTAGACTCTGGATTCCATTTCAAGAGTTGTTCGTCAATGCACTGAAGGGCTTCAAAGATAGACTTAAGCAGCCAAACAAGAGGCAAAACATGTAAGAGTTTGGATAGTAATGCAATCCCTTTTTTTTTTGTTTTATTGAAGATTGAGTTGCACAATGGAGCATCCTTACAAACTATTGCAAGAAAAGCACTTGATCACTTGCTAAACATAAAAAATTTCTGAAAAAAAAAAAAGCAAGCTTTAAAGCAAACGCTTCCTTGTTATTATTTCAGACCATAGTTTCCAATCACACAAAAAGGACCAAAGAGGGTAACGAAAAGTTGCAGGTTTGCTTGATGCGTAAATGAATTTTAAAAAAAGTTTTTCTGTGTTACAATTCTATTTGCTTACTTTTTCTCAAATAAAAAGTGACCAATCCAAGCAAAAAAATAGCCTAAAAAGTGATAGATTTAGATAAACTGTCGTATTTCTTTAATATAAACGTATAGTTATACCTTGTATGAGTCCTGCTAATATGAATTTAGGTTGACGATGACGAGCTGTTAAATAAACAAAGATCAAACTAAGAGTTGTTCCTGTTCTTTCACAAAATATATAAAGATGTAGCTTGTTTTCAAACTATTTCATTTTGTTACCAATAAAATGTAATCTTCTGTTAACTTTATTGCAATGTTCTCCGAGATAAAAGGGATAGAATTCTTCTAATGATTTGTACCCATCCTTAGGTTCTGATCGTTTTGAATAGTTTGGATTAACTATTTTGTTATTTGACATTGAAAATAAAAAGAAGTAAGAAAAAAGAAGAACTCAATATGAATACTGTATTTCCGCCGTCAATTGGTCACTTTTTTGATAAACTTGGTCACTTATTAAGTTTCAATTGGTCACTTTTCTGAACTTCAATTGGTCACTCTTCTGAACTTCACTTGGCCACTTTTTTGATCCTCAATTGTTTTTTTTTTTTTTTTTTTTTTATGGATGAAAATTTTAATATTTATTAAAACTACACACTCTTTCGTGTTTTCAAACGTTACACTAAATTCTGAATCCAAGCAAAATTTTGTGTTTGAAAGCAAAGCAATCAGTTATAAGAAACAACATTATTCACACCGCCTACTTGAGGAAAATATTATATTTGAATTTGGGAGACGGCTCACAATTATCACACAAGTTATCCGCTTTTTCAAAACCTATATTTTGGAAACAAAATGGACAATAACATTAACCAAGAACTAAATAACACCCTCGCCGGACTATGCAACATGGTCAAAACGCTAAGTGACCAGGTTCAACACCTAGTTACAAAATTCGACACTTTGGAAGCAGCCAACAATCAGTTGAAGGCTGAACTGGACCATATGAGAGCTGTAGTAAAGCAGCTGACATCTTTGAATGCGCGCCCTTTAAGCCAACCAGATAAGCCTTTTAAGGCAACTGATAAGCAACCAGTGATTGACATCCTTGCTCTAAATGCTCCGGGTACTGAAGCCAGCAAGCATGCTACTACCAAACCTGCAGCGGTTGAAACACCTGCCACTGCCATCTCATCCAACCCAGCAGCTTGGATTACAGTTGCTAAGCGCCCTGCTAAGCCTAAATATGGAGTGCTTACTTCAGAACGTAAGCGTCAGGCTACTGCTCGTGCTTTTAACGCGCCCACACCCTTTATCTCATCTGGCTATGACTATGTCTATGTTCACCGCTCTCGACGATTGAATCGAAGTGAAATCCGCCAAAGGTTTCGTAAACTAGGTATTGACACGAGTCGTATCCTTGACATCAGCTTCCCCGCTAGTGGGATCATTGGCTTATTGGTTCATAAGGAGTTCAAGCTTATATTAGTTCAGACCCTTGAAGATTGCAAAGTTGAGATAATCGCCTCTTTCAATCCTTGTGATGCCCAGCACGTTGCTGACGCCAAATACAACAATCTTACTGGACAAGATCGTGTCGATCTTGGTTATGCACTAAACCAAGTTCGTTGTATCACGACTCTCCGGTTCTTACGCCCTTACCTTGTTCCAGCTGTTGCCCGCTACTATGTTGAGCAAAAGTGGATGAGTAATGAGATGGCCAATGCTCTGATAACTGAAAGGGTTCCTAGACCTCTGAAACGACGTGCAATGGAGCCACAAGCATTGATCAAGGACATCCTTGACAAATACCGACCCATTAACGCCGAAGGCCAAACAGAGCCCATGCAAATAGAAGCAGGTGAGGAGTTCGCGGCAAATGCTTATGATGAAGACTCTGGAGATGACAGTGCTTCAGACATGGAAACCACTGATCAGTTGAAAGATGCTAATGACTCTTCGACGTCCACCCACTCATCACAATGAGTGAGGTTTACCGTACAACAAATGTCATGATAGGTTCTTTAAATTGTCGGAGCCTATCCACACCGACAGATATAACAAGAAGACAATTTTTCACAAACTTCCTACGCCACCAATCCTTAGATATACTTACTCTTCAAGAAACACACGCCTCAACCAACGAACTTCAACACTCACTAAATATGCTTCTTCAGTCACAGTCAGGTTGCTGGTCCACCCACTGTGGTATAGTATCACTCAACAAGAATGTTATTGTCCATCCTGTCTTGTCATCAATCGACCAGCGCTTTCTACTTGTATCTGTGGAACATGTCAATTCACTTTTTGATACTTTTCATATTCTGACCATCTATGCTCCGTCCAACGCACCAGATCGACGTACGTTCTTCTCTTCCATTGCTTCCTTGATACCTATCAAGTCTCTTATTGAATCTCCTACGAGCCGCCTGATCATCACCGGTGATTTCAACTACTCCTGTTCTCACCCTACCCGAGCCTATCTTGGAGCTCATCCTGCTTGGCGTTCACTTTTAGAACAAAATATGATTAACTGCATGACCTCACCTTTGGATTCACGCCCGACCTTTCGCCGTGGATCCCAATCCAGTAATATTGACTATATATTTGCTTCACCTTCATTACATTCACAGTCCTCCGATCCTTCTATAGATTTCATTGAACAATCATGGACTGATCATGCCTTGTTGTCCATATCTCTTAAGATGTGCAGCTCTACCCAAGGCCCGGGCTTGTGGCGTATGAACCCAAATCTGTTCAAAAACCATGCGTTTGTTGATCGTCTTACTCAACAACTTGAACGCTTCGCTTCTTCTCTGCCCGCCCCTCTCACCGACCCTCAAGTCCATTGGGAACTTTTAAAAACTTCAGTCCAACAGACCGCTAAAAGTTTTGGTCGCCGGCATGTTCAGTGGAGAGCTCAACAGCTTCGCTTACTCCAACGCAAACGCAACCGCATCCTTCGTGAGCAAAGGAATCACGGTATGCTACCCCTCTTATTGGAGATCATAGAAAGACAGATTGGAGCTCTACAACAGGAAATCACGGCCAATAACATACTGCGTGCAGGACGTCATTGGCGTGAAAATGGGGAAACATCGGCAGGGTACCTCAAGAAAACCATTTCAACGCGTGCTTCTTCTCGCTATATTCCCAGTTTAAAGGCTACACCAGAATCTGAAGCCACCTCTAATCCATCCGAGATGCAAAACATTGCAAAAGAATTCTACAAGAATCTCTACACGTGTGACCCAGTTTCTTTGTCGCATACTGAGGCATTGTTGAACCACATTCCGGAACAAAACCGTCTTGCCCCACAAATGGCGGATCTTCTTACGGCTCCTTTTAGTTTTGATGATATTCTTCAGGCATCCACCCGTAGTCCTCATTCAAGCAGCCCTGGTTCCGATGGTCTCCCTTATGAAGCTCTTTCATTTTTGTTTCGTTTTGAACCCTTGCAGTCTCTGGTCCTTGATGTGTACAATCAAGCCTTGGAATCTGCCATCTTCCCTGCTAGTTGGACCATTACCTCTACCGTTCTTCTCCCAAAAAAAGGCAACCTAAACCTTCTCAGTAATTGGCGCCCCATTTCCCTGATTAATACGGATGCCAAAATCTTCACTCGCCTATTAACAGGTCGAATGCGTCTCTCTTGCTCCAAGATCATACATAGAGTTCAGAAAGGTTTCATGCCCGGAAGATTTATTGGAGATAACGGTCTTTTGATGCAGTTAGTCAAAACAGAAGCTGAACAACGACAATCTACAGAAGTAGGGCTTTTACTGGACCAAGAGAAGGCCTACGATCGAGTCAATCCAGAATATCTCAAACAAGTTCTTTTGAAATTTGGTTTTCCTTCCACGATAATTCAGATCATCGACAAATTGTTTTTTGAAACCCAAATTCAAATTAACGTGAATGGCTTCTTTTCTTCATCACTCCAACAATCACGAGGTCTGCGTCAAGGTGATCCCCTATCTCCGCTTCTGTTCAACATAGCTTTTGACCCGTTCTTGCGATCGATTGAATCAGATAACGAGTTACAAGGTTTTCAGTTCCGTCAAGCCGCTAATCCTGCTGATCTGCACATAGTTCCTCCTCCTCCTATTAAGATTCTGGCATACGCAGATGATGTGGCAGTCTTTCTCAGCAAACCATCAGACTTTGTCCGTCTCCGCCAACTCTACGAAGTTTATGCTCAGGCGTCAAACGCGAAGCTCAACCTTGGAAAAACTGAAGCCTTCTCACTCTCAGGTCATCCTCATCCCCCATGGCAAACATTCTTGCAGGAGAATCAAATTTCCTCGTGGCATGACAAGAATTCACCTTCTGCACTTAGATATCTTGGTTTTGCAGTCTGCTCTTCTCTCACACAAAGAGATGGATTCATTTCGGCTCTTTGGCTAAAAATTCAACATGAATGTAACATTCATAGTCAACGTACTCTGTCCTTTCGCGGTCGGGTCACTGTTATGAATACCTTGATCTATTCTAAATTGTGGCATGTACTTCGGCTTCTTAGTGTTCCGAAAGCTGCTCTTCAACGGTTCTCTTCACTTGCTTACCAGTTTGTGATACAAAAAGCATTCCCCAAGTTCAAATACGATCTTTTGCTCACGGACCGACAATACGGAGGCCTGAAATTGCTTGATCCAAACAAACAACAACTCGTATTACAGTGGAAATGGCTTTGTCCATTACTCCTTTCACATCAATCTGACTCTATCTCCTTGGAGGTGCAGTATCTCTCATATTCACTTCAACATCATTTTCACGCGGTCGATCCTCTGCTTCCACTGCTATTCCCACATTGTCGCAAGGGACCTTTAGGTCAGAATAATAACCTGAACGTTTTTACTAATTTCTTTCGTACAATGGATTCATTTCAACGCTCATATCAAGACGTCAACCTTTCTCCTGCTTCTTGCCTCGCGCTACCGTTGGCCTCGATATACACATCTATGGCACCACACTCAACTGAGCCCCAGCCTCCATCCGAACCGGTTCCAGCTTTCGCTCGTTTATCTGTTCCTCATTGGCCCAAGATTCAGGTATCCGAAGCTTATTCATTTGATGGACTTTTTCATCGAAAACAACGACGGGATCTGCATACCTCTCGTATCCATATCACGAGGTTCTTCAAATCTTTGGACGAACATAAAATACAGCTCGAGCAATTCTTTTTGTCCCACTGCTCGCCTACTCTCCCATCATCATCACTTTCAACCTTGGGTACTGTTGATTTTAGTCCTATTTTGAATGGTCTCCTTCCGCCCGATCTTTTCTCCTCCAGATTTCGTACTTCAGATCTTCGGAAAGCACTATCACCGTGTGTTCCATCACCGATATTTGATCCGCCTATCAGCGCAAAACAATGGTCCCGCTTTTGGAAAGGTGACGTTCCTCTTAAATCCAGAGATGTTTGGTATCGAATTATCTACAACAAACTCTCTTGTCGGCAAAATCTGCATCGTCTGCTTCCTACATCATTCACTGATCCTCTTTGTTCTCTTTGTTCATCTGCCGTTGAAGATCCTCTCCATTTTGTGTTAACATGCCATTATAAACATCCACTATGGGAATACATTTGGGATGTATACTTCGATCAACCATTCAGTCAGCGTGCCGTCAAACTCGCCATTTTTTCACTGCAACTGCCGAAGACCAATTACGCGCACAGATCCCACTCTTCATTCCAGTTAATCGCCTGCGCCATCCTGTCGTTATGGTCCGCCCACTGGGCTTTCGTTTTTTCCGAAACACCATTTGAATTTTCAACTGTCCTTGCTAATGTTTTCAAACATTTGTCCAAATTGCAATCAGAGGTCGATTAAAATCTTCCAGTCTGGAGTTCCCTCAGGTGGTGTCTGCTATCTTGACAGCTTTCGGACTATAAATTTGTTTAGTTTATTCTTCAATAAATTTTACCCTACAAAAAAATATTTATTAAAACTCATCAAAGAGTATAAGGGTTAAGAGCGATACAAGTGTATTAAACAGTGACTTGTCGCGAAAATACAAAAGAAATTAGCATAGAGAATTGTAAGCAGATAGTTTCAATAGCTCTTTCTGGATTTGATTGATGACAATCTCATCCAAGACAGGAGTCTGTTCAAAGAATTGTTGCCAGTGGGCTGTCCAAATGAATCGAATGACTGTAGCAAAAAAATCATAGATTGTAAACTTGTCATGATAGTGTAAGATGTAATACTTGGATAATCTAAGTGTAGATAGGTCCTCGAATATTGAGCTGCAACTGGGACCTTTAGGATTTGACAAGTATTTCTTGAAGGCTGCGTTCCACAAGTCTTGTTTTTGAATACAAGTAAAGAGCATATGCTGCTCTGTTTCTGGTAGCTTGCACAATTGGCAGTAGTCGTCATCTACCTTTGCTGGGATGATTCTATGCAAATTGGCTCGAGTGGATAATTTCTTATGAAGAAGTCTGTACCATACATTCCTAGGAATATGGTGTTGATCCTCAATTGGCCACTTACAGTATTTTTACTTGGTTTTCGGACGTATTCAAAAAAATTTCGGATCACCTTTTTTTTTTGGACGATTTCTATTTCAATTTCAGATGTTTACAAAAGAAGATTGCAGGTCGTTCCTACTCCAATACTTGTTGCCGTAGTGAGGACGGAAGATATGGTAAAGGACTCTCCGAGCCGCGCTTTTTTATTTGAAAAATTTTCTTATATAATAAACTAAAATGTATACTATGTCTTCTTTATAACTTTCTAAGACGTTGATAATATATATGTTTTTTTTTTTTTTTTTTTTTTTTTTTTTTTTTTTTTTTTTTTTTTTTTTTTTATATTAGATCTAAAATTCTTTTATACCAAGGGAGGGAAGTTGAAGGGCCGGGTTTTACCATATCTTCCGTCCTCACTACGGCAACGTCCGTATTGCAGGTCGTTCCTACTCCAATACTTGTTGCCTCCGTTCGGACTCCAGATATGGTATTGTTTTCCGAAAGATTATTGACCATAGAATTCCCAATTGCAGTACTGATCCTGTCTGTGTGATTTGGTTTATAATAGTATTTCTCAAACGTATTGCTATTCAAACTCCAGTTGGCATGTTTTTTCACGTCGTCTATCTTGAAACCAAGTTGAACCGCTTTAGTACTTGCTGCTGAGCGAATTGAATGGGGTTGGTACTTTGTTGTATCAATTCCTGCTTGCGACATGTTGTTTTTTATCCAGCCTGTAACCGTATTTGGACTAACACAGGAGGTCGGTTTTTGTTCATTGATGTAAGCCAAAAATAACGTTTGGTTCTCTGGTAATTTCCCTCGATAGCCTTCTGTTTTTTGTATAAAAAGATATAAGGTTGTAACCGGACACAAGTCAGAAGTATCGATAGTTCCTAGCGAGGTTGTTTTCTGTTGAGCTTCTTTTGGCAATCGACAGATTAAGGTTACCCCTTGAATCCTGCCATTTTCTGTTTGGAACAAGACATCTCTATGCTGGAGTCTACTGATGTCCGATTTTGGTCTCCACATGGTGAAAATTGAGAGTAATAATACTGTCTTGTATTGTAGTTCCATAATTGTTAACCGGTCATTGTACGCATATTTAGCCTTGATAAACTTCAGCAAAATATCTAAGTCCCATATTTCTATTTCCTCTCTTGTTGGAATCTGCACTCGCTGTTTTTTGTGAGCTGTGAAAAAATCTTGGATAAGATGGTGTTGACCGATACTTGGTTTTGAGGGGTAGACTACATTAAACACAGATGCTATTGATGATCGTATTCCGTTTAAATGAGACGTAGAATAATGGCGATTTTGTACCAAGTATTTTAGAACATTTTTTGGTGCGTATTCCAAATAGTTGATTGTTGGTGATTGTTGACTGCACCAATTGGCCCACCTTTCCCAATTTCTATTATAATTGTTGATTGTCTCTTTTCGATGTTTGTGTTGAAGGTGATTAATGGTGGTTAGATCCAGGTTTTGTTTTTCCATGGATTGTCTGATAATTTCCATGCGGCTAGCCGCCAAGTTTTTGAGATTTGGAATATCAGTGGTTTTCTCTTTGTCATCTTCAAAATCATTGGGTACCAATATTGTGTTGGCCAGAATGGAGTCACCAATATCGCTTCCTTCACCTTCTGCTTCTTGAACATTCTCAGTACTTGAGGAACTAATTTCCATGGTGGATGTAGATACAACCCTGTTTTCGGCCATTGTTGTTTGAAAGCATCTATTTGCATTGCTGCTGGGTCCGGCCTGATACTCCAGTACTTCGGCAGAAGATGATTGTGGTGAGCTGCGAATGCATCGATCATCAATGGACCCCACTTGCGTTGAATTTGATTGAATATGGACCTTGGCAATGTCCATTCGTATAGCGGTTTTTGCATTCTGCTTAATTGATCTGCTCTGATGTTGTTGATCCCCGGGATATGGACACATTGTAATCGTATTTTGAACTGGTTGAGAATTGTATGAATTTTCAGAGCTAAATCCTGCAAAGTCGGAGATGCTGTTCCTCCTGCCTTCATCACGTATTTGATTGCCGTCGTGTTGTCCGAAAATATCCTTATGGGATTGTTTTGATATTTTTCTGCGTGAAGTTGCAGGGCTATCAATACTGTCTGTAGTTCTCTTACGTTTATTGACGTTGATTTCTCTTCTTGGGTCCAAAACCCGTAGGTCTCTGTTTCGACGCTGCTTATTCCGTACCCACTGTCGGATGCGTCCACGTATATATCCACTGCTGGCGGTGAACTGAAGTCTTCTTTGTGGATTGGTAATCCATTGTTGGTTCCTGAAAATTCTTCCCACCATTCCAGATCTTCTAAGCTTCTTCTTGTTAGGTGACACGGACCTTCCCAATTTTGATGTTGGATGTGAAGACTCCGTGCTAAATCTCTTTGAAGAAAACGGAGGTGGAGTAGAGCTTCGTCTATTGCAGGTATGACTGCAGTCATCTTTCCTATAAGACTCGCAATCCATCGACATGAGAAGGTCGTGGTTGATTTCTTCACTTGTCTTATTCGACTTATTATTTTCTTCAATTTTTGTTGAGGTAGTTCGATTGTCATCGTTGAAGTGTTGAATTGAAAACCTAAGAATTCTTGGAGTCTTTGTGGTTGTAGGTTGCTTTTCTTGTAGTTGATAAGAAAACCTAGGTTCTTCAGATGTTCTAAGGTTTCCGCGACATTCGTATTCATCTCCTTCTTTGATTTCGCCACTAAACATATGTCGTCTAAGTAGTAAACCAATCTGATTCCTTTCTTTCTCAATGGTTCTACCGCATAACGCATTAGTTTGGAAAATATCCGGGGAGCTACACTTAGACCAAATGCAAGGGATTTGTATTGGTATACCGTATCTTGGTGTAGGAAGGTAAGAAAAGGTCTGGATTGGTGGTGTAGTGGAACAACTACATATGCGTCTTTCAAGTCTATTTTGCATATCAAATCGTCCTTCTCCAATACTGATCTCAATGCTGGTATTCCTTCCATCTTGAAATGGTGGCATTGTACAAATTTGTTCAATGGTCTGCAGTCTAGGATAGGTCGTCTTTTGGTTTCCTCCTGGATTGTGAAGAAGTTTGACAGATATTCTTTGCTCTGAGAAGGTGATCTCTCTATTATCCCTGCTGCTAAGAATTTTGTCACTGCTTGGTCCACTGCCAATCGGTCTTCCAATGACTTGGGTTTCATGGGGTGATATCTCCATGATCGTGGGGTAGAATTCCACTGAATTTTGTATCCCTCTTGAATTACCGCCAATGGCCAGGGGTGGTTGATATGGGATTTCCAATACTGGCTGAATGATTGGAGTCGACCCCCTGGTAATATCCCATCTTCCGGTATTTCGTAGTGGCGGTTTTGAGGTACCTGGAATTTTCCCGTAGAAGATGGGGGAGCTACTCTCTTGCTCATTGTTGTTGAGGTGGTTGCGAGGGCGGTCGTTGTTGGGTGTTGGCGTTCGGTTGGAACTGGGTGGTGTTGCCTCTCCCAAAAAAAGATCGTTTGCCTTGGAGTTGTCTAAAGTTACCTCTTGATTGTCCCCTAAAGTTGAAGTTACCTCCTCTAGAATTAAATCCTCCTCGATTATAGTTGTTGGTTCCTCGAGCATTGCCTCTGAGAAGGGATTGTTCGAAGCGTGCTTTGTGAACCTGTTCGACAATTTCGGGAGAGAATGCCAATGTTTTATCGGTTTCTTCTTCTTCTCCGAGATGTCTGACACTGGCTGGGAGGTGTAAGGCTTTTGTTGCAATTTCCTTTGCTTCTTGATCAATGAATTTTGCATTCGCATATGTAAAAATTGCCAATCGTCTAGCTTTCTCCAATACATTTGCGAAGATACTGTCTTCGGTACCAATGAGGCTTTGGAGTTCTTCAAAGATCTCTGTTGCAGCTGCTCCGGCTGTTCTAAGTTTGTCAGAATGTTTGTAGTGACTGGAGATAACTTGGTAGCTGTCAAGATTTTCTCGCTTGAGATCGGCATGGAAACATTTATTGATTGTTTCTGCGGACGTCCATTGGGTCTTTTGGTATTTGGGTAGGGACCTTTGGTACTTCTTGAACCGTTGATGGAAGTCAGTCTTGGAAGTGTTGTCCAAGTCCTCGAGAATTTCTTCTGGGATTTCGAACTCTCTTTCATAGGCTTCATCTTCGATTCGGGCTCTTTGCTTAAATTCTCTATAGAGTTGTTCTTTTTGCTCTTCAGAGAGTTGGATGTTATTGTTATCATTCATGATTTTGTACCACGGTGCGCGGCTTAGAAAGTTATAAAGAAGACATAGTATACATTTTAGTTTATTATATAAGAAAATTTTTCAAATAAAAAAGCGCGGCTCGGAGAGTCCTTTACCATATCTTCCGTCCTCACTACGGCAACAAGTATTGGAGTAGGAACGACCTGCAATCTTCTTTTGTAAACATCTGAAATTGAAATAGAAATCGTCCAAAAAAAAAAGGTGATCCGAAATTTTTTTGAATACGTCCGAAAACCAAGTAAAAATACTGTAAGTGGCCAATTGAGGATCAACACCATATTCCTAGGAATGTATGGTACAGACTTCTTCATAAGAAATTATCCACTCGAGCCAATTTGCATAGAATCATCCCAGCAAAGGTAGATGACGACTACTGCCAATTGTGCAAGCTACCAGAAACAGAGCAGCATATGCTCTTTACTTGTATTCAAAAACAAGACTTGTGGAACGCAGCCTTCAAGAAATACTTGTCAAATCCTAAAGGTCCCAGTTGCAGCTCAATATTCGAGGACCTATCTACACTTAGATTATCCAAGTATTACATCTTACACTATCATGACAAGTTTACAATCTATGATTTTTTTGCTACAGTCATTCGATTCATTTGGACAGCCCACTGGCAACAATTCTTTGAACAGACTCCTGTCTTGGATGAGATTGTCATCAATCAAATCCAGAAAGAGCTATTGAAACTATCTGCTTACAATTCTCTATGCTAATTTCTTTTGTATTTTCGCGACAAGTCACTGTTTAATACACTTGTATCGCTCTTAACCCTTATACTCTTTGATGAGTTTTAATAAATGTTTTTTTTTTTTTTGTAGGGTAAAATTTATTGAAGAATAAACTAAACAAATTTATAGTCCGAAAGCTGTCAAGATGGCAGCGTTTTAATAAATATTAAAATTTTCATCCATAAAAAAAAAAAAAAAAAAAAAAAAAAAACAATTGAGGATCAAAAAAGTGACCAAGTGAAGTTCAGAAAAGTGACCAATTGACGGCGGAAATACAGTACCTGTTAAATTTCACGTGTTCATCTTTAGCTAAATATACCCACAACTCTTCTGTAATCCTTTGATTGAACAAAAGATTGAAACGGAGTGCACCAATTTTGTTTGGTAATCTGTTTTTCCTCTTTAGCGGAGGAAAATTTCCTCTTCAACCAATAAAATATCACGGTTAGAAGGGGATTGTACGGCAGAGAGAACAAACAACGAATGGGTAAATCATTAAGAAAAAAAAATGATTTTTTTTTATTTCAATTGCCTTTCGTAAAATCATTTTCTGATGAAAGCATATTTAAAGCCTCCGGATGACCAATATGAGCTGCTCTTCTGAACCACTTGATGGAGTGTTCAGTAGATCGTGGGACACCAATCCCATTTTCAAAATAAATACCTAAACTGTAATAAGCATTGGCAGCAACTGATTTCAACTGAGCCCGTCTAGCTAAGAGAGCTGCCTTTCGTGCCCACACATAAGCTTCACGATCTGATTGTGGCAAGGTTTGTGTGTTGAGTGAACCAGTAAGATACCATCCTGAAAGAGCCAAAGCAGCTTCTGCATAGTTTTGCTTTGCGGCCAATTGATACCAATGGATTGACTTGGCTTCATCCTCGGTTACGTGTAACCCACATTCATAATACTCACCCAGTTTGAATTGGCTTGGTGCATACCCTAAATTAGCCGCCTTTTGCAACAATTCAATCGCATAATGAGGATCAGGGATCATGCTTGTTTCTTCACATTCCTTGGTGAGTTGAATGATGGCCAATGCGTGCAGCGCTTCGGGCATAGCCACCTCTTGATTCACACGAACAGTCTCTCCTTGAGCAGCAGCTCGTTGAAGCCAAATAATAGCTTCCCGTTTTGCTACTGGGTGTCCGCAGTAACCTCGCATCAGGATCACGCCGAGTTTATACATACTAGGGACGTGCAACAGGTGGGCAGCCTTCTTGTAAAACATGATGGCACGAGCTCCATCTTTGACTGTACCCAAACCGAGTTCATAACAGACACCCGCGCGATAGGAGGCCTCTGGGTGTCCCTGTTTGGACGCTTGCAAATACCAACCAAAGGCCTGTGCATGATCTACAGACCAACCAAGAGCACCCATACCATAACAGTTACCCAGTAAGAATTGTGCCTCTGGGTCTCCTGATACTTGCCCCGAGGTTGCCAGTTGCTTCAGTAAGTTTCTGGCCTCTGTCACCATTAGCTGTCCCAAAGTTCGATTGCTATTGTTCTGTCTTAAACTAGACATGATGCTATCCAATAATAAATGTCGTGCTGGAAAATTCGTGTCTTGAGCTAAAATGTTATTGTCGGGATCTACCTTGGATGCGCTCTCCATCAAATGTAAGCATAATGCCAAGAGAGACTTTGCATTACCTTCTGCTCTTTCCTTTTCACAAAGCATATGGACCTGTTCAATAGTTTCGGGCACAGGCCACATTTGCTCATTGTTGGCAGCGGCTGCTGCAGGCGGAATCAGATTGGGTTCATAGATACTTTTATCTGACTCTGTGATTGGTTCCAAATGGTCATTACTACTGCTATTACTACTCCCTGCTTCTTGTTTTATGGATTCATTGCTAGACAGAGTTCTGACACCAATCTTAGGTGAAGGAATCACTTTAATTACCGATTTCTTGATGACGCTATCATCATTTCCCTTTAGTAAAGAATCATTGGTTTCCTCAATTCCATGGGCTTGTAATTGCGGCCATTGTGTTTGAAAACCTATGTTTGACATTGAAATCTTTTAGGTAAAAAAATAAAAAAGAAAAAAAAGAAAAAAAGAGAAACAAACATGATAAGAAAGACAAGAAAAATCAAAAAGGGAATGGATTAAAAATTCTTTATTTGAAAAGTCTCCGTTTTGTTTTAATCTAATTTTCATCGTCTTCTTTCCAATCTTTTGAAACACTTATTTTTGCATCTTTGATCGCTTCATCATATTGTTCGATCGATTTTTGAAGAGAACTTAGTTTAGTTAATAAATAATGAATGCGTTCTTGGATCTCTCGAGGCGGTTTGTTGGGTTGATTGATATTAGAGAGCTTCTCAATTGTATTTTCTAATTTCGAGATGCTTTCCTCGGCTTGCTTTTTAAGCGACATATTGGACTCAATTTCCAAGGAAGAAGCAAACACAGTGTCCGACAAAAGTCGACGAAAGACTGTATAATGAATAGGCTTACCAGGCTTGATAGAATTAGGTCGACCTAAGTAAAACCTTTGGTTAGCTTGCTAATTTGCCTTTTTTAAAGATCACTACCATCTTTGTGCACTACAGAGATTAATTCTGCTCTTTCCATTGCTCTTAAGGGTGTATCATCTCCATTAAATACATTTTGCCACTTTAGTTCATCATAGTTTATCTAAAATGCAAATGTTATTTTTTGTATAAAAGGTGAAAAGAGAGCTTACGCTTGATTTTTCAGCTAAAAGCTTTACTATAGCCCAGAATTGAATAGGTGTCCATTCAAGCTGATGATTCTCACTAGATGAATCACCAAATCCATATTTACGAATTTCAATTAAATTACGTGTAATAATATCCTCAAAAGCAGCTGTAAAGAAATAAGTAAAAACAAAGTTCTTTATATTTTTTTTTTTTCTATTTTACTTTGAGCGTCTATATTCATCTTCATTTTCTGCACAAGTACTTCTAGTTCTGTCAATCTTCCTCCTAACGCAGATATAGTCTCCGGAAGCTTGGGATCATCTACTTCTTCTCCTAGCTGTTTCTTTATAAATGACATGGCTACCTCTGGCGGTGCATCAGAAAGTGTAATGTTAGAAAATGACTTTCCAGGAAGTGCTATAAAGGCAAAGTTGATAAATTTCCTTGATAAAGTTTTCTTTTTCTTTACCTTTTGCTAAAGCTTTCATGACACTGGCATTTGAGCTTATAAAAATAACATGGGCAATGCTGTTTTCAATCAAGAGAGCAGCCCATTCAGCCAATTGTTCCCATAAGATGGCATTTTTAGATGTCTCACGATACATGTAATTATCAATGACTACCACAGGAATGCACTTTTGATCTAACTCGTCCTCATCTTCTTCCTTATTTTCCCTAACAGTGTCTGATTTTTTATTCAAGACCAAGTTTTTCACTTTTTTCCATCTTGTTTGCTGTTTTTTCTTTGTCTGTAAACGCGCATCTTTTTCACTCGGTATTATATCACGCAAGGCAACGGCGACTGTTTCTAAAATGTCCTTCATTTTCGAATCAGGAGAACTGGCAAAATTAGCCTTTTGACCTGTGGTTGCTGCTACAACAGTATCCATTACACCACTTATGGAAGAAACCCATGTAAAAATGGGGAAATAACCAGCTTCTTTAGCTAAAGTCTTGGTCATTTCGGATTGATTTCTTGCGCTGCCAATTTTTTCGCAGTCAATGATGACTGTGTGCCTGTAATATTTTCAGTGTTAAAAAAATCGAATTCCACTCTTTGTATCTTACCTTTTGTCATGAATGGCTGCTTTTACTAAAGCTGATTTTCCACTTCCTTTATTTCCAGTGACCACAATGAATGTTTCTATTGCAAATTGTAAGTATAAAAATATGTGTGCATGGGTATTTGTATTCTACCTGGTGATTCAGCCAGCCATGCCCTTAGTTTTTCAGTATGTTCAAAATCATCAGCCCAGGATGATGACTGTGCTGATTGTTGGATGCTATCAGGCTGAATCAAACGATCCCAAGTCTCTTTTCGCAACCAACGGTAAAATGCATACTCTTGAGGATTGAATCGCTGAGTGACTTTGGATGTCACGAAAAAGATACGAATAGGGTCAAAAACAGCGTAAGTGATACCTGCAAAAATGGCAGCCAGCAGAGGTATAGTAATACGGGGGTGGCTTACCAACCAATCTTTAACTACATTTGTACGCTTCAAATAATATTAGCATTCCCCTCGCATAATAAAAGATATTAAAGTTACCATCTGTCTTTCATATACAATATTAAGCCGAGTATTATCAACGCTGTATCCATGAAGACAATTCCGAGCACTTGTTGCAAATCGAATTCGTGTAAATTGTACAATTGCATACCTTGCAGGATCCTTACCTGTATTGGGATTAGGATAAAGTGAGATATCAAAAATGTTGCCGTAGGGTCTCAAAAGGTGATAAAGTGATTCGACATTGACTGGCTTTTCACCTTGAAACTCAATACGCAAACGAGGGGTTGGGTAATGGGCCAAGATATCTTCTAAAAATGGCTGACCCTTGACCAAGAAGGCTCTGACTTGTCTGAAATTAAAGGGTGCCACAATGCGTTCTTTTTTAACATGGTCTTGGATCTTTTTGACAATGTCTTCAGCTACTTCGAGTTTGGCTGTGTCTGTGCTTTTATAGGAAAAATGAACAATAGCTCCACCATCCTTGGTTCTTTAATAAAGAGTTACTGGCATGACAAAATTTTGTAATAATACTCAAGTATATACCTAGCAAGGATCTGTTTGACAGTAAAGTCATGAGGTAATTCATTTGAAGGGATGGTTTGATGTACTTTAGATTCCAGAAACCTTTTAGAATTCTTAAAGACAAGCTGCCTAATGTCCCAAACACTCAGTCTCAATGGAAACACGTTGTCCAAATAGATTTGTGCTGTTTGTTCTGACACAATTGTCTTTGTAAGTGGCTGCTTTATATATATGGATTAGAGAGAGCGATTAGGTAGTAGGTAACATTACGTTTGGTGTGGGTAAGCTTTCTGCATAGCGTGATATTCTTGTAGTTTGAATAGAGCGATACTTGTAATATCGAGGTTTTGAATGGTATCTTGCTCTGCAAAGCATTTTGCACTAAAAAAAAGTATGCTTTTTTGTTGACATAATGCAGAAAGATTGCTGACTTTATTATTTCATGAACCGCTCCCTCTCTTTTTGCATTGTTTTGTTTTGAAAGTGATCAGCACATCGTCTCCTTTTTTCATAAAGAAATCCGTAGTTTTAGTTTTTGTCTCTTTTCTTTTAATTTTTAATCATGTCACGTACAAACAACACTAAAAAGACACCCTTATTAACACATTTGGTTGCTGGTGGAGCTGCTGGGTTCATGGAATCGTGTACTTGTCATCCGTTGGATACAATTAAAGTCAGAATGCAGCTAGCTAAACATGTCTCTAGAGGCGCTAATGTAAGCCAAGAGTCTGTTATTCTTTTCAAATAGGAATTCATTCGGTTCTTTAGGGAAAACCTCTGGGATTTATTGGAGTAGGATTAAAAATTGTACAGAATGAATCATTTTGGGCATTATATAAAGGTTTAGGGGCTGTTGTGTCCGGTATTGTACCCAAAATGGCCATTCGTTTCTCTTCTTTTGAGCTTTATAAGTCTTGGATGGCTGATGCTCAAGGAAAAGTAAGCACAACCTCTGTCTTTTTTGGTAAAGTTGTATACATTTCATATACATATGTGTAAACGAAAACTTATTTGTTGTACGTAGCTGGCCTTGCTGCTGGTACTACCGAAGCTGTTTTGGTTGTAAGTCCAATGGATTTAATCAAGATTCGTTTACAGGTAAGTTCCTATTACTACTAGTGCGTTTTTGTATTGAATATTGTATATTCAGGCTCAACGTCATTCAATGGCCGACCCACTGGATATTCCGAAATATCGTAATGCTCCTCATGCGGCTTATACAATTATTAAAGAAGAAGGAATTCGTGCTTTGTATAAGGGTGTTACATTGACTGCATTAAGACAAGGTATATAGTAAATAAAATAGAAATATTGATTAACTAACATATTTTATTTTAGCCACGAACCAAGCAGCTAATTTCACTGCTTATCAAGAAATGAAGAAAATAGCACAAAGATTACAAGATGTAAGCGAGTTACCTTCTTATCAACATTTAATTTTGGGAGGTGTTTCAGGTGCAATGGGTAAAATCTGAAAAACTCATTATGTGTATACATAGACTAACATTGATCAGGTCCACTCTCGAATGCTCCTATTGATACAATCAAGACACGTATTCAAAAATCCATTGTACCAGGTAGTGGGTATGAAAGATTCAAGACAGTTACCAGTGAAATCATGAAAAAAGAAGGATTCTTTGCATTTTACAAAGGCTTAACGCCTCGTTTATTAAGAGTAGCACCTGGACAAGCAGTGACTTTTATGGTATATGAAAAGGTTCGGGCTCTTTTAGATCAGTTTACTGAAAAAGCAGAAATACCACTCGCCAAATAAATATTTACATATTTGTTACAAAAATGACGTAGTGTTATTGTCATGTTGATCTATCTGCCAATAAATAGAAGTGGGTGATTTTACATGAGCATAAGATGGGACTTTGTTAGATAGGATCATGTTTTCTGATCCGTAATTTGCTGCGTCTTGTTCTTGTTCACAGAATTTTAAATTACGTTTTCTCTCTCGTTTCTTTAGCATATTTTTTGTTTCCGAGAAATCAGGAACTAAATTAATCAAAAACAAGTTTTTTTAATTGTAGGAGGTGTATTAAACAGCCTTACCTCCCCGATTTAATTGAATACTATTTACTTTATCAAGTGAAAAAGTTTTCTTATGTGTACTTATCTAACATATCTTAAGACAAGAAGTGTGCTTTTTTGTTGCTATTACCGTAATACGATCGCTCTCCAAGTTTGGCGAGGAAAACTTTTGAAGTAAATAAAGTCCATTTGATCTTGTAGCAGGTAATATTCTTCTTTTCTTCTTACTAGATTCATCCTCACTACTACTGTCATACTTTACTTGTTCTTGGCTTAAATAGTTCATTTTGTCTTTGTTAATAGAATCTACAAAAGACAAAAGAAAGAAAAACGGTTTGTTGTTGTTTTGTATAAAAAGTGTTTTTTGTTTGTTGCTATCCTCTTTTTTGATGCAAACAGAGAGAGTACGTATAAATCACCTTTGATCTTTCATAAGCTTTTATATAGCTTTATTAATATATACGTTTTATAATTGATGTGGTAAATTATTTTCCTTTACTTTCATGTAAAACAAAACAAGCTTTTTTTCTGTAGCTGTTGTCTAAAAGGAACTTGTTTTTGATTGGCTCAAATTCTAGGGTCTATAAATTATATTTTTGATTTTCTTTTATTTTTCTCTCTCTCTCTCTCTCTCTCTTTTTCTTTACTTACAATAAAATGGCACCTGATTTAAAGGAATATGATCAAGAACAAGTTAGACTTATGGAAGAGATGTGCATTGTGATTGACGAGAATGACAAGCGTATTGGTGCTGATTCCAAAAAGACCTGTAAGCTACTACATACAAACAAAGAAGGAAAAACTCACTTTATATAATCAAGGTCATCTCATGTCTAACATTAACGATGGTTTATTACATCGTGCCTTTAGTGTCTTTTTATTTGATTCTCAAAATAGACTTTTACTTCAGCAAAGAGCAAGCGAAAAAATTACTTTCCCTGATATGTGGACAAATACCTGCTGCTCTCATCCATTAAATACTCCTTCAGAACTTGTAGAAGAAAACCAGCTAGGTAAACATCTAATAGTTACGCATATGCGTGTAATATAATACGCTATTAGGTGTACGTACTGCTGCTCAACGTAAATTAGAACATGAACTTGGTATCCCACCTGAACAAGTGCCACTTGAAAAGTTCAAATATTTAACAAGAATTCACTATGTCGCACCAAGTGATGGACAGTGGGGAGAACATGAAATTGATTATATTCTTTTTATGAAGGCAGATGTTACTTTAAGCTTAAATCCTAATGAGATCAGAGATATCAAATATGTCACTCCCCAAGAATTACAAGAGATGTTTAGAGATCCTAGTAAGTTTAACAATTATAAGTCGTCGTTTATTAATTTTGTGTAGATATTCCAATGACACCTTGGTTTAAACTTATTTGTAATACATTCTTATTTAAATGGTGGAATCAAATTGAAACAATCGAGACAACTGAACAAGATGACACTATTCACCGCTTAGGATTCTAATAATAAAAACGTTTTTTGATACTATTTTAAATAATTGCGATCTGTGCTGCTCCTCCTTGCACGTGTAATCTAACACAAAATAAAAAAATAAAAAACAATTTTATTTTGCACGCCTTTTTTATTTTTATTTTTTTTTCTTCCTCTTTAATGTCTAATGAGCCTCATCCGTGGCTACCTATGCCAAGTGGAATCTCACTTGATCAGCATTCTTTTACTGTAGACGTACTAAAGCAACTTGATTGTGAAACAACCACACCGTCAGCCATAGTTGATATATCAAACGTAGAAGTACATACATGTGCATAATGATAGATAAACAACATATAGAGAGAAGATATTAACGCCTTTTCAATAGATAGAAAGTATTCATTCCATCACAACCACTAATTCAACTGCAGAACCATCCAACGAACAAATCGCCACTGAACAAACCACCGGTGGACAAACCACCAACGATATACCCCAAAATAGACGACGATCAGCAGGAGAGTTGATACGTAAATCATCTTTATTTTTAACAAAGAAAAGACCCCTTACATGGACCCTGAAAAAAAGGAAGAGCACTTGTCCCCCTCTTCAAGACATCTTTACTCCTTCCCAGCCTACAAAAAAGTGAGCAAGATTGCTATTAACGCCACTCTCTCTGCCACTCCTTCACGAAATATGAATGATATGCAACCACTAGTTATTACACATTATCCACCAAAACCATTAAAATATTCTCCAGTGGAGCCACTACCTGAACAGAATCATAACGAAAGTAGAAAAAGCAAGACTTTGCATCGTTTATCCATACCATTATTAAAAATGACCGCAGCGTTACAGCAACATGAAAATAATAATACACGTAGTAGAAGAAGATCTGATTCAGACGTTGTTTATACTACTGAACAAGAAAGCAATTCGTTTTTATCTAAAAAATGGAATAAATTTGTCAGTACTTGGAAAAAAGGTTTGAAAAAGAAAAAAAATGAACCAAATATTCATTTGTAATATTTCGTTTTGTAACAGATTGAATAAAAAATAGTACGAGCAAGCTTTCATAGTATTTGCTCTTTTTTTTTTTGTATAAACTAAACTTTTTGGTTACTTTTCTTTATTCATTGTCATGTCAGATACCAATTGCCTGTGTGTAACTCCTACATTTGGGATCAATCAATGAATATCCATCGTGTGTTCGTTATGATGGTAAATCTTGAATTTTATGGTTACGATATAAATGTGTGATGTTTTATGGAAGCTTTATTCTTGTTAGATTGTCATGGTTGTTATTTTTATACAGTTGTATTCATAAAACGAGACTATGCAAAGACAGCAAGGTAACACATGAATAATACAACAAAGCTTTTCAGTTCTTATTGGTTTCTTCTAAAAGTTTGTGCATTAAAAATTTCTATTTTGTGTTTTTCTATTTTATTTTTATGTGCAAGAATTTCTCTTTCTGTGTATTCAAAGCTTTATTTTTTCGTACGCCTTGGCTTTTAATTTTTATTTTGAGACGTAATCCCACATAAAGATGTACCCTTTTGATCATACACATTGCTTCAACATTACTAATGAGATTCCCTGTGCTCATTGAGATGGAAGTTGAAGAATAACAACAGAATGATATGTACGAAACTGCTTGTTTGGAATAGTACGAATGACAACTAGACAGGAAAGAGAAGTCTTTAAAAAGAAGCAGGGATCAAATCTAAATTGAGTTAGCTGTGAAAATTCTCCCCAGGAAGTGAGAAAATTGAAATCTAAAATAATGGTATTACTGATTGCAGAAGCTGAACAAGTTCAATGTGAGCTAAAATTAATCCACATACCTATTATAAGAACTAGAAGTTGGTATTGTCCTTATATTCCTTTCAGGTACAATAACTACAAGAACTTACCATGAAGTAAGGATTATTGGTAAGACAAGCAGCTTTGATCCTTGACATTATTATGAAAACAGCTTAATACTGTTTGAATCTGTATAAGAATGACGAGAAAAGCGTTTGCTAGGTATCAAAAGTTGCTACTTGGAAGGAACAATAGCAAATTCAAAAGACAACATACAGACTTCTTTTGCGGATCCTATGATAAAAATAAAGTTCCAATGTTCCAAGAAGCAGGAGATGTATTATTTACTGCTTTCTCAGATAGAAAACTGGTTATTATTTCTGCTTTTCACAAACATGTTATTCAGCATACATCTCTTACTCTAAGAAGCCTGAAAAAATTATTACTGCCAGAACAGTTGAGAGTATCCCTAATCAAGGAAGGGAGAAAGAATTGAAATGGATGGCGGATAAAGAAATGGACTGATATGCTCATTACGTTTTTATTGACGAGAAAGGATTTAATATGCATGCCCAACGAAAATTTGTCAGATCATAACGGTAATGCGCTTGATATCTTACAGAGATTATTTTGATGAGTACAAAGAGCACTTTAAGTTGATTTATGAAAAAGGAACTGAAAGTGGCTTAAACTATGAAAGAATTGAACGTATCTACTTGAACTATTCAAGATACTGTTCAGCGAAAGCCTGCTGAAAATCTCGTTAGAAGACTGCCAATTCTAAGTGAATAGTATAAGGCATTTTAAATTCATTTGATCGATAAGAAACCAGCGTTGGCTTTAAATAATGAATAATCCAGTAGTTCAAGCCATGTATTCAGACATTTTTAGAATGGCCATGAACAGTCATGTGAAAGAAAAATTTATTTCTTTTCATTCCTCTTCGTCTTTCTTTATCTCATTTAGTTCCTAAATTAATTTTTTTTAAGAAAACGTGTTATTGACGATATCAACAGTGGAAGAAGTAGAAGGGACTAAAAGTCATACAGACCAGAGATGTCTTTGACTAGTCATATTGAAGTTAAGAATGTGCCCTATGCCTCAAATTCGCATCAGCATTTCTTTAGCTAGTGACATTAAGTTACATGTTGTATAATTGACGTCAAACTCATTTACGCAACTGGGTCTAATGATAAGGCTCTTCTGTTGTGATAAGGATTATAAAACGATGCATCATCAGCTTCATTATCAAAATGAACATGACAATAAGTGCGAGAAGAAGAGTAACCGAATGTATTAAAAGCTACCTTAGTTTCTATTAAATATTATATCGCACTTACTACGTTGAGCTTGCTGCTAGTGGTTATTTTTAATGTAAAGTAGAATTTTTTTAAAACGAATTTGATATATGTCAAAGGTTTAGATAGAGTTCTGTTCCAAAATCAGTAGTAATTCTGGATACAAGTTTATTTAAATGATTACCAGATCTTGTTAAGTAGATCAGTCTGTTTTGAATAAAATAAGAAGGGAGTTATAATGAGAAATATTATACACTATTTCCAGAAATTAAAGTCGTCGTGACTTGTCGCAATGACATATAAATTGTATTATAAAACTTTACAAAATGCGACTTTAATTTCTGAAAATAGTGTATTCAAGGGGTTTATTGCTCTTGCTGCCAAAGTTAACATGCTACAAGCTGGACAGTAAAGTATTTTTTATTATTTTTGTTAAAATATGGAATTATCATTTAAATATAAGATTTGTTTGGAACTTCAGAATTTTTATTTTTGAAAGGAAGCAATGTAAGGTTCAAAGGTAAGAAAAAAAAAGATGATGCCTGTTTATTGAATGTAAGCTACATCAAGATTATTTTCAATGAATTTGAATGGATGGAAATGAAAGCGTTGCATTCTTAGTAGCGTCTTTAACTAAAAGAGGGAAAGTCAAGCATTGAGTATTAACTGACAACTTTTTTCATTTTCAATTATATGTTTTAATAGCATATTTTCATTTACTTATGACCTTTGTTTACTCCCCCTTCCCCTTTTTTTTTTTATTCAATTACGCAAGCAGTAATTCAAGTAAATCAAAGAAAAAAAAAGCGATTTCGATAAATTGAACTACATTAATCATTAGCTATGAATTGATTTATATCAAATAGTAAACCAAGTTACTTTCATTTTAGGATGAGGCAAGATTCCAATTACAAATAATCTCCTATCTCCTTTTTCCCTTTTTTTTTCTATTTTTTTTAGTGTTTGGATCATGTGCTTTTGTTTAAATTATACTCGTTCTTTATTTACATACATACATCATAGTTATTTTCTGTCAGCCTTAAAAGAGTAACACAAACAATCAAGTTTTTTATGCAAGTCTTTTATAGATAAAATTAATTAGCACCTAATGGTTTCCCCCTCTCTCAAAATTCACTGTTAATCCACCATTTTTTTTATATTTTATTTTTTTACATAGAAAATACTATTAAAAAAGAATATGACTTTACTTTTGGATTTATTATTTACTTGTCTGAATTGGTATTCCATGAGGGTTACACACGGAAGCTGATTTCTCTCCCTTTTTTTTCCTTTTTATTTTAATGAATCCTATTCTTTCACCTAAAATATATTCTATGAGGGTTATGAAGCTAAGATAAGAAAAGATACAAGATCAAAGACAAGTCTTGTTTTGGTTTTGTATATACTTGAAGGTGAATAGAAAGGATATATAAATAATTAGTGTTTCATATGAAAATCATGCAGATAAAGAAAAGAGCTGTACAAACAAGCCAAAAAAAAAGTAATGTCTTTTCATATAACTTGAGGTTTGTTAAAAAGAGAAAAAGATTCTATTCCTTCAAACATAGATTATGACTTGTATCCCTTTCTTGTTGCTTTTATAATAAATCAATAAAGAGAATAATGATTGTAAACAAAGAAAATGGTTTACGTTTTTTTTTCTTTTTTCTTTTGTTTATCAGTCAGTTTAGAACGTTATTTTCTCCCTTTTACCGTTCCTTTGCAGTTGAAAAAGAAAGAATTCTTGGAAAATAAACAAAAAAAATGGCCCGACCCCTCAAGCAAAGTTATTTAAAGAGCTTTTTTTCCTTACTTTTTTTTTTCTTTCTTTATCAAATCAAATACTCTTCACTCTAAAACTAATGGCTTGAATCCTCTTCTTTCTAAATGGTGATGGTCTGAATGCTCTCTTATCAATCACTCTTTTGCTTTTGATGCTTCCATAATCTATCTTGCTACACTGCTCCTATGAAATCAAATGGCTAAAAGTAAAATGATTTAGAAAAGATAATAATGATTAGACACTGAACTGACTACATACATTTAGTTACTGATGCTACAAAACAAAGATCCTTTTTATCTTTTTGGTGCGCTTGTTCTCTATACAATCACTGACTCTCTTTGTAAGATATGTGCTGCATGTGTTTTGTCTTGCCCCTTCTCCAAATATATCTTTTTACATCAAGAGCTCTTGGCCTGATAGTCTGGTACCTTGAAGCGATAGGTGGGTAAACAATTCAAGTAGCAAACAGTTTGCAGCATTCACGCTGTAGCTTAAGGCTGACCGAGTTGTTGCTTCTTGGCTTAGTGGACCCATTAGACCCGAAACAGGCTATATGGGATAACATTCCGTACCATTCCAGGTGGGCAAACTCGCCGCGTAACTTGAGCAGGGGAAGCGATATGAGACTGGGGCGTCCTAGAGGCACTAAAAAAACATTTTGCTTTACATATTCTTACTGGTTGGTCTATTTGTCATCTTCAAAATAATCATTCTAGTTAATCAATTCTTGTTTATCTTGATCTACATCATCTTGTTCAATCACTTGTTACTCTCTAAAGCCATTTTTAAATAACAATCATTTTAAACATAACAAGCCATTTATAACTCACATCTATCCAAAATAAAACTTAAACTTACAAGCGCACCTAAAAAAACTTGCAGTCCTTTACCCAGTCTCATATCTTTCTCTTTCTCTATCTCTCTTTTACTTTACTCAATAGAAAAGTATTTTCTCTTGTAAAAAAAAAAAAAAAAAAAAAAAAAAAAAAAAAAAAAAAAAAAAAAAAAAAAAAAAAAAGAGAGAGAGAGAGAGAGAGATCGATTTAATACTTTTTTAGATTAATAACATATTGAGGTATAAATCAAGAATACAACTATATTTGTTATATCTATTAATAGTGAATTTGTGTCTTCGGATAGAACTAGAGGCATACATAAGACCAATCTATCAATTACACATAAAACCTTAACATTCATTCAAGTTAAAATCTATTGACCAATTTGAAACTTTCATTGGATAATTTGTATCGGTAACTAAAAATCATAACCACTGTCAGAAAAAAAAAGGGGAGGAACTGATTTTCGTAGTAATAACTTGACATGTCACGCTTACCATTCTTTTCCGGTAGTCGGTTTATTCACAAGAAACACGACGATCTAAATAACTATTAAATGAAATTAGTTGTCGATTAATATCTCTCAATTGAGTCAACAAATGATTGAAAAGAAAATTATACACTTTTGTTTTTGGGATGTCTGCAAACTATGAGAAAGAATCTCTTGGTAGAAATATACAGATTTCTCTATTATATATACAATCGTGAAGAATGCATGTTGAAAATAGTACACATTGTGCTTATCAATGTTGCAGGCAAATATGATGTGACGAACGACGTAATGAGCTTAAGCATTTATTACATTTGAAAACGTTGAATTTATCAACTCCATAGCATCTAGTCCAGGCACAAAATTATTAGATGTCACTGGTGGAACTGGTAAATAGAGAGAGAGAGGGAGAGGGAGAAAAGAAGGGTAGTCAGACCATTTTTGTTCTTGCATCACTCCTTTTTTTTTGTATAGGTGCTATTGCTCTTCGATTTTTAGATTATTGTAAAAATTTGCATAGAATCTGTTGCTTTAGTTGATATCAATCTTCATATACTTGGAGAAAGGAGATTCAAGACAACACCTTATGCTTACAGTAAATATTTTTGCATCGTTTTTTTGTTTTGTAAAATCTAATTTTATATCTGATAGTCAACCAAGCAAACTTCTTGGTATAGTATTGCTTATTTATCAAGTTCAATTGGGCGCCTGGTGTTTGTTACACGATCACTCGCCCCAGACCAGATCAATGACAAAAGAAAGATATAGGAAGTAAGAAAACTTCTTTTGGAATCACGGACGAACAAGGTCAATGGAACAATAAGTGGAAGATGGCGACATATTAACGTTTTGAGAGTCAATTCAGGAGAAGCTGACCATGTGAAGAGTCAAATATGTGTATCCATAAGATGGGGAAAGTGATTTGATTCAAATAGGATGGAGCATATAGTTTATCAGCAAAAGGTCCAAGCGGTCACTGCACAGCTTGAATGAGAAATCCTTGTTTGTAAAAGATTTAAAAGGAATGGTATCAATGGATCTAGGTATTTGTTGTTGATTGTGCATATTGAGGTAGGAGATTACATGCTTTTTTATGTGTATCTGAGTCGGAAACTACCCAAGGTGTCATCTTATGCAAAGGTTACGCTCAATTCTTGTCATTGGTAACCATAAAATAGGTTCCAATGAAATAGTGAGATGGTAGCATAGCAACTTGAAATTTTTATTTATCTTTCCATGTCCTGTTCCAGAAATCACTTTTTCAATAGATTTGAAGCTCTTGAAGTTGAGTTTTTCAATTAAAGGAGGACAGTGGTTGCGAGAAAGAAAAAAAATGTAAGAACAAATTTACTAGTAAAATTAATATCTTGGGTCTGTATTAATCTGTTTTACGGTCTTGTGATTTGCACCACGCTATATCTAAACTCCAAACATAAAAAGAATGGTAGTCAATTAGATAAAGCTGAGTGATTCAAATAAAGATGCATGCAGCTTCATTTATTTATTTATTTTGAATTTTAAAATATATCCTCCTTTCTTTTATACACAAATTTCATTTTCAATCTGTGAGATGAATCACATTTTGTTTGATACTTGAATAAACATAATTGACTATGTCTCTCTTTTAAACTGTCCTTCATCAAACAGAGATATTTGAATAAAAGCATAAAAGGAAGCACATATGGTGTTACATGTCAAAATATCTATGCAAATCGCAAATCAAGTACAACACACGTGTACACATTGGTCTGATGTAAACAGTGGAATAGTTTAAAAACTTAAAACTCAGAGCAGAAATTTTTACTCACAAATTTTTCTGCTTAATATTTATATTTTTGGCCAATTTATTTTTCCCTTCTCTTTTTTTTTTCTTTAATATGAGGACATCAGCTTTATTTTGTATTTCACTATTCACAGGGAGTGTATTAGCAGCTCAACAACAACCATTCTTAATACATTATGCCAATGTTACTACTACTGTGACTACTCATGGTCGCTATCTCCATATCACAGACATTCATGTAAGACATAAGAATAAATTACTTTTTGATATTCATTGCTTGACGGTAGATGGATAAACACTACTTGAAAGGCGCAACTATAGCTTCAAACTGTCATCGTGAACCACGCAAACACAAGAAAAAGAAGCAAAAAGCGGGGTTATTAGCGGGTCCTTGGGGTGCACCCAATACAGGATGTGATGCACCACCTCGATTGGTCTATCATAACATTGATTACATTGCCAATGAATGGAAAGATAAAATTGATTTTGTGATCTGGACAGGTGACAATGCTAGGTAACTGAGGCTGTAATTTTATGACGTCGCTAATATGCAGCTGAGCAGACATGATGGTGATGCGCTTATCACCAGAACAAAAAAGGAAATTATTGGTTATAATCGTAAAGTGGCTCGGTTATTAAAGAAAGCATTTACTTTGGATGATGATAGAACGTTACCCATTGTACCTTGTATAGGTAAATCATTATAAATATTATAAAATCAAAAACTAAAGTTTAGTAAAGGTAATAATGATGTTCATCCTCATAATGAATTGAGAGGTATCAAACATAATCCTCAATTAGAAGAATTCAGTGTTCTTTGGAAGGATTTTATTCCTGAAGGTCAAATAAAATCATTCAAAAAGGGTGGTTACTTTGCTATAGACGTAGCGCCTCGACTCCGTGTCCTTTCACTCAACACACTCTATTTCTTCTCATCCAACGATGTTGCCAGTACCTGCAGTGATCCTAAAGGACCCGGTCATCGTCATGTCAAATGGATGCGAAAACAATTGAAGAAGGCTCGTAAGGATGATGTGAAGGTGATCATTATCGGGCATGTTCCTCCTACAGTAAAGTCATTCAAGGATAGCTGTCTGGATGATTACATTAAATTGTCTACTAAATATGCTGATATCATCACTGGCCATATGTATGGTCATGCTAACATGGACCATTTTCAAATCATTGGCAAAAACTTGGATGGCAGTAGTTCATCGCCTTTTAGTTTTATTGAAAATCATGATTCTGCTGCTGATGACGATGATCATCAAGTGGCTGTACAAAAAAAGAGAAAGGACGCTGGAAGATTTATTCAAACACTCAAGAGACAATACCGTCAAGCCAAAAAGGCTCGATACACTGAAAACCTTGTCGTCATCAACATCGCGCCTCCTATGATTCCTCTCTTTTACCCTACTTTTCGTATCAACGAATATGAATCGGATCTCGATTCACCTCAATTTGGTAACTGGCTTCGATACACACAGTATTATTCAAACTTGACTCATTGGAATGAAGTTCACATGGCACCCCAATTTGAAATTGAGTATGCAACAGATAGAGACTATAACATGACAGATCTTACCACTGAAAGCTGGCTTGATTTTGCTGCAAATATTAGCTCAAAAAAGGGCAAGGATGTTTGGAAATCCTATTTGGATAATATGTTTGTACAGACAAACAATCAATGGTACGGTCAGAGTATTGGTGATGAAGATCGATCCTCTGTAATCAACCAATGGTGGAATTGGTTCTTGAATAGATTTGGATAGATAAAAAGAATTGCATACAATTCCATTATAGAATATCTACAAATAAACAAAAAAATACCATAAGAAATATACAGATTATGAAATAAGTTTATTGAGATGTAGCAAAATCATAGTTGATGAATTAAAGCAGTGTATAATGTTCAGTTGTGATCATTGGTAAGTATAAGTACTGCTCTTGATGCAGTAGCAACCGTTTTGTTGCAGCTTTAGAAATTGTCTTGGTGGTGATGTTCATAGCTGGACAATTGTGTTGGTACCCATCATCGCTATCGAGATTTTAATAGGGAAGATAAAATATGAGACAAGTAACAGCAGGGTTATTACTTGTATCTCTGGACTTGCAAATGTAAAGCCTCATTCCATTGCATTCAAAAGTTCTGATACAAAAAAATACAATATTCACCCTTAAACCTTTTGGCCTCCTGCTTTGTTTTCACATCTTTTTTCAACCTCTTATTTCATTTCACTACAAAGCAAACACTCATTTTCTTTTTAAAAAATAAAAAAAGAAATTGATATTATCTGTCATATAAACTTTACGATTTATTCAAAATTGAATTGTCTATGTAGTAATAACTTTCATAGGGAAGTATGAGCCTATTAATTAATTTAAGTAAATCAGTTTGTTACAATAAATCTAATCTTGTCTTTACCGTCATTGGGAGGAACAAAGTCTTCAGAGATCTTCCATTTAGGCTTGAGACCAAAGTTAGAAGTAGGAGGAAGCTTGTTGACAGAATAAAGTTGACGGGAGTTCAACACTTCAACAAGGGGTTTAGTTTCAGTGGTGGTGGCTACATCACTTGCTAATTCTGGGGTAAGACTACACAAAGCAAACATGAATACGGATCGTTCCTTTGTTTTTTTTCTTTTTTTTAATTACCTAGGCTTGACGGAAGCACCTTCAAGAAGACCAGCAACCTCCTTTTGAGTGTATACAGCTAAACGAGGATAGTTTCTGCGAGTGTCACGCTGGAAATAATAGTTGTTGCTAATGTTGGAAGCTTCTGACTTGGGATAAACATATTTTTCAGGTCGAGAACTATTATGATGAAGTTTTTAGTTGGGAAATTAAATGAAAGAAAAAAGACTTTACGCAACAGCAGGTGTACGGAATTTGCCGACAACAGGCATACCGTCTGTTGATAAAGGATTCTAATTTTTTTAAAGTTGTGAATTATTTTTGTACATTGTACATTTTTGAAACTTACAACAGAAAAATATTTCTTAACCCAAGACCAAGTCTTAGAATTCCACGACATAATGTAACGAAAAGTTTCTATAGAAATTATATAAAATTCAGAAACACAATCATGAAATGGTTGTTGTATTAATTCACCTTTAAAGTGTGATAAAAAAATTGTAACATCTCAGGCTGGTAGTTTTTTTTTTTGAGCCTGAAATTCGGGATATAAACATAAAGATGATGTCACGAATTTCTACAGTTAAAGAGACTAGGTTGGGCCAATGAAAAAAATTTGGTCAATTTAAGATTGAATTGGGATACGGTTGCCAAAATGGGACACAGATGGGAAAAAGTGGGACAAAGGAGAGACAGAATGTTAGTTTTTTTTGGACGAATAATAATTGATTTTAAAATGTTTAACTCACCTTTTTTTGGAAAAAGCGAAAATGGAAATCAGACACAGGAGTTTTGTAGATTGAAGGTGGTTAGTACATTATCCGTAAGCTTAAGAAAAAAAAAACTTGTCCAACTTACACTGTACAGAAGTATGAGAGAGTCATATCAATCACACGGAAAGCTGGCCACTGGGATCTAACTAACGCACAAAGGCATCGAGACGCTGATTTTTGTTTTTTGCAGCAAATAAAAATATATCCAGTATGTTATGAGCAGCCATGATGTCACGATTCCATATGATATTGCAATTGTTTTGCTTACACTTCAATACCGTATGTACTCTTCGTTTTGATTTGGCGGTTACAACATTGTCTACGTTTCTAGTCTTGCATTTGTTGCAGATTTGGCTTGTTAAGTATTCATCCACCATGCAAATATCAAGCTGCTTTCCACAATATTTTTTCAAAGCCTTCTTAATCATCCGTATAGGAGCAGATTTATTTCCACGGAGGCTGGAACCAAACATACCATCACCAAAAGCAATGATGGTTTTCTTGGATCTTTTTTCGTGATCAATGGGAGCAGAAGGATAGTATCTATTCTCTTTCTTGGTAGATGTTCTTACGCCTGTAGTTGCTTTTTCATCGTATTTGACACTACCGTGAATGAAGCGCTTACAGATCTCATGAACACCTTTTTGTTTTCTCATGTAGCATTTGAACTTCAGCTTTGACGACCTACACAGATTTTTGCATGTTGCTCAAGTAAACAAGTGAAAAAAAATCATGTTTTTATTTATCAAGATTTTTCATTGTAGTAACTTGTAATATCGTCATATAAACTTAGTCTTTCTTTGCAAGCTTTTAAAAATTCTGTCATATTGGATGTCTTCAACGAGCTTAAATTAGAAATTTTCAAAAACTGAGCCTTGTGTTGTTCTTGATGCTTTTTTCGTATAGAATTCGCATCATTATAGCCACACAGATGATAGTACTCATCCAAGCTTGTAGTCCTTTGCCTTCCGGATGTATCGACGGCAGTTACAAGTGTGGCAACACCAGGATCTACTCCCCAAATTTCACAGCCATTTTCAATATCTTCGAGGAAGTCCTCAGGCTGTTTTCCCAGTAGAGTATCTATTTGTTTTTTCTTCCTCACTCTAGAAAAAAGGAAAGAAATCGAATACCCATCGGTATATATAACGTTTCTATGTATAACTTGATTAAATTAAGGCTCTTATTTTTCAATTCAATTAAGCTAACTTACTGAAACTGTTTTTTCCCCTCTGAAAGGCTTTTTCGAGTTCGAAATCCCATTTTGGAAAAGTTAAAAAGCCTATAGTAGAAGTCTGAAAGAGCCGATTTATCTTTAACACCTTTTGGGATATTTTCAATACCAGATTGCTTCAACAGTCGCCAGAAAGCTTGGGCATCTATTTGTATTGACTTCATAGCAAATGAGTATACAGGCAAGATGGAAAAAAAGCGATAGCCTCGCCGATCCGTGTATTTAGCAGGCGTGAATGTTCCATCTTCAATTCTAGACTGGATACTTGTAATAAACTTCAAAAGAGCAGGTAAATGGGGCTCAAGCTTCTCTAATTTTTTCCCAAGCACTAGTGGTATTTTTGAATTAATGCTTTGCAGTACTTGTTCCTGTAAAGACTTGAAGCTTCGTCTATTGAGTATTGAAGTAAACGTGAGTTCTTTTAACTTCCTATAAATGTAGGACTTGGAGGCAAAGGTGGCTGGTTTTTCTTCCATAATATACACCTTCTCATTTATCTTTTGCTGAAGATAGAAAAACCATTTGAAGAATTCATGAGGTTTGGAGTACAGGTCTTCCGCATCGCAGTTCATTGTCTGATATCGACTCCATAATGCATTCATCTTCTCTATGGTTTCTTCTAAACATTGATTTCTTTCTAAAGATGAGGGCCATATTATTTGCTGTTTCTGCTTTAATGTATAAACATAGTGAGAAAGTGCTTTTCTTTGGGCAACTGATAATCCTTTGCAATAGAAGGGAGAAGACATATCTGAAAAAGCTTCCAGAAAAAAGCGGGTTGTTCTCCTTTCATGGTTTTCACATACATGGTTGCGTATGAGTACATCGTATTGTTTACACATAATAGACAAAACAGACGAATATCCAATACTCTTGAGGGATTGCAGTATTGTTTCATTGACTTGGCATTCGTTGCAAAATTCAACAAAGTAATCTTGACAGTATTTAGGGACTTTTTTGCCATTGCCAGTTACAACAGTGAAAATAGAATAGACAAGGGTATGATCAATAATTGGTACTTGTTCCCCCTTATTTAAAAGCTTCAAAAAAATATAGTTCATAAATAGTGAGCCTACGTGGATCGCTTTAGTTGTGTAGGCCACTACTGAAGCAATCTTTTCATAAACTCTTGTGTCCGTACATATATTTTTTAAGGAGGATTTGATTGCAAAAGTTTCCTTTTTCTCATCAGGATTGCGAGATGGCTCCTTTTGCTTCTTTTTTGGGCAAAGGTTGGATGATGATCTTGAGTGAGTATTCAACCCGCAAGAAGGACATGTCTTTTCTGTATTGCTTTTTGTTTTCATTCTAAAGTCCTGCAAAGCAAGTTGTTTATCTATTTTCTTCTGTATTTTTTTGGAGGTAGGAGGAAGAGCACTAGGAGCCTGTGAAGTAGAAGCTTGTGAAGTAGAAGCTTGTGAACCAGAAGCAACTGAAGTGGTCAGAGCAGATGTAACTGATATATTATCAGAATTGACTTCTTGAAAAAAAAAGTAAGGAACACGATACCTCGCAATGTGTTATTTTGGTACTTACTCTTTAAAATCTTTCTTTTTGTTGACGAGCTCTTCGCAGGATCATCTTTATATCTTCGCTTCATTATCTATTATAAGCTTCAGAAAGAAAATAAATGTTTATAGATTTATTCAAGTTCTGTTACTTTCTATTGAAATCCTTAATGACCAATGAAAATTTATTGATTAATTGCTTTGGAGCATCTCAAAACTATAGCTTGTGGCGATCCAGCGTAATTACTAGTCATATGCTTTTCTTGACTATTTAATTAATAGACTGGCAGATAATGTAATTGGCTATACGGCTTATGTAATGTTATAAGATAATAAGCATTTTGCATAAAATTTATTCTACCTCATATTTTGTAATATACACAGTGGGGGCTAAGTAAATCTGTCCATTTTGAAGATGAATATTCATAACTTAAGCAATGGTTTCAGAAATTACTGCTTTGTCCGATTTCCATTTTCGCTTTTTCCAAAAAAAGGTGAGTTAAACATTTTAAAATCAATTGTTATTTGTCCAAATTCACGGTCGAACAAGTCTCCCGAGAATTGTTTGAGACCCTATCTCCAACTTGGACTATCATGCCCCAGCGGCGATTCCGTCGACCTTGCAACGCATGAACAAAGGTCAAAAGAATGAAGATCAGTCTTTAAAACAGTTTCAATACTTAGTCTCGGCGATACTTCGCCCACTAGATATCTTAGCTCATGAGTTAGCCACCAATGAAGCTAACAATCAACATCTTGAAAAGTACATGCTCATGCTACGAGACGTACGCAAACTTGTTCTAAACGTTTCCTCTTCTTTAAATAACGCACGTAATAATGTTGCTATGCGGGCATTCAATCCTGCTTATTCTATCAAAAGAGATGACGGCTCTTGCACTTTACCACTTTCTGAATTCCAATCAGCTCTTACCCAACAAACCACGGAGAGAAAGAATCTACGTGAGGCTACCTATCGTAGACGTAATTATCGCCCTTCTAGTGCTTCTATTGGCAGCGATAATCCGTTTTTTCGATCGGGTCCGTCCTCTCAGCAGGGCGGTTACTCCTTCAACAACAACAACAACGGCTTCAACAACTCAGGCAACAACAGTTCAACTTCCAACTACAACAACAACAGCAGCATCAACAACAATCACAACAAAAAATCCAACAATCCTTTTCGACAACAACCTCAACCAAACCAAAGACAATAAACTCTTCCGTGGTAGGGGGCCGTCTACAATGGTTCGCTTCCGAATGGCAGCAGATTTCCAACAGCAACTTCGTCAACACCACCATTGCTCAAGGTTACCGAATTCCATTCGTTCAAACCCCCCCTACCACAACTACACCTCACCCCATCATCTCGTTCTCCAAGGATCAAACATGTCATCTGGATCAAGCAATTCAAGACTTACTGAAGAAGAACGCGATCGAAGAGGTCTCTTCCACGCAAGCGAATCAAGTCCCCGGTTTCTACAGCTCGATGTTCGTCATCCCCAAGAAGAACGGAGGGATCCGACCGGTTTTCAACTTACGCAAGCTCAACGAGTATATGGACCCGCCCCACTTCAAGATGGAAACAATCAGGGAAGTAGCGCATCTTATTACATACAAAGATTATTTGGTATCGATCGACTTAACAGACGCTTTTCTTCATATAGCTATCCATCCAGAGTCTCGAAAGTACCTCAGGTTTTGTTGGAAGTCAAAGATCTACCAATGGTGTACCACACCCTTTGGTCTCTGCTCGATTCCGTTTGTATTCACCAAAGTTTGTCGCCCCATTCCCGACTGGGCTCGCTCAAAATAGATCAAACTTTCGGCATACTTAGACGATTGGTTACTGATAGCACTTACCAAGGAAATCGCTTTGCAGCAGACACAACTGGTTCTCAACAAATTGCGCCAATTGGGCTGGATGATCAACGAAGCAAAATCAATCTTGGTTCCGACTCAGCGATTGGAACACCTCGGTTTCGTATTGGACACAACTACTATGAAGGCGGAACTCTCGAAGAAAAAGGTTCGAGACTTGAAGAAATCAATTTTACAAGTACTACGACATCCTTTGAAACAGACTCCCAGATTGATACACAGTTTAACGATGCGTCTACAGTCGTCACTGTTTGCGATTCTTCCGGCTCGTTTGTACACAAGACGCCTACTCAACTTCAAAAATCTGGCAGTGAAATCTCGTTCGGACTGGGACACGCCTCAACCACTCGACAAAGAATCAATCCAAGAGCTGACATGGTGGTACACCAACTTGGAGAAATGGAACGGACGGTCATTTATCCCCACTTGTCCACAGGAAACAATATTTGTCGACGCGAGCGACACGGGCTGGGGATGCTCGTGGAACAAGCAGACCACTCATGGTTACTGGACTCCAACGGAAGCGAGTCAATCAATCAATTGGCGAGAACTGAAGGCAGCTTGGTTGGCGATGCAAGCATTCCCGTCTCTGAAGAACACCACCATATTGATCAGAACCGACAATATCACCAGTTTAGCGTATATCAACAAACAGGGCGGCACTCGCTCCCTGCCTCTCCTCAACTTAGCGATCGAAGTGTGGAATTGGTGCCTAGAACGCAATATAATCATACAAGCCCAACACATTCAAGGGATTCATAACAGGGTTGCCGACTTCGAGTCTCGTCGTCAGTTCCAGAAGAACCAATGGCAAATTCTCCCCTCGGTGTTTGCAGCTCTCCAACGACTTTGGGGTCCGTTCGACGTAGATCTGTTTGCGGACCGTACGACCTTCCTCCTTCCAAAATACGTGTCTTGGCTTCCAGATCCGGGAGCGTGGCATGTCGACGCCTTTACTCTGAACTGGAGAACTCTGCAGAAACCTTTCATCAATCCTCCGTGGAACCTGATCTCTCGGGTACTAGCCAAGATTCTCCGGGACCAAGTCTCTCAAGCAGTACTGGTGGTGCCGTATTGGACAAGTGCTATGTGGTTTCCTCTCCTTTGCTCCATGGCCAAAGCTCCTCCTCTTTTTCTGCACCATTCCCAAGTCCAATCAACAACGGTCAACAATGGCCATCCTCTTGGAACGAATCCGCATTGGAGGCTGTCCGTGTGGAGTGTCTCCGGTCTAAATTTGTAAACAAAGGCCTTTCAGAATCTGCCATCCAATCCCTCATGCTGAAATACATTACCAAGTCGGCTACATCTAAGAATTATTTAAAATATCAGTATATGTTCATTGAATGGTGTTCTCAACAACATATTACTGTCTCTACCTTTACTTCAGCTCATCTTATCAATTTTCTTTCACACGTCAAAGAGCTATATCATTGGCGACCCTCAACATTAAAGTTAGTCCGATCTGCTATTACGCATCTGAACGCGCAACCGAATACTATTTCCAAGTGCAACTTGATCAATGGCTTTATCTCATCGTTAGTCCAACAACAGGACCCAGTACGTATTCATCGTACAAAAATTAGCCTCCAGCCTGCAATTTGCTATGCCAAGTCTATCCCCTCTTCCATCACCACTCCTTGGTCTGTGCTTCAATCAAAGCTGGCTTTCCTACTGGGTGTAACTACCTTTATGCGTCCTTCAGATCCTGCACGCATTTCATTAGAATCTTGCAAAATCTCTGGTTCTCACCTTTTTTTCCAGGTAGTTGCTCCCAAAGAAACTCGCCAACGACGTCGCATTATCAAGAATTACACAGTACGTTCTCATACTGATCCTGATCTGTGTCCGGTACGTCTCTTCCAAATCTTGCAAACACATCCTATTTGGCGTTCAGTCGCTGGTTGTTCCACGGCTTTGTTTTTCTCGGACCGAGGTGCCCCCCTTTCCTCAGGAACACTTTCCAAGTGGTTACATCACCGCTTTATCAGCAAAGTCACGTCTGAACCCACTACTCTCCGTTCATTGGCTTCCTCTGCTGCTCTTGACGCTGGCATTTCAAAGGATGATATTATTGCACTCGGCAGTTGGAGCAATTCGCATGTATTTGACAATCATTACCGTCGTAACCACATGCTTTCAGTCGATTTCACTTCCACGCTTCTGACTTCTCCTGCTGGTACAAACATTCCGACCTCTGGTTTAGATAGCTCATATGCAGAATTGCCTGTTGTTAGCAAGTCTGATGATGATGGTGATGATGATGATGATCTATATGGATGCTATGGACTCTCTGGATGAGCAACAGTAACCATCCTAATTTGTTTCCGACGGTCTCAAACAATTCTCGGGAGACTTGTTCGACCGTGAATTGATATTTAGGCCTGAGGAAACAAATTAGGAAGGTTACTTCCCTCCCCTCTTTGGTTTTCTATTATTATTTCCATTTCCCACCCCTCACTTTCGTCGAGCTCAAAGATTATAGAAATATTATTTAGTTCAGTAAAACTTTATATCTTTTTCGCTGAAAATTAATAAAAAGAAGATTCTAGCAACAGTAACCTTCCTAATTTGTTTCCTCAGGCCTAAATATCAAAAAAAAAAAACTAACATTCTGTCTCTCCTTTGTCCCATTTTCCCATCTGTGTCCCATTTTCACATTGGTGTCCCATTTTGGCAACCGTGTCCCAATTCAATTTTAAATTGACCAAAATTTTTTTTTGGTTCAAAGACGTGTTAGAGAAAAAGCAATTATTATACAGTGCGACTGATAAATTTTGTCTATTCTGAAAAAAATAAATGGCGCTACCTGATGAATGCTTAGCTGTTTGCTAGAAAATAATTGTCGCTCTTAAAATTTTACTTTGTCTTTTTGGGTCAAATCAAGTTGGCATTACTGAGGGATTATTGTCGGCTATGATGTAAAAGCTTTATTTCTTTCCTTTCGCTCTAACAATTGAATAACATAACCAAAAATACATTTTTTTTATGAAGACGAACACAATAATGTTTACAATAAGGATAGAGAGAGAGTCTTCAACCCGATGGAAAGTGTATTAACCGAAATCAGTGATCCAAACATAATACTTGAAACCATAACAAGCCAAAAGTCATATCTGAGCCTCAAACCAGCAGAGAAAGAAACTACTGCAAAAGATTCAACAAAAAAAGGCTACAGTAGTTGTCAAGAAAGCAGTGTCTACAAAGACTACAACGACCAAACCAGAGAGATATTTATTGACCGAATGATCGAGGGTCCTACGGAAAGAGGAAAAGTGACTTTGCATGCAAAGGATCTTGGAATTAATCCTCGTACTGCTATGCGCTGGTGGAAACACTATCAAGAAACTGGGAAGATAGTTTACAAAAAGTTGCAAAGAAATCCTGATCGACCCAACTCACTGGCTACTGAGTATGAGCAGCGCATTCAACAAATAGTAGAAAAAGACTCACAACTTTGTGCTGATGACATTATTGTTTCTCGGAAATCGCAGTTTGAGGACTTGAAGATTTCAAAGTCTCAAATGAACCACCACTCGAGAAACAACATGCTCACTTCAATAAAGAAGCCAACCTTCGACCCTATGACAAGAAATTCTGACAATAACTTGCAAACGAGATACAAGTGGTTCATGAATTGGAAAGGCTCGGATCTGTGTTACACCAAGAACTGCGTTTTTATTGATAAGGCTGCATTGAAGACAGCCAAACAAAAAAAAAAAAAAAAAAAAAAAAAAAGAAAGCTTACAGGAGGCAAATAGCAAAGAGCAGGCGACCTTATTATTGAAGAGCCTACTATAGTGTACGCTGGTGTGGAGGAGAGTACTGTCATCGAGAACAACAAGCCAGTAGCAAATGGTACAACTACTGCCCACTTTGCAAGATCTATAAGTGAGCTCCTTGATATCATGGACATGGACGAAAGTCTTATGGGTAGTTATCTTGTAATAAACTACTGTACTATTCATAAGTCTCATCCAATGATAAGAAAAATTGCCAGTAGAGGTTATAGAGCAATATACTTACCTTCTTGTTCGCCAGAGCTCAACCCAATTGAGCAGTTTTAGGCTATAGTTAAAGGAAAGCTCAAACATCGTCGAATGAAAACTTATCGAGTCGAAGTGCTGATGCTTGTAATCAAATTCTTTATAGCTTCTCTAGTCAAATCATCCATTGTTGTAATAAAACACCCATTTGAACATGCTTTTAAAATCATACTATGATATTTTCATAGCACCACACCTTTTTAGAATATAAACATTGTGAGAATTGGTATGATTAAAACAGTTTTATTGGTCTCAGCAAAGGACTTTTAATGGATATTTTGATCAGTGAATATATCATCATTATGCAGTGCCATTACAAGATGACGTTCCAACATTTTATGATCATCAAGTATGTCCTTAACATATTTATCATTGAGGTTTGATGAAAAAACATAAAGAACTTGACACATTAAGACGCTAATAACTTCTCGAGTCCTATCTACTATGTGTAACTACTATTCTATGTGAATCTAGAAAACAAGTATCTTCTATTGCAAGCTACTACATGGTGTAAGTTCATTGTAGGCGCATTGCTATTATTCGGCTGTAGCTATGTTCGAATAAATATACATAAATGGGATAGGAGTATTTCTTTTCAATATTTAAATCAATTTCTGGAAACACTTTTTGTTCGTATATTTCACTCGTGAAAACACATTGGAAAATGAAAGGAAAGCAAAAGGATACTTTATTCTCTTCAAACCAAAATAAACCATCTAAGAGCGAAAACGGTAGGCTCCATATCTAATAATGGATCGAAATGTCACTGACCACAAAAATGATACTATTATAGACTCGTTTGAACTATATGTAGAAGACAACTCAGACGAAGACTTTCAACCTGTTGTAATAGCTAGAAAAAGAAAAAGTAAGTTGCATTGTCAAACTTGATGTAGGTAAACAGCTAGTCTAACGTATGAAATCCCATCATAGGTAGGGAAAATACTCCACAGAGTGGATCACAAAAGAGGCTCAAAGGCAAAGAAAAGGCTACAGATTCTGAAGTTACTACTACAAGTAGTACTGGTATTTCTACAACAGATGAACCTACCATGTTCAATAAGATCACTCTTGATGACTATGATCTTGAATATAGCAGTGACGATTTTGATGTACCTGTCGTCAAAAGACTCTTTTTGGGTGGATCAACCAAGTCTGCTTTTCGTATCACCAAACCAACTTCTGCTGCTGTGGAGTCAAGCACAATTGCTTCTAAAACAAGTATAACTTCCCCCAAGCCTAGTAAACCTATTCCAACTGCTTTCAATTCAGCTGTAACTTCTGTCAAGTCAAATTTTTGTCCTGTGCCTGTTGACAAGGCAAGTGACATTAAAGAAGGCCCTAAGAAGAAGAAGAAAAAAAAATTAGATTAATTCTTGATAACTAATGTAGACGAAGATTTTTATTATTATGTATAAGGAGTATATTGACAAGCGATAAATATCATGATAGTCATACTCAAGAACAAAAAGAAGAGACAAGAAACAAAAAACATTCGCAGAGCATACAAGAGTGAAAAAAAGGAGAGAGAAAAGGCCAATGGAGACGCCAATTACTGAGCAACTCGTCAACACCATGATCTCCTCTGATAACTAATGTAGTACTAGGTGTAAGAGCCTCTCATGTCTTAAACAACAAACCACAAGAATAAAAAGGAGGCTTTGGAATCGCGATCAAGCAGCCGTATTAAATTTTCTCAAGATCTTAAATAGTTTGAGAAAGACTGGCGAACACCCTAGCCTTTTCACCAGAAAATATCCTTTAGACTGATCATCTTTAAGTAGAACAAAAGTAGGAAAATCACAAAAAATTCTCCACTAAGGTTATCGCTTTGGTCATTTACTACAGGTATTGCATTAAAACAAGAACAAAGCGACAACAATAAATGTACTAAACGAAATTTTCATTTAGGTTAGTGACATTTATTTTTCTGGAAACGACATTCGTTTTTTTGCTAAACGAAGTTTATTTTAAAACGACAAAATTTACCAGCCCCACTGTATGAAGCAAATAAAGCTGAACGCAGTCTTTTTTAATGTTTGCTACCGTTACCATTTTTTTAAATAAAAACCTATATTTACATTCAGTATTAAATGGGAACGGGTTATACAATTTAATTGCCCCGATCACTACAATAATTAAAAAAAAAGTCCCTTTAGGATCAAAAAGGGAAAAAATGGTAGACAGTGTAAATAGTGTGGGAAATTAGTGTTTTGCTGTGTTGATCCAATTGAGAAAAGAAGATCTCAGATAGATGTTCGAAGAAGAAGAAGAAGGGGATTCATGGTGTTGAATAGCATCAATATCAGAGAGCGAACGACAGAGAGCAGCCCAGATGAAAGACCAAGTAATGCTTGACCACTGCTCGATTGGAGGGGGTTTTTGGAGGCTTGTTGAGAATACCGGTGTCAATTTGTGAAAGCCAAAATTTTTTGTGTGTGTTTGTTTTTTCTTAACCTGCAGTTTAGCTATTTTCAGTTTGTTGTTTAATTCTTCCCAATTTGCAGTTTATGTTTTTCTCGATCTGCAGTTTAGCCAATAACATGCAAGCAGGCACGTAATACAATTATAGGAAAAAAATAAATACAAATGGGCTATATTTAATTACTTTTGGATACGACTATAATGTTATGGTATGAAGTAAAAAAAAGTTATATCATTTGGCTTGCCTTTCCTTTTTTTAGGTACTATTTCGCTCCAATGCTGATCATTACATAACAGTCTAATATTATTATAGCTCACTAATGTGAGCATATGGAACTATAGACTTATTAATATGTATGTACACCTTGTTAAAATAAATTAGTGAATTGGAAAGCAAATATTTATATTGAATTAAATCGAGTTCTGTATTATAACATGTAGTATTTTGCCAACGTATTTGCTCTTTCGTAGCCTTTGGAAGTCACAAAATAGATCTGATAGAGAACGTGAAAGGATGGCAACAGTGGTTTAAAACGCCTGCGTTGCAATCACTGCTTTTCATTAAGCAAATAGTTTTATTATGGAAGAGTAAGTTTCTATAGAGCTGCTTCAGGTTATTTAAATAGATGATTGTTACAATCGTACTATAAAAATAGCATCAACCTTGCAAGAAGAAAATTAAATGGCAAAAAGAAAGAAAGACATATTCTTAATAATGAGCACTCTTAAATCTTTCATCACTCTCTTTATTTCTTTTTCTATTTTATCCTTAGCATGGGCCGTTGTATATGTACCCCGCTTCCAATAAGGTTTCCTTAATAGAGGTTACTGTTTAATCAATAAAGAACACTTTCGTGCGACGAGGAGAGAAGTCGGAACACGAAATAAAAACCTGGTGGGCAAATTTATTGGAAGAAACCATTATTACTTCTACTTATTTATATTTTTAGATTCTCGTTTTTTATTGTTATTAATTTTAGCACTTTTTTCTTCCCTTTCCTTTCCTTTTTATTTGTAAAACATGCTGACACATGGTTATGGACTTTTAGGTTCCATAGCGTTTTTATTCACCACCTCCTTTGCACTTGCAGCTAACAGTAGTGATCCTTGTGCTACTATTGCTGGAAAGGCAACAGCTAATTTTCACGATGCCAAAGCTTGTTTAGACTATTTTAAATTCGACAAGCACATTGCTAAACGAACAGTGGATACAGTCAGAAAAGTGACCAAAGAACTTTATGTATTTAATGTATGAGTAAATGCACGAAAAAAAGGAACAGTTACTTATATTCTTTGTGCATAGGAAGTAGCTGCTTCTCCACCTAACGTCGAAGGATTATCAACACCCTCTGTCAATATATCCTATGGACTTGATTTGATCTTAAAAGAAGATTGGAAATCAGATCGAGAATTCCAAGAAGCTGTTGCTTTATTATTAGACAAAGTGCAAGACGCTCACTTGGTAAAATTATAAAGAAAACACAAATGATTTGAAGTTCACTATTTATTCTTGTTAGTCTTATGTTCCTTTTTGCTATCGTCAATTTGTTTTTTGGCAGCCTATTCAACTTAATTCAATTTTAAGAAACAAAAGATTAGTAGCTAATGTTGCCTTTGTCAAAAATGATGTGTGGCCTGAAGCCAAAGAAAGTTGGGTTGGTTGTGAAGTAACAGAGATTGATGGTATGGAGGCCATGGAAATGATTGTCAATTATGCTGTCAATAACAATGGAGAAAGTAAAGATGTCAATACATGTTACAATAATATTATGAATACCAAGAGCTATTTCCACGGTTGGGACGATGGTGCTGATGATCTTGGTTACCATCGTTTCTTGCCCGCACAAGAATTTCACAACTATACCATGCGGTGTCCTAAGGAAGGTACAAAGCCTATCCAAGAAGACTATGAAGAGCCCTTTACAGTTCAAGTTCCCTGGATTGCTCAAGTACCACCACGATTTAGTAATGCCGATAATTATTGGTCTACATTTTGTCAGTCATCTCATCTTCAAAAACGTGATGCTCATTATGATCTCCATGAGCTGAAAACGATTTATGAAGGCGATGTGTTTGCTTTGAATTCAGAAGGAAACATGAATGCTGTTGGTAGTTCAAAGGGTCCTTACATTGAATTTATTGAATTAGAGGATGAATACAGCAAAGTAGGCGTGATTGATATTCAAAGTTTCTCTATTGCTTCTGAAGACAAGGATAGCTTTATCAATGATGTTATTACTGGTTTTAAAAGATTTGAAAAGAAAGGAATTGAAAAGATTATTCTTGGTAAACAAAAAATAATTCTTCTTATTTTTATATTAACTCCATCCTTTTCCACTAGATCTTTCATCAAATGGTGGAGGCGATGCATGTGCCGGTGAGTTTCTCATTAGCACATTATTTAACTCTACACCAGACTACATGTCTGATGTCAAGTATTCGCCTTTCCTTGAACGTGTAGTCAAGAAGGCCTATGAACAAGAATCGACTAAATGGACCGATTATGCAAACAAGGAATATAGTGGCAGTTCATGGTTTACAAAGACTAAGGAATATAAGCGAGGTCAAGACACTGTGAAGTTTTCACAACCTGTAACATTGAGTTGCAGTGACTGGAACAGTGATATCAGCCAAACCTATAAGAATACAAAATGGGCAGCCTCTGACGTCTTGATCTTGTCTGATGGTCGTTGTGGATCGACATGTGCTATTGTTGCCTCTCGCTTACATCTTTCTCATAAAGTTCCCGCGATGGGTCTTGGTGGTATTCGTGGTAACCGTATGCAATTTGCTTCCTTTCCTGGTGGTGAGAGCGATCGATTGTCTAGCTTCCTGATGGACCTTGAAATCCTGGGACTCACCGAGGATTCAGATGCACCTTCTCCTTTCCCTGAGCGTGCCGATATGGGATGGACGTTTAGAGAAGTCTATAAGCCAACAAGTACATTTACAGGAGAAGAAACAGACTTATTGGAATATAATGCCATTAATGCTGACTGCAGAATGCATTTTGACGACGAAAATGCAGAAGACGTTAAAAAGCTATGGTCCGATGTAGCAAAAGTTATTTTGGATGGACAATGTCCTTATACTAAAAAATAAACCTATTAATTGTATTGAGTATATTTTTACACATGAAAAATCTATTTAGCCAATATTTTTATAAACCAATCCATTAAGCTAGCTATAAAATCAATAGTACATCGGCTTTCTAATTGTAGTGCAAATTGTACGGAAACAGCAAGTAACCCACATCTTTTGCCCTATGGAAGGGGGGCAACGTTGGAAGGAGACGGAATATTCTGGAAGGTGGATTTGGTAATTTTATGTTATTTTACAGTTGTTATGTTTAGTGCTTGGCTTAGAAATTTCTTTAACTTTTTAAAAATGTCGTAAATCCATCGGATATATCGGGATTGTGTGCAGAAGACAGGATTCAAGTGAGACAACGAGGATGTCAATTTGTTCATTTTGGTAAAATGAAAAATTGATTCTCCGTAATTGTCTATAATTTTCCTACTGCACGTTTTATTTTACTTTTTTTTTTTTTTTTTTTTTTTTTTTTTTTTTTTTTTCTTTTTTTCTCTTTTCCGTTTGATTCAAAAAAGAAATCAATGACAAGTAAATTATTTAACAATGTATCATGCACATTTGCAACAAGTACTAAAATCTGTCTTTAAAATAGCCCATCATGAGAAGACAGTAAAGGTGATTGCAAAAGAAGCAAGAACTGGGAAACAAATCAAGTTGGAGTACACCAATAAAAAGATTACAGGAAATGGTTCTTTTGGTGTTGTATATCAAACACGGCTGGTAGAAACAAAAGAAGAAGCAGCCATTAAGAAAGTGCTTCAAGACCGAAGATTTAAGGTATATATTTGAAAAGAAACGCGTATGTATGTAAGGCTGAATGACTATATCTAGAATCGTGAGTTACAAATTATGCGTCTCATTGATCATCCTAATGTTTGCCAGCTCAAGTCTTATTTCTACAACCAAGTTGATAATAAGGAAGATGAAGTGTACTTAAACTTGGTAATGGAATATATTCCAGACACGCTATATAAAGCTACAAGACATTATGCCAAATCAAAGTACAATATGCCAATGATGCTAGTACAAGTTTATATGTATCAAGTACTTCGATCTTTGGCACATGTTCATTCACTTGGTATATGCCATCGTGATATTAAACCTCAAAATATACTGTTGGATCCTACTACAGGTATATGTAAAATGTGTGACTTTGGAAGGTAAGCAATAGGAGAAGGAGTGTACATAAAGACTAATTTGATATAAAAAAGTGCCAAAGTACTTGTTCCTGGTGAGCCTAATGTTTCTTATATTTGCTCACGGTATTATCGTGCACCAGAATTAATTTTTGGTGCAGCCAATTATACACTTAGTATCGATATTTGGTCAACAGGTTGTGTTATGGCTGAGTTGATCTTGGGACAACCTTTATTTCCTGGTGATAGTGGTATTGACCAATTAGTAGAAATTATCAAGATTTTGGGTACACCTGATAAAAGTGAAATTGCTGCTATGAATCCAAGCTATGTTGGGCATCGATTTCCTCAAATTAAACGTCAACCGTTATCCAAAGTAAAGTAAAAAAAAAAAAAAAGAGGACGAATAATAGCAACATGTCTATTCATCCCATTTTTTTTGTATAGGTGTTTAAAACTGCAAATGTTGAAGCTGTTGATTTATTGGATTTAATGCTTCAATATCATCCTCAAAAAAGAATCACTCCTATCGAAGCATTATGTCACCCATTTTTTGATCCCATTCGTGATCCAAATACCAAGCTACATGGAGGCAAGCCATTACCACCCCTTTTTAACTTTACAAGAGAAGGTAGATACTAAATGTAGAGCTTATTGTGTTGTTACTTATGTTCATTTAGAGTTATCTATTCGACCTGATTTGATTAGACGTTTAGTTCCACCACACGCAGAACAAGAGCTTTTATTAAGAGGCATTGATATTTATAACTTCACACCTATTCCACTTGATCAAATGAAGATTTCTCCTATTTGAGATTTAGTCTACCCTTTAATACGTTTGTAAATATTCAAAACCTTAAAAAGAGGTTATTTTTTATTACTTAATAATAGAGTAAAGAAAAAAGCATAGTAGCATCTTTTATTGGTTTCTGTCTTTTAAAAATAAAAAGTGATATTTGACAGGCATGCCGCAGTCCTTCTTTTTTTTTTTTATCATTGAAAAAAGAGGGAACTTTTTTCTTGTACTTTCACTCTATCCTCAATCTCAATAGACTTTCTTTTTTTTGCAAAAGAGAAAATCAAAACATCAACAAACAAAACTTCTTTTTTAGATTAACCCACCTTTCCTTTTACTTTCCCAGACAAATTCATGTCTTTCGACCAAAACAATACAAAAATAGCAAACAAGCAAGAGACATCAAAAAACGAAAAGGATCTTAATTATTCGCCAAATAACTCAAAACAACAATATGGTTTGTCTGAAAACAAGTCAAAAAAGAAGAAGCAACAACAGCAAGATCCAAAGTAATTAAAACAAATAGATGCCTTGAATATATAATTGATTCTTTTATGTGTACAGTGCACCTTGTTATATACACCAACTCTCGGTAGAAGTAATCGCTCATGTTTTTTCGAGATTGGATCCACTTAGTCTAGCTACTGTTGCCAAAGTATGCCATTATTGGAGACATGTTGTGAATGACGATAGATGTTGTAAGTAAAATTAAATATTTATTTTTATATGTATTAACAGGAAGACATAAAGGGAAAGATGCCTTTGTATCTTATTTCGGTAAGCTACCTTATAGAAGATTAAGCTTAGAGAGTTGGAAAACTGAGTACATTTTACGTACCCATTTGATAAGGTAAAAAAAAAAAAAAAAAAATTTAAAAAAAGGATAAAAATTGATTAAATGCTATGCAAAATATAGAAAATGGACTAAAAGTCGTGGATCAGTTATTTCGTTTATCCCCAAGATAGGTTCTCTTGAATCAATGTATGTTGATTTTGATGATTCAAGCATGGTTGTAGCTAGTATTCAACAAGGAACAGCTGCTAAATGTAACCCAATGACCGGAAAAGTAGATCGTCACTTGCTTTACAGTACAAATGAATCCATTCCTCTTCATGTCACAGCAACTCATGTTGATAAAGATCGCATTGCCTGGGGATTTCAACCTGGATATATCACCTTATTAGTTAGAACAAAGACAAGTGCTAATGTTGCTAGTCGCCTCAAAGTATTTTCCGATTTTCATCAAGGTCCCGTCAGAATTTTTTCACTTCCTTCCAACATACCAGATGTTATTTTGAGTGGTGCTGATGATGGTCAAATAAAGATTTGGGATATATCTACTACATCGTGCATTCTAACCTTGCCTGGTCCCTCTACTGTAGCAAAACCAACATGCTTGGAGGTAACAAACAACCAGAAAGTGATAGTAGGTTATAGTGATGGCACAGTTATTATTTGGAATATCAATATCAATCAATTTATTCAATTAAATCGAAACCGACGCCAACAAAACTATCAGGAGCAATATAGAGATTTGTATAATGAGATTAACGAGAAGAGGTACATCATTCCTTGTCCTGCAGTCATCAACGGCTCGGTGGCGCCAGTTCGATTTATGTTATGTGATACGGAAACAAATATGGTTATTGTTGCTTACAAAGGCCAAACCGAATTTAGAAAATACAATCTAGACACTGGATCCTGTACAGCGGTCTTTGGTGATGGACATATCACGGGTACTTCAATCACTTGTATGCAGTGGGATGTATCTTATCCAAAAGCTCTTTCGCTTGAAGAAGCCTTGAAGCCTCATCCAAACAATAAGAAGAGAAGCAACATTATTCATTTATCTACTCCAAGATCTTCTGGTCAAACCACGCCCTTATCTCCTGTTAGCACATCAGCTAGAGCAACCCGTTTACTCGTTACAGGCGATGATTTAGGTGTTGTTTGCTTATGGAATGGAGATGAAGTTAGTAAAGAAGGAATTGACAAGATAAAACCGATACAGACTCTGAATGATGGTCATTTGGCTGGGATTAGTAGCATCTATGTGGATGCTTGTAAAATTGTTACTGGTAGTGACGATGGCTGGATTCGAATATGGGATCCTTTGACGGGTATCAATATTCATACGTTGGGCAACAAAATACCAAAAAATGCACCTGTCGATCGCTCAGATATGGATGTGATGCGTGTCAAGAATATTTCGTGTAGTGAATACCAGGGTGTGGCTACGATTGGTCATCAAATTAAAACATGGGATTTTTCACCTGGAAAGCAGTTATTGAGTAAGCAAAGAAATGATTTTTGTACATGTCCTTGTAACACTTTTTTTTTTCTATAGATCGTCGACAATTAAAACCAAAAGGAAAATCAGCTAGTGGCAATTTACGTGACAGACACAGATATGATATTGATCAAGAAGTGAAGGAATCTATTCAAAAATTAGAATCAGAAAAGAAGGAGCGTCATCGGCATGAACTGAAATTAAGTAAATTGACACTAGAAGGTTTATCTGATGAAGAAATGCTACATTATGCTTTAATGCTATCTCAAGATCCCTCGTCGGGTTCAACCCCACAGCCATCCGATTCGCGTGATAACTATGTAGAAGATGAGGATGATTTATTGAAAGCGGTCATAGCCAGCTTGAGCGTCACTGACAGTCAAGAAACTGATGTAAAAGAGAGCATGATTGAATCTAATGCTTTAGATACCTCTATTATTTCTAGTAATAGCAACAATAATGGAAGTGAACAAGACGAAAGACTTGCAAATGCAAAATCTGTATCAAATCAGCATGAGGAAGAATTGGATGAAGAGCTTCGTTATGTTTTAGAATTGAGCAAAACTGACAAATAAAGTTTTATACATATTATATTTATATACAAAAGAGAAGCTATCTAAATTGGTTGAGGATAATCAAATTTCGCTAATGAAACCGTGGTTAATACAAATCTTGCTACAAAGTATATCCCTTTTCTAACCTAAAACTTCTGTAAAGGTATTTTTCTTTTTGTTGTTCATTTCCTTGCGAGCTTCTATTTCTTCTTGGCTAAGTTTAACAACTAGCACTGGGCAAGGGCAATGCCTTACTAAGTAATTAGATACAGATCCCAATACAGTTCTAAAATAGTATAAATCATTTAGTGCACTAAATGATTTTTAATTTACCTTTTAACAGTTCCAAAACCACGGGTCCCAGTCACTAGATATGTAGGTTTGACCGCTTGACAGTAGTCAATAATAACTTCTTTGGGATCTCCTCTCAAAACTTCAGAAGATACATTATGAAACTAACGAATGTATTTTTCTTTAGTACAATCACTCAATGTACATAAACCGCTTTTTTGATTCTTACCCCGCGCTTGTTTAAAGCCGTAATGATCTCCCACATAAAAGTATCAACCACATTTCGTAAGTAAGTATCAGCCAAGTCATTGCAAACTCCGCCTGCTCCAAGGCTAGGTACCATTGAGACAAACAAATTACGGTAATCCGCTTGATTAATAATATATACAAGACGGATATCATCTGTGGGCCGAAGAATATCTGAATGTATTGATTTTGCAATCATCGCATCGCCATAATTTGAGTAATCATAGGCAACTGCAATAATTCGAGGTTTTTCAACACTAGATGATGATGGTGATGGGGAAGGGAAGAAGGTGGTAGGCAGTCGAGCAAGTTCTGATAAAGTGTCTAACTCCATTTGTAAATTGAAAATTGAATGAAAAGTTAACACAATGGAGAAATTCATTCTTTTTTATATCAAATACCATGGATAATCTTTTCACCCTTGTTACTTTGTAGATTAGAATAAATCGGGCAATAGTTTAACGGGGAAAAATGTCATTCGTCAATTTACCCAGGTGGTCTGATTTATGTCACAATCATATGCTTATTCATAGAAATAGAATAATCTATGGGTCATCTATTTAACATTATACTTCATAATAGAGCTTATTTATATAGTAGCAGCGAATAGTAGACACACTGTCGTAATCATGTATCTGAAAATAAAATATAAATGCAAAAGTACAGATCAAAGAGATCAATCCAAAATGGTACCATCCAAATTTATATTAAACATGATTTGTTTTAAATCAGATATTTTTAGTTACTGTATAATAGCATATTTAAGTAATCGTGTAAAATAGCCTTATTCGATAACTACTTGTATCTTAGTATGCTTTAAAATAAACACATTATTCTGTGAAACTTTATTCTTAATCAATATTCTGGTTTACCTCGTAAATGATAATAAGCAAATAAAGTAAAAGTATTTATTAGATGATTGTTTTAACCTGAATTAACTTACATAGTCATATAATAAAGGAAATGAAAAGATAGCAATGGAATTATAAATAACAAAGTACTTGCTATTGTTTTATTTATCTCATAATTTGTTGATAAGAATAAGCGGCGTAAGAGTCCATTGCACCATCTGTTGATCCCAATTTTAGTACAATATTGTTTTCAAGGTGACATGAAAGTCCAAAATGGGGAATACAACAATGTTACAAAAATATTCTGTGCTTTTATTTACTATTAATCTTAGATAGTAGATAAACTGCATTAATTTCTTGAATTTTTTTTTCTATCCAACAAAGGATCTGTCTTATGATTACTTTTAACGATATAATATTTACTTGAAATGTTAGAATCAAACATATAAAACCTGTATCGCTTATACTACTGCATGCCAGAGCCTTTTCCTTTCTGTAAAATACATGTGTTAGTGACTTGGCAAGCATAGATTATGCTCATGAAATAAGTTTAGTTTGATTCGGATATCAAGGCATACAGGTAATGTTCATGCATTAATGAATTATATATATTGGCTCATATCAGTATAAATATGGCACGCATTGACATTTATTACGCATGTATCTTTCTTTTTTTCACAACCTCAATTGATTGGTAGGCAACATGTGCTCAAAAGTAACTGTTAAATGGTTTAATCTGCAATCGCCCTACAGATTGACGCAAACAATCTAATATTCTATAAACATTTACCTATAAACGTACTGGACAAAACTATTGAATGATGTATCAGTATCTTCAAATGGGATAAATATATTAGCATATACTACATACCGTTGACAAAAATACTCATCATTGTAAATTAATGCGCCTTATCGTTTATAATTACCCAAAAATATTTAATAAACTTTTTTTATCTCATTTTCTCTATCTTATTATTTATATCTATACGTATTGCTCTTTCTCCATACTCTTAAAAAGTACAGGCTTAAATATGGACAGAAAAAAAATAAAAGCTGCTTATTTATGTATTTCTATATTTAAAATAATACAAAAAGCAATAGCATTATGCTTAAAAAACCAATCTTTATGGGTAATTGCGCAAATCATGCAAAATTGTTCTTTATATGATAAGCTAAGCTCTTACCTTGAAAAATAAATACCCAAATTCTATGAGAAAATCCTTGTTACCAAGCAATCCTTACCACTCTGGTGTGAGTTGTAGCGTATATAAAAAATTGCCATAAACCTTAAAATGATATTGCATTCCTTAAGCTTGTATATACCTGGAAGGCTAAAAGAATAGAGGATAAATGAAGAGAATATTATACAATTTTTAGTTCTTAAATCCTTTTATATTTTGATTAACATGGTCAATCATACAAGGGTAAAATTACATCTGATCCTAGTCTGCCCTTGTTGCAGAAAAAAAAGCTAAAAACTCTTCCTAAATAAAAGAGAATTACTAGGAAGAACAAGAAAAAGAAAAAGCCATAGGGTCATAACCGAAATGACATGGACCACCGTAAAATCATAACTAGAATATCTAAAAACAAATATCGACCAATTTTTTGTTCTCTTCTTTTTTCCCTTTCTTTGATAGAGAATAAATGAAAAATCAAAAAATAGGAATAATTTTTTAATACTCTAAATCTCTTCTATTCAAATTCTACTAGCTACTTGTATTTATTTACTTGTAATCCCCTTTTTTACATAGCTATATGCATGGAGTTAAGAAGTAAATAGATTTAAACAAGCTTTTTTCTTCATAACAAATGTTATTATAGTTAAAAATCATAATATAATGACACCAAATTAATCGGGACAAAGAAATTTATTGAAGATAGTTTTAGCCTCATAACAAAATAAAGTTGTCAATTGGACCTTAAATGAAAGATTATGTTTAAAAAAAAAGTTGTCTTTTTCTCAACCATCAACTCATTAAAAAAAAAGTGTCAGCTCGAATCCCCATAGAATGCATACAACCTTTAGTTATATCTGAAGATGAAACAAGAGAAAGTAAGACATGAGGGGCTTTTTATCTTCTTGGAACACATCACACGATTAGGGAGATCGCAGAACTCGTTAGCTTGAAAAAGTCCACTGTGCAAGATATAAAAGTTAAGATTGATAACTATGGCAGCCCTTTTGCCTCACAAGTAAACAGGTCGCCCATTGAAAATGAATGAAAGAACTGAAAGGCACTTGAAGAGGATAATTAGAGAGGACCATTTTGCCTCTTTTAAAGAAATAAATATGGAGCTAGCAAATCTGTATGATTTGTTTGTGTAGAAACTCTTCAATCGTATGTCGATCGACTTGATTTCAAATCATACAAAGCAGCTCACAAGCCTAGATTGACTTCAAGACACTGCAAAAGTAGGCTTTGCTGGGCGAAGGAAAACATCAATTAGATCAAAGGCTAATGAAGAAACGTTATTTGGTCTGATGAATCGTGCTTTTGTATGGAAGGCAGCAAATGCGGTAAAAAAAAGTGCTCAGGAAGGAAGAGGAGCGTTATGACGAAAGAAATATAATTTCTAGTCTCTTCATTACTGTCACAAAATGAGCAAAACCAATCTGAAAATTTAATCGGAAAGATTATGATTTATCCAAGAATAGAAAGGAACAAGAGAGGATGAGACTCGATCAAGAGATTGCTTTATTTAATAAGAAAATCATACTCTATTTATACTTTTCATACACGGATAATATTTCATGTCATGGATTAATAATTAATGAGTATGATATAGCTGATGACAAATAGATAATGGTTACGTGTTCCTCCATTGTTATCTTTGTCATCATAAGCATTTATCCATAGAATACTCGTATATGATTAACTGCGATTGACTGTGATTTAGTCCCTGGATTTAATATAATTTAACCGTGCAATTACGCAGCATCTTATCCTTAATGAAGATTATCCGAATTAACCTGTAGCCTATCTATTGGATATATTTTACATGTAGCTTATTAATACTGTTTTCATATCGAGTTATGAATGATGGATACATCAGATTATCAGTATAATATCCAAAAGGCTTTTTTCTTCATCGCTTTTTCCATCGCATCTACCAAGTTTCTAGGCAAGAAATCGCAAGACAGGGATGGTCTTATAGTAAACCATACTACCGAAAGTGACGTAGAGCATGGATGAATCAACTTTTCCTTGTTCAAGCAATATATTCCTTTTTTGCTTGTCCAGTGCATTCGTCTGGCCATCACTAGAGCTATAGATTTGAAATCATTCAATTCAAAAGCACGTATTGAAATTGAAAGGCAGACAGATTATATCTAGTCTTGTTTTTTTGCTTGTCTTCAGTGTAGTCAAAAACTTCAACATAGTTATAATGATAATCAATTCTATATTTTATTCTTAATATTAACTGTATATATAAAGGAGAGAGAAAGAAACAGGAAGGCAAACTGCGCTGATCAGTTATAGTAAAAAAAAAAAAAAAAAAAGAAAAAAAAATTACTGCAAAGCAATAGATCCTTTAAGGTTAGGTCTATTCTTAAAGGCTTCAATAAAAGTAGCAACATGAGGGTAAGTTTCAGCATCAACATGAGCTTCGGCTTCAATATCAACAATAGTCTTAGTATCATCATCGAGGACATGGTAAATTAAGAAATCAATATAAGTAATCTAAACATGTAATTAATATCTATGTAATAAACCTATATTTATCTATTTACCTTTTCTCCAAAGACATAAGGACCTTTGTTAAGAGAGAGCATTCTATTAAGCAACTTGTGTGCATTTACACGATGAATTTCTTTGTAAGTCTTGAGAGTCTCCTCATTGCCACCGAAAACAGCAGTAGCCCATTTAGTAATCCAGTCATTTATACTGTCAGAATAAGCATCCAAGAGATGCTCTTCTTCTTCATTTTCTCCATTGTATTTACCAAGTTTTTTGGCAATAATACGCATAACAGGAAGAGTCTTGAAGTAATGCTTACCACCAATGGTAATGTAGGGCATGGTTGGGTCTACTTCTCCTTGCTCAAGCAATTCGGCCTTTTTTGCTTCCCACTGATGATCCCAAGTCAATCTAACATATTCATAATCAACGCTAGCGTCTTCAAGCATCAATCTGATAGGGTCACCACGACCAATGGTTTCTGTAAAATACGAATATTAAATAATTAATGATGCAATACAATGACGCCATATGGCAACTTACTGCTGCCTTTGAGTTGATTAAAATAGTAAAGCTTGATATCTTTGAGTTCAGTAGCCATCTTTCTTATTGATTAATATTATTTGGATAAAAAAGAAGCAGTTTATGTTGCTCCCTTTATATACCTTTTTAGCGGGATCTTCTATGAAATTCTTCAATTAATAATCCTAATGCAATATATTACAATATATTATTGTATTTTTTAGCAATTAACAGTCTCAGAGAAAATAAGAGAAAATTATTGGATAAAATAAGAGAAAACTGACTAATAAATAAGAGAAAACTGACTAATAAATAAGAGAAAACAGACCAATAAATAAGAGAAAAACTCAAGAAAAATCAAGATGTTTCCGAAGCGGAAGCGAGTAATGTGATAAATGCTCTCAGAGCCACGCTTTATTTTTAATATAAATATATGATATCCAATAAAATCCCTTTCTTCCCTATATCTTTCAAACGCTAAGCTATAATAAATTCAATTTTTTTTTTTTTTGTGAGGGACATGTAACTAAACTAAACTACTAAGCTCTTAAGCTTTCCAAAATTTGTACCAAGGGTGGACATTTATCACATTACTCGCTTCCGCTTCGGAAACATCTTGATTTAATTTTTATGCGTAGTTTATTCGCAGACTGATCTTATTCAACAGTAACAAAAAAAAATTCTTAGGATCTATTCTTCATACCTTCTACAAAAGTAGCAGTATGAGGATAAGAATCAATATCAGAATAAGATTTAATATACACAACGGTTTTACTGTCATCATCGAGTATATGATAAATTAGGAAAATGATATAAGTAATCTGATGAGACAGTTTGTATATACAATAAAATAATGTTTTTTCTTTTTATATATGCTTACCTTCTCACCAAAAACAAAAAGGTCATTCAACATAAGAAAACTATATTGATAAATTTGAAATTATACACAATGTTTTTATTCATAAATCTTGGTACAGTCAAGTGTGGTGGTGGCGGTATTAAGCTTCAGGGATATTTTTGAGGAGGAGGTTTCGGACCTTTAGAAATTATTGAAACAGGTTCTGTAGGCCAAGAAGCATACGCCAATATTTTGGCCAACAGGTTTCATTCTTGGTTTACAAATGTCACAATGCATCAGGAGAGGGATTTTATCTTCCAAGAGGATAGAGCTTCTCATCATGCAGTTGATTATGCGCGATGGTGAAAGGAAACCCACCAAACTAGAGGATTCGAGCACTGGTCTGATTTGAACCCCATCGAACATGTTTGGAATGCTCTTGAATGGCAAATTAAAAGAAAAAGATTATCCATCAAAAACTTGGAGCAATTGAAGGTGGCTCTATAAGAAGAATGAGCAAGATTGGAGTGTAACCGAATACTGAAAATCACTTTATATATGTATTCTTAGAATAAGCACTTGAACCTTTCTTTTCTGACAATCTGAAACCCCAAGCTTAGCTTCACAGGTATTAGTTGGTCTTGAACTTACATGTCATATTTTTTAAACATTTTGTTTCGAAGATTTACTTGGTGTGATTGCACGTTAGTACTCTTGAATTCTCTACTTACTCAATGACTGTTTACATTTATTAACTAACATCGTAACTTTTAGATTGTGAATTCCAACTCACTTAGTTTGTGTACGGCGCTTTTCTCATTACTGATCCTCGTAACGAGACAGTCGATGAACGAAACGAAGTGTCTTCAGAAGACATTTTTAACATAACAATGCAATATACGACTTTATATGAAAAACAGAGACTTGGAGCTTTTACACTGTTCGCAACAAACAACGGTACACATTTTTTAAAGGCTCAAAGATCAAGGAAATACATGGATTCAGGTCGTCGAATTGAGCGAAAGATCGTATGTACCATGAAAACTGATGACCGAGGTATATATTGCTGTAAACATAGTCTGACTGACGAAAGGAAAAGAAAATGATCTAATACTCTGTGCTGACGCTATGATTATAGTGTTTTTAGCTCAAAATATTAGCAACTACCAAACTCGATTTGAAAGGTTCATAAAAGGGTTAAAGATGGATGGCTCTGAGGTGTTAGGATATGCTAGAAAAAGTCCACATAACATGTCTAGCAAAGTATTAAAAAATAATCTTCAAAATATGATTATCTGTTTGCGATCTCGTTTGTTGGTCAAATCTGTCTAAGTCTTGCCAAGAGCCCGATTGTCTCACGAGATATGTCCAATACGGATGAAGAAGTGACACAGATGGAGTTTGACAATTGTGCTGGTAGCACACAGAGCAAGTTTTAGAAAAATGGGAGAGCTTGGAGAAAGATGAAGAAAGATTATGACACAACAGATTAAATCTTGGTTTTGTATAGCTCTTTTGGCGTATTTGTCATTCACTGAAAAAAAAAAGTATATCTTGTCATTGTCGACTACGCCGTTCTTTCAAGTAAGTTCTGTAGTAGCACAATTCTTCATTTTATTGCACACACACACTAACGTCCCGGGTAGAAATCATAAATCACTAGGATACATTGTTGTTGATCATCTGAAAGAAACAGGGAAATATGAAGTATAAGGTGTATTGAAACACACCAAACACCCGATTGTTTGGTGAGCTTTGACTGTTGTAATGGATTCCCACATCAGACTATTTAAAAGCACACATAAGCATCCATAAAAATTGTTGTTGCGAATAAAAAAAAAGGATGTTTGGAAGAACGATATATAATGCATAGTAGCGTTAAAAAGTCTCTAATTTCATTGCATATTTACAAAACACTTGCCGTATCCTGCCTTTGGTAGTCACAAAGATTGTGCTCAGGGATACACACTAGATTTCCTGGTCCGAAAAAAGGACTTTTTCTGCATGAAAAAATTACTTGTGCTACGTAAAACAATATGCTCTCCTATTCAATTTTTATTCTTTTTCAATAAAAAAAATAAAAGCTATTCAAAATTAATTTCTTCATAAAAATTCTTTTACCTTAAAAAAGCTAAGAAAGCGATTTTTTAAAACGACCTTATTAATTGTTAAGAATTGATTTGTATAAACAAGGAAAATAAGGAAGCAGAAATTATAATATGCTTAGGCTTCTGGAACTTTAAGCATACAAAATATTTAATATAGCTATACATTTCAAAGGAAATTTTTGATTTTACGTTCGCATCATATCATTTTACAAAATCTCATTTCTTTTATCTATATACTTTATAGTTTAGAAATTAAAAAAAAAAAATGTCCTAAGAATTGATATGATTTTGGTTTTCCATGATTGCTAGTACCTCATTTGAAATTATTATGAAATCGAAAGTGAACTGTAAATCATCAAAGCAAACGACAAAAGTTAGATGTTCCTTTTCTGGTTCATACTTGATGCAAATCAGTACAAAATAAGTAAAAAAAGAACCAATAATAATAAAACGTTCCTACAAGGCTAATATCACGGCTTCAATTCATCCAAGGCAGTTATAAGCTTGCAAAGATTTAATAGAGCAGCTAATTTAAAATAAGTAAAAAATCCTCTGAACTATTAATCAGTTGGTCTAAGCTTGGTGATAATTTGAGTGTACAAAGCCATATTTTTCTTTCTTAAATAATAATTCTGTCTATGAACCTAAACAAACAATCGAATGAAAGCAGTAACGAAACTTTGTGGTATCAAGTTAAAACTCATGTGTAAATTATCATTAAGCCTCATTATGAAGCCATAGTATATGTAAAGGAGCATTATATAGCAAAAAACTAATTTGAAAGCAGCAGGAAAATGGAACCCTCATGTTTTATTATTGCAATGAAATACAGCCATTTCTCTCTTATTTTTATTTTCTTGGTATGCTTACAAACTTGCCAAAATTTTCAGACAATAGGAACTGAAATGAAATGCTCAAGTACATCGAAAGACGTTATTTACTCTATTATGAACCATTTTGTGTGATTTTTTGAGGACAAAGTGGACAGTCAATTCGATGATGTACCAATAAAGAATAAAGGTTTATTGTAGTTACATCCATCTTTATATAGTCACCTTAAAACATGCATCTTTATAGCAAATCGCCACACGATTCTATATTTTTTAAGCAGCTAATTAAGTCGTGTCTTTATTATAATGCGTTATATTCTTCCTATATTTCTTCAGGGCAAAATGAATATTTATCACTTGGGGTACATATTTCAGAAAGTTTTACAATTTTTCATTGTCTGTGTCCAAAATGATAGGTAAAATTCATTAAAGATGAAGCAGAAGAGGGCGTGATAACATCATATACCTTTTATTTTTATGCACAAATAAATATGCTTGTAACAAAAAGAAGAGTAATATTTCAAAATAACCAAACCATCTTATGAACCAAAAATAATTATATGATTGCCATTGACACTGCTTTGAAGTTATTTAAAATCGCGAATTAATACGTAATATTTATTTTGTAGCAATACGTTCGAGGCTTCATTGCTTATCAAATCCATGTCGATCAATCTTACCGTTGCTTGCATAGTTTATATGCTTGAATCAGTTTTTGTTTTATCCTACATACTTTGATTTGTTGATATTTTGTGTGCTTGGGTCAATTTGGTAATATAGTTTTTGATGATCAACTCAGCTATACTCATTTTATAGAATTTTTTAAGCCTTTTAGCAGTATGGATGGGACGAGACAATTTCGTCACAGCAAATAATTTTATGAGCTATTAGGTTAAATTGGAGCATGTTTATTGGGGGATTGCTATCTCTGTAAGTCAGTAATGTATAGGGTTTACTGTTAAGCATGGAATGCATCACTTTTAATATTTAGAAGCTTTTTTTTTAGTATTTCCATTGCGATATCTGTACCGATAACAAATGTATTAGGACACCAATGATGAACAAAGCAGATAAGAAAAAGAGCTCGCAAAATCAACAAGTTGCAGTTATAGCATTAAAACCTGATTATAATGAATACTAATGATGGTAGGACATTTAGTTTTTTACGATTAATACAGGATACTAAATTGATATAAAGCATTATATGTGAAACTACCTCTCAATGACAGCAATTTTCCTATAATCATTAACGTCATAGAAGCACATCATTATTTAGTCTTTTTTTACTGAACGTTACCGCTGAGATTGAATTGTTTTTTTTATATGGCCTCTTGACACTATATATTTATATTTTTTTTTCGTAGTTTTCTCTTTCTGATCATCTGAGCTTATTCATGAAACCAGAAGAAAACAAAACATGCTCAAATAACGAAACTCGCCGGTCTCAACTCTTATACAATCCGATTAATTTACAAAAAATGCTTTCGAAAAATATGATTTCCAAAAAAAAACCTTCACAGAACTCAAAAGCCTTCACGCATACCCATTTTGGCTTCGAGAATTAAAAGAACGACGTTGCCAAGGCAGCAGAAACTAGTTGATGCTTTCAAAAAACTCGAAATTTCTGTTGAAGAAAACATTCTTATTGATGAGTTGAATAGTAAATGATAACATTAAAAGATCTGAAGAATAAAGAAAAGGGAAGAATGTTTGAATTATTCAAAGTTTAAGTAAGTCTCTTCACTCTTTCTTTTTTTAATTGTAAAGAGACACAATAACAACATAGCCTATTGTTATATGTATCTTTTAGATGTAGTGGCGGATGAATATACTGGAAGAACAAATAACACAAACAATGTTTAGCGCCAAAATACTATTGAATTATATTAAAATGAGAAAGGGTATTAATGTATATATTACAGCAAAAATATTATAAAAAAGTGTACACACACAATATATATACAATACATATGTAAACAAGCAATGAAATGAAAGTTTTAAGATCGCATCTTAAACGTGACTATCCTTGTTACTAGATGACGAAGGAGAAGTGAAAATATCCGTATGAGAAGGAATTGAAGTTGCAACAGATGATGATTCTGATTGCTGAACTAATTTCTGCTGCCTCATTAACCAATAGTTGATTTGAGCAATATTTTCTTCTACAAGATAAAGCGTATATTCATCAAGAAATAAGCGAAGTGTATGAAATGAACCTGTATATGCAGAGATAAATATACTAATAATTAATCAAATTTCAACTTACCAAAACTATGAGCATTTTGACGTGCTAAATCCTTCATAATAAGGGAAGCATAGTAAGTCCATTTTAAAAGAAATTGCTTTGCTTGAGAAAGATAATGATTTGCATCATTCGGAGAAGACTTTAAGGGATGATTAGACCAAGAAATAGACGTATTTGTAAAAGATAATGTTACCGGTGTGAACTTATTTAAATAATTATCAACTACATTTGAAGTCCAATGCATCCAGTGTTCAAGATTTGGATTGATAGTTAATAAACCAAAAATTTCCTGATTTACTTTACAAATGATGTTATTCAAAAGCGAATAAAAAGTAAAAATGTTACTTACAAATATGTCTAACCTCTGAAATATTACAATCACAAACCCATAATGTTTGATCCAAAAGACCATCAAAATCAAAATGCTCCCAGTCCTTTCTCATTGCCGATAAATGCTCCGGCATGTTCAAGATCGCCGAAGCAGTTTGTGCTGCCTGGTTTAATGAAAGATGTCTTCTAAATTTGGCAGCAAAGATACGAGCAACTATATGATATTTTTCATTAGTATTGAACAAAGGGTATGTGTATGAGTGCTTTTGTACCATCGAGTTTCTTTTGGTAAAAATTAACTGGAAATGAAGAAACATAGGTATCAATCAATCCGGCTAATTCACGGGTAAAGGCTCTCAAAGTGATCATCATTCTTTGACTCAAAGGATGGTTAACAGAAGGAAGGAATCTTTCAATTATCATCTACAATTTATATATGTAAGTATATTAGTATATATTACATGTAACAATGCTCACATCATAGAACAGACTATCATATCTCCAAACAGCTTCAGTTACTTCAGGAATATCGCGTATCAAGAATTGATATTGTTCAAGCATGTGTTCATAAAACAAGCTCATTGTTTGATTCATCCTTTCCACTTGATGAGCGTTAATTAAATTAAGTATTTGTTGACAATGTGCTTCGTAAGCAGAGATGAAAGAGCTGAGCGTGTTATCGAAATCATTGCTGAATGGATACGATATAATGGTTGGCTTTACAAAGGAAGGTACATACATCGAAATAGAAGAATCCAATAAATTAGGGGCAGTGATAGAGGGATTTATATTAGAACTTGATCTATCATCAAATAGTCTTGAGCTATTACCCTCTGTCCTGGCCAAAATTGGATCATTTCTAGTGTAATAAATATATAAGTGATAAATAAATTAAAAAAAGAAAGGTTTACGTTTGATGGGCTTCAGTACTTGCTCTTACACGTATACCACAATAATGATATTTTGATTGACCTCTGACCCCTAATCGCCTCGTCTTTAACTCTGGAAATACAATCCTAATTAATTTGCCAAACGTAGCTGAATTGACAGGTACCAAATGACGGGCAATACAATGGGCTTTATAATGTTCATACATATTTCTTCTAGGCACATTGTGATCTCTCTCTTGAACATAGTTATCCCTCACCCTATTTTAGTGTTATTACTTTATCAATTGGCGCTTTTGTTAACACAAACCATGCAGTAACGTGCATGCTTGCTTCTCTGTCTGACATAATGTTGGGATCCAGTACATCACTTTCATTGTCATTATTGTTATGAGCAACTCGACTACTATTCCCATTATTGTTACTACTACCAACAGCATTGCTGCTATGCTGTTCTTCCTCTGTTCATTAGCAACATTAATAATAATAAAAAAAGTAACCAATAATACTAGAAACACACAAACCTTGTCGTTCTTCTGTCTCAATTGAAGGACGTCCAGTGGGTAACATTCTTGTAAATAAAGAAAGCTGTTTAAACCTTTTTTTGTGCGCGTACAGATATATAAAAAGCTTCTTTTAAAGAAAAATGCAATAAAATGTTACAAAAAAAAAAAAAAAAAAAAAAAAAAAAAAAAAAAAAAAAGAAATAGACGGAGTATACATAACAATTGATCAAGACAAGAACTTGATATATTAATTATTTAGACAAGAGGAAACAAAATACGTATGCTAATATCTTTTTTAAATATAATAGCAGCCACTAAAAAGGCTTTTTTTTATCGTAATACGATGTATTTGACAACCTTTTAACCTATACAATGTGCACATAGACTTTATAGAATGCATAAACAATCTTTAAATAAAAGAGCTGACAGTAAAAATAAGTGATTTGACTAACGGAAAAAAATAATACTTGAGCTGAACTGTTTTGAAGTAAATAAACAAGAGGTTTCAAGAATTCAGCAACCAAAATAGAGTTTATTTTATAAAGTGTTCAAAGCATTCTACATATATAATACTTCATACATCTAATTATAGCCTATTCCAAGTTGACCTGGCTCCATACAGGGTTTCATTCCATCACCTGTGGCTCTATATTAGTTAATATAACCATAATCTGGTCCCAACCTCTTGCTATGAATGCTTTTGTGGTGCTCATCATATACCCAATGGAATTCAGGATTCTGCCAGTTTTTCTTTTGAAACAAAGTATATTGATTGTTGTAGTTACGATCGTGATTGAAGAAGCCAATGACCCTTCCAGACTAAACACTGACAGTGCGTTCCCTTTCATGAAAATAACATACCTTCTTGTCTTCTTAATCGTCATCGGTCTTGTTTTTGAGGACGACAGAAGCTTTAACATTAACGCTATTTTTCTGAGCATCAACATATTGGTCATATGTTTTGTTCTTCAAATGAAAATGCTCGTTTCATTCCATTACTTCTATAAATTCAAGTGTTTGATATAGACATGCTCTTTTTTTAGGAAATCATATTTAATATTTTACTTGATTTATGAATAACTATGAAAATGACGAACTATCCCTGCTTACTTGGTAAAGAAGAGGTTTAAACAGCAAGTTAAATATTTTAACCACTTTTAATGTTGATGAACATTCTACCTGCCAATTAATCACCAGATATAGCCACCGCACACTGTTTTAGCTTAAAATATAGAAGAGTGACCTGGAATTCAACAAACGTGAGAAGCATATCGATATGGCATATACATTTTAAGAATAATGACAAGAAAAATCTGGCTACTTTGTGTACTATTACGCAAGGAAGCCCAAGTTAAAATGTGTATCAATTGATCTTGTAATAATCTTTGAGCTTTATATACCAACTATCCTAGATATATGATACGAAACTAGAAACAACATAAGCTTTATACTTTGAGTGCTTGCAATGTAAAGCTTTGAGTAAACAACGAACTGACAATGGCTGATATGTATTGTTGCAAAATATCCACATAATTCAGTACTTCTATTACATACTCATACAGTATACTGTACTGAACTTTAATAAAAACATTTTGTATTTAATAAATAGCAAATGTTGAACTTTGCTTGATTCTTTTTTGTCAATGATTTAAGTCATATCAATCAATGCACTTCTGTATATCTAGGCAGCCTTTGGTGCCAATTACATTTCTGGCATATCAGCAATCACAGCAAGGCATCGCTTGTAATATAGCAAGTAAATATAATACACAGAATAGGAAACATATGGCTGATATGTTTTGTAAACCTTCATAACACATTTTATCTCTTGAGCTCTTATGTGTAATGATTAAATCCGTTTAACGAATGTGTGCTATTCAGATAAATTCTTTTGTGATCCAAAAAAACCACATCTATAAAATTACTGGGATAAGCCGATAAGAAGACTAGAGTTTTATGCGTTAACAAAGTGTCTTTTACTTTATGTTAAATTAAATTCACTAGTTCATCATATTCTACCAAACTTGTAATATCAAACTTACTTTTAACGCTCTTTAATTTCTTTACAACTAAAAATCTTTATTCACAAACATTACTTTTTATCAGTCTATATAACAACAAAAAATTTTAGGGTTTTGCTTTTCTACATCATAATCTTTATAAAAGATATTAGGGCTTTTGATGATTGATGGTAATAAATCTGCTGTTTGAAATGTGATATAATGCAGCCACTGGCTTCTATTAAGTGAGTAGTCATCACTTTTTGACTTATAGTGTTATAAATCATTATCAATAAACAACTGAGATATTGATTTCAAGTTTAGATTTCATGCACCAATTTGAAGAAACCCTAAATGTGAAAGATAGGATAGTGGAATAATTTTAAAGTTCTGTTCAAAATAAAAGAATTTGTAGGATTATAAAGCAACTTGCTTATTTAAAAGAAAAATAAAATTGTAAAATGTAGAAGACTCTTTCGAAAAAAAAGAAGGCCGGTGGTTTGTTTTTTCGATACATTTCTACAATCACCAATTTCCTTACGCTTTCTATAATTTTATTGAAACTAAATCAAGGAGCGTGTCTTTATAAAAATTACTATTTAAATACAAACGTGGTTTATCTTTTGAATTCAATCCACAATCACTTTAGCGTCAATATGCGGGAACAGTTCAAAAAAGGACTTTAACAGATCAATACCATGCTTGACATCATCCACACCACCAGTTTCTCTAATAGAATGCATACTCAACTGTGGGTTACCAACATCTATGTAAAACATTAGTTTTTATATACTAGTTCATCGCTCTTTTCTTCCTACCAACTGTACGAAGTCCTAATTTTGCACTCAACATAGGACCAATAGTAGATCCACATGGAGAGTCATTACGAACAACGAATTCCTTATAAAATAAAGAATCTGAGCATCAGTATCATTATATAGTGTATGTGTCTTACTTGAATGGGGATATTCTTTTGACGTGCAATTTCACGTAAAATTAAACTTGTAGGAGCAGTAGTTGCATATCGCTAATGTAATTTGTTATTCAACGAGTTGCAAAATAACTATGATTTTTATATTACCTGGTTTGCATTGATTTTAATAACCGTTCCTTTATGCATCTGTGGACGGTGGTTCTCTTCATATTTATCTCTAAATACACCTAGTGTCAGTAAACTATGCTATACTGGATATTATCCTCATCATTACGCGTAATTGGGATGTACAGCATGCGCCATATCAGCGCTGATCAGCATACTTTTATGAATCGCTTGCTCAAAAGTAATCTTGGTATTTATCGAGGGTTTCATGGAGGCTACAATCCTTTCCATAGTAGAGGGTAACAAACTTGAATTGGCGCCATGAGCGGTTGTGCTTCCAACTTCTTCATTATCAAAGAGTGAAACCAGTCGTATGTTATTTTCTTCTTGAATACCGTCAGACTCAATCAAAGCCATCAGAGCACAGTAAGTCATGCCAAGATTATCCAGTCTTGCAGAATAAATGAATTCATTGTAAGCGCCTCCTAAGATAGCTGGCTGTGTATCGAAAAGGCACAATTCAAAGTCGTGGATTTGATTCACTATAAAGAAAAGAATAAGTACTTTCTCTCTCTTTCTCTACTATGCCTTCAATACCTTCTATTTTCATTTTTTCTGCCAACATGTGCATCAACGCCGGATGATGCTTGCTTGGCTCTTCATCAGTTCCCTTTTTTTGATTTAGCACACTGAATAAGATAAAGCTTGTGAGCAAATGACTAAGGATCAAGTAAAGGAACTTACGATTTTGCTGTTGTGGCCAAGATGGGAACTAGATGGTTTTCTTTATTAAATTTGAATGCATCATTCACTGAACCATCCAAATGTATAGCTAAAGTAGGTACGCGTAATATAGGTCTATTAAGCAAATCACTAAGTACCTAGCCTTTTCCTCCTTCCTTCCTTTGACTTACTTTTTAATATGAACAAGAGAATGATGAAAAGTACCATCATGCTTTTCAACCATCACACGTCCAGCGATACCCAAATCGCGATCAAACCAAGTATGCCAAATACCTCCACCATACAACTGAACACCCACTTCTAAATACCCTTGCTGTTCCTTTTTGCTCACCGGTTTGACTTTCAAACAAGGCGAATCGGTATGCGCACCCACGATCGAGAACCCACCTTGACCGACCTGGAATTGTCCTCCGACAATAAAGGCGACAATCGAAGAACCATTGCGCGTAAAATAATATTTTCCCTTCTTTTTTAAATGCCATTGCTGCTTTTCATTAATCTTTTCGAACCCTGCTTTCTCTAAACGAACAGAGGCTTCGTGGACAGCATGAAAGGGGGAAGGGGAAGCGTTTAGGAAATGAATGAAGTCAAGTGCTTCCTTGGGTGCTGCAGTGTGTGTTGAATGGTCAAGTTTATGGTCGGAACCAATCACGGTCGAAGTGGTCATGCTTGACGCCATGCTTGGCTTTTTTTTGAGTGAACATGAAAGTCGTTTAAATAAGCTGCTGCAGCCAACCATATGTTTTTTTATATAGAAAAAAAAGAAAAAAAAAGTGAAAGATAAGAAATTGCCTTTTTTTTATTCTGAGTGACCAAAACTAGCGGGGTTACTATGTTGATGAGAAGAATACTCATGAATGATATGTGGTGCTTGTGAACGCTCAAGATGTTGAATAGGAATATGATCCAATTCAATCAATTTAGCGCATTCTAGTATTAACAAGGATCTATACACTTTTCTCCTCATCTTCCAGTGATCATTGAGTGCTTGAAGATATGCTTCATCTTGTGCTTGCCATTCACTATCTTGTGCTGTGGTTAGATAAGGTGAAATGGCAGCCTCACCCTTATTGTCCGAATTGTTCAACAGTTGACGATCTCCTTGCATAAGGGATACATTGATGGGACAATAAAGATTACTAGAAATAGGGTTTTGTCTTTTGTCTATGGGGTGAGTTGACAGTTTTTCTTTCTTTTTTTTTTTCTTATTATTATTTGACTTACCTTAAATCCAAGTAATTCAAATTCTTTAATTGCTTCACTACAGCAATGACTTCGTTTAGGCTTGTAATTCGATTATCAATTAAGATGAGCTTTCGAAGGTATTTCAATTTTCTCAAGGGACGAATATCAGCAATTCGATTAGCGCTCAAGTACAAAGTGCCTAGATTAGGCATTTGTTTACTGAAACTTGCTGGTAGTTCTTCTATATCAGTTGCACACAGCTCAAGATATTCTAGTGAATAAAAGTCAACCATTTGCCGTAAGCTGCGAAATGGACTTCCAGACAGATATAATTTTCGAGTGCCACGTAAATATTGTATGTTGATTTCACTATAAACAAGATAAGTATACCTCACAAACTAAAATATGCTCTTATATTTACACTTTAATTTTTCCTTGATCTCTCAAAGAGAATGATTCCAATCTCTTTGTACAGCCAGCACCCACGATTCTTTCAATTTGGTTATCGTCCAAATAAAGTATCCTGATATCTGGAAACATGGACATATCGATTGATTTCAATCTATTGAAGCTGAACTTGAGTTTACACAACCTTTCCATGGGCCGAGTCAGTTGAATTACTTTAATATCATTATGATCTGTAAAGAATACTAGGTTGACTTTTTCTTTCTTTTCAGGTGCAAATTAAGGTTGAAGCTTACCAAGATTTAGTTCTCTTAAACCGGTTAAAGATTCTATTGACTCGAGGCTTTCTATTCGATTAAAGGATAAATCTAAGCTTTCCAAACAGTGGTTACTATAAAAAGAGGGTTACACATGAGCTAAACAATGGAGATGGCCCCTCCTTTTTTGAAACTTACTTGAACCCCTCAAAATCCGTTAGACGGCGAATATTATTCGATTTTAGCGATAAAATCGCAAGTCCTTCCAAAGAATGAAATGATTTACATGACTTTATAAAGTTGTGAGCAACATCTAATGTTCTTAATGATTTTAATTGAGTTAGATCATCGAATTGACTGAGATGATTGTGTGATAAATAGAGTCGCTGAAGTTTCTCAAGTCGCTTTAAATCAATTGAAATAAGCCTATAGATGAAATGAGCAACATGTATACGAGTGGTAAAACATGCAACACTTTACTTGTTATCAGTAGCATACAAGTGACAAAGTGTCTCTGGTAAACCGGATAGCTGCGTTAATTCATTGTGTGACCTAAATCATGCAAAAAAAAAAAAAAAAAAAATTAACAAACGAGTACAAAAAATATTGGCTGCTTACACTTTAAGCTTTTCAAGCAGTGGAAAACACAACCTCAAATCGTTCAATGCGGTGATTCCTTGTCGATTCAAGTTTAAACTTTTCAACTTGTAGCATTCAGTGATTGAACAAGACTTTTCGATTTCCAAATAAATTCCTGCTAAAAATTCTTCTTCACTCGTCTGAATACATTTAGACAATGTCTTTTTGTTGATGTCTGGTGTCCTTTTTTGTTCTTCCTCAGTTTGTTTGATCTCTACAGGAGGTTGCTTGTGTTCTGTTAATATCGGTTTCTTCTTTTTCATCACTCTTGTTTTGTTTTGTTCATCCATCATTGGTTCAGCTGCTCTCTGTCGTATTGGGGTTATTGATTTACTAGGATCTTCAAAAGAAGACTTTGTTCGTTTAATGGTCGAATCGGGTGCATGATTCGGTTGAAGGTGAGGATCGAATTTGAATGTAAAGTCACTACTTGCAGGAGGTCGTAGGGTTGCTGTATTCTTTTCATATTGCTTCAACGTTTGACCTGTCTTTGTATCACCAATTGCCGTGAGTGGATCCAAATAGGGCATGGATGGACCTTGTGTCGGGTTGCTTTGCCACTGAGCCTTCTTATCAGCAGAGGACTCTCTTGTTTCAGGTTGTTCAGAAGACATGATAAATAAAGGAAAAGATGGGGAAATGGTTGAATCGGGCTGTTTATATAAGGACTGATATATTATGGGTTCATTATGATAATCGATATAGAGTGCTTCATTATGAGAGTGACTGTTGACTTGCTCATCTATTACAATGTCATTATTAGACACGATATTAAATCGATCAAAATTTAGCGCTAACTTTTTCGTTAATGAAGATTGTGATGGTTCTACTATTTGCCATTCTTCTTGTTGCATAATAAATAAAGGTCAAGTTGTGTAATAAAAATAAGAAAAAGGAACGTTAAAGCAAAAAAGAAAGATATAAAAAAAGGGGGGAAAGAAGGCACAAGTGTAAATTTCACCTTTGTTTTACTGCTTTTGTTACTGTTTGCAAAACACCATTTTTAAAACAGCGATATCATTTCTAAGATATGCACCCTACGTGTGATTTGAAATACATAGCGAAAAGTTAAAAGCAAAAAAAAAAGTTTCATTCTAGTTATGTAGTGTATCCAAACGAAGAGTTTTTTTTAACTCTTGGTATACATGTATGGTATTATTTGAACTAGGTAGGTTTATTTGTTTAAAGATCTTGCAAATGCATGCTTGTTTAAAGTCCGTTGCAAACATCTACTTTTGTAAATAAGCCCAAGCATTACTTGATATTTACTTTAAATCCCCTTTCTAGAAGAAAAACTTGTGAGCTAAAGTATTTTATCAGATATACTAATGATGTTCCTATTTAATAACATAGCAATACACATAAGATTATAGAACATCCATATTATCATTAAATAAGTCCAAGCCACATTTTAGATTTTAAATCACTTGAAAAATTTCTTGCTTTTTTTTTCTTTTAAATAAACCTAAACATGCCTACTGTGAACGTTGACAAGATTGCTCTTTTGAAGCTCTTGAAAGAAACTATAGTAAATTGTCATTTGAATAAAAAAGGGCATGCAAGCTGAAATTTTTATAGCTTCTCAAGAATTTTTTGAGCTTTGTTTCCGTTTCGGTATTGAACTTGAAGAAGACGTAAATACAGCCGATTTCTGCATTTTCCAAATTTTTTGCTCACTGAATCTTTTATCTATAGTCTTCTGAAAAGGAAGTCAAGGAAGGTGAGACTGCACCTGAAAGACCCATTTTGAAAATCGACATTCCTGCCAACAGGTAAACCAAAAGAGTATGAAACAAGCATGTTGAGTACTAAAACTGATATAGATATGATTTGTTATGTCACGAAGGTCTTTCTCGTGCTCTTCGTGTATTTGAAGGCAAGACCAAGCCTCCAGTTTACAAGACTGTCAAGCCAGCAGATGGTAAACTTCAACAAATTCACGTTCAACCTTCAGTAAGCTCTCATGTCTTTACGCGTATACATGTTTTTAACAATGGCTTTAGACTCAACAGATTCGACCTTATATCGTCGGTGCCATCTTGCGCAATATTACCTTTACACCCGAGAACTATGCTTCCTTTATCGACCTTCAAGATAAACTTCACAACAACATTTGCCGGTAACAATATATTGTATGAGTCATGATTGCTCTTTTTTTTTAACTCTATTATCAGTAAGAGAACACTTGCCTCCATGGGTACACACGATTTAGACACCATCCAAGGTCCCTTCTCTTATGAAGCTTTGCCTCACAAAGACATTAAATTCGTTCCTTTGAATAAGACAGCTGAAGTAGATGGGGATGAATTAATGGAACTCTATGCTGTAATATGTCCTTTTTTTTTATTCTTTATCAAAAAATTAACCCTTTAATAGGAAGATAAACATCTCGGTAAATTCTTGCACATCATTCGTGATTCTCCAGTTTATCCTGTTGTATTTGACGCCAATCGTGTCGTCTGTTCTCTTCCCCCAATCATCAACTCTGATCACTCCAAAATCACTTTGAACACCAAAAACGTCTTTATTGAAATCACAGCTACTGACGAGCACAAAGCCAGCACTGTGTTGAACACTCTTGTGGCCATGTTTTCAGAATACTGTTCTGAACCTTTCACGTAAGACATGCTCAATTTGAGGAATTCACTTTATTCATTTCTTTTATTACAGTGTTGAACCTGTTGAGATCGTGTACCCTGACAACACCACCAAGGTTTATCCTCAATTAGAACCTCGTCAAGCAAATGCAAAGGTCGATTATATCAACTCCTGTACAGGTCTTGAGCTTCCCGGAGACGAAATTTGTAAACTCTTGAATAAGATGTCACTGGATGCCAGCATTGACCCCAAGGACAATAACCAAGTGCTTGTCAATGTCCCTCCTACTCGTTGGGATATCTTGCATGCTTGTGATATCATGGAGGATGTCGCTATTTCTTATGGTTATGATAACTTGCCCAAGAAAATGCCCAATGTAAATACCTTTGGTGCTCCCTTGCCCTTGAACAAGCTGAGTGATCACATTCGTAAAGAATTGGCCATGGCTGGTTTTACAGAAGTTGCTCCCTTAATTTTGGTAAGTGTATTTTTTTAATGACAAAGAAAGGCTAACAAAGGGATGAAATAGTGTTCTCATGATGAAAACTTCAAGTTCCTCAACAAAGAAGACGACAACAAGAGCGCTATCAAGCTTGCTAATCCCAAGACAGCTGAATACCAAGTCGTCAGAACCTCTCTTTTACCTGGTATCTTGAAGACCTTGAATTCCAACAAAAAATTAGCCATGCCTATCAAGGTCTTTGAGGTCTCTGATGTTGGATTCAAGGATGAAACACGTGAACGTAGAGCAAGAAACGAAAGACATTTCTGTGCTACGTACACCAGCAAGACTTCTGGATTTGAAGTAATTCACGGTTTATTGGATCGTGTGATGGCCATGTTGAGTACACCTCGCATTCACAAAAATGATGTAAACGAATTAGGTTACTGGATTGAAGAAGCTGAGGATGCTACCTATTTCCCTGGTCGTTCTGCTTACATTTATGCTAGATACATTGATTCTGAGACAGATGAACGTAAGCAATGCAAGATTGGTTCCTTTGGTGTACTTCATCCTACTGTACTTGAAAACTTTGAATTAACAAATCCTACGACTGCTATTGAAGTTAATATTGAACCTTTTGTTTAATTTGAATAAATCACATCCCCTTCTCCTTTGTATTATTGTACTAGAAAAAAACAATGTTGCTTAAAATAGTTTTTTATATTTGTTTCTATTTGGTGTGAATGCATACAGATTTTTACTCTTTTCACACATGTTTATAAATAAATAAGGTGAACAAAAAGACGTAAAGTCCGTTTTTATTTCGTACACAAACAAAAAGAACAACAAATGCACATCATAAATTAGAGAAGTTATGCAAGAAAAAAAAAAAAAAAATATTTACATGGAATTATTATGAAGGAGGGAAATCTAAAAGTCTGCATTTTTTTTTTTTTTTCTTGCATACTAAATAAGAGGTTAAACTATGTTTAGTATGCATCCTTGAGATTATTTCTCTTGAATTGACAGGATATGAAAAAGAAGATCATAACAGTAAGTCATTGATTCCCTTTGAATGATGCACATCTTGATTCGTTGACAGCACAAATTCATATTTCTGAGGTTGCAAAAATGTAGTGTAGGATTGAAAGAATGCATGTTTTTGGTGATGATCAAGGGTATCACATAAAGAAGGGGTAGTCTCTTGCCACAGCATACCCTGGATGAGCGACGGAGGATGAAGTGAATTTTCGAGTCGTTCGATTCTTGTTTTTTGAGTTTGAATCAGACTGCATGCCTTATTCCTTTCGTCTGTAAGGGTAGTGTACATTTCTGTATATTTCTCTTGCAACTCAGCCAGTTGACCAGCGAGCTCTTGTTCGCTCATCATCGGGTTTACGTCCACATCAATCGAATAAGGGAACGTAGTTGGCAGATACAGATTTGGTGTCACGGCTGCTGTTGTCAGCACGTCTTGACCAAAGCATGTTTCTTGTAAATGAGAGTCTAGCAAGGGATGCAGGGTCATAGAGGAGGATGAGATGGTAGAGGAGACCGAGCCACGCCTTTTGTCAGATGCTTCATCTTCTGATTCTTTCTTGCCACGAGAGTATCTTGGCGGCTTCCTGCGGATCAAATGAAAAAGATCAGGTTGACCAGGTCTGAAATGAGTGTGATACCAACGACATCTGTCTCTGCCATGACTATCCTTGGACTTTCGTGCATCTGTATCCCTTTGGAAACCATAGATCTGTAAATAAAGTGCATAAATAAAGTATGGTCTTTTTTATATAGTATGTTTGTCTGATTACATTAAGTTGCCTTACGAATGACGCGAATTTACAGTGTTTGAATAATTTGGGAAGCACAACCTCTGTAAATTCTAGTATTTCAAAACATTAAAAAAATATAGTTTGCATAAAATAGCATTGTGTAACTCACCTGGTATACAATCTATAACAAACATGTCGATACCTTTATGTTTACACCAGCGAACGTAATTTTGTTCCTTGTCCTGTAGACATCTAATGAATCAAGAGAAAAGATTAGAAAGTCAAAGAGAGAGTTGTATACAAGAGGTTACTGATATAATTTTGAAACAAAGCCAGCTACTCCACGTTCTGAATGATCGTAATTGAAACGAGAGGGAATAGAGTAATTATCCCAATTGTACAACGTTATATCATTCATTGAAACACATTGATCAAAGCTTGATAGATTAGAGTATTTGTTTCCATAACTTTCAATAGAACATAAATAATTCATTGTTTCGTAGTTTTGCTGTAAAGTCATAGGGAAGCTGTAGAAAGAAGGAAAGAAAAAAAACAAAAAAGAAAGTAATAGCTCTATAATTTAAAGTTTTCAAACGAACAGTATCATTATTATCTCCCCTGCTTGTGCCATTTGTTAGCCTCTCCCCCTTATTTTAAATCTCGCAAGTTGTATAAAGGTTTTGTTTATTGTTATGATTCGTTTGACGATGAATGTGTTATGAACGCACGCTATTGGTTTTTAATTTCTATTTTATTCTATTCAAGCTTTTTTTTTTGTATGAAGCCTATCTTAATAAGTATCACTCTCAAGTTGTCAAATAAAACACACCTTGTTTCAAAAGCAATAAAAGCTCACAGCATTTAAAGGAGCTTATGCTCAAGTTGACAAGTTCAAACCATCTTTTTTTGCTTTTGCTTTAGCAAATAGAACCTTCTGGCCTCGCTTCTTTGCTGCTTGTACATGAAACGTTCTTTATGCCTTCAGCCATGATCCTCATGAAGCCCATGTTCATTCTAAAAAGGGGAATCAATCATTTCACTCAGGGACCATGAAAAATAATCTCACTTCCAACTTGATCTTCTCTCTCTACAGCATCCAAATATACTTTAATGACAGTCTCTTTAGAACTTGAGAGAATACGATTCAAGTAGTTTTTTTTTTTTTTTTTTTTTTTTTTTTTTTTTTTTTTTTTTTTTTTTTTTTTTTTTTTTTTTTAAATGACTAACTTAAGAAACTAAGAAACCATTTTTGATTCTCCTTTTTTTTAAAAAACAAAAGACAGAGAGTTAAATAGCAATCAACTCACAAAGACTTGCAGCCGATCTGTCTCTTTTAAGTTATAGTCTAATGTTTGATGCATCTTATTTCGATTCACCATGCGATAAAGTCCCAGTGTCCTTTGTTATTTAAGTAAGCAATTCATGATCACAACAGATTGACGTGTTTTTAGTGAAGTTGATGAAACGAAATTTCTTTGTTTTGTTCTATAATGAAATCAAATGAGACTCAAATTTTTCAGTTTTTTTTTTTTTTAGTAACAAATGATTCCATGGAAAAACTCACTGCTTATTATTGATCGTTAAAGTCTATATTAGATATGCTTTATAGGATAAGAGAGGATACTATCACTTTGTAAGTCTCTTTTTGTCCTTTGATAAATGAATCTTATCCCTATTCATTTTTGAAATGGCTAATTTCAAAAATTGATGAAAATCGAAAAAGGGTTAGTAGCTTGCTATTGGCTACAAGGGGTGCTCTTGATTAGGAGCTTTTAGGATTTACATATCAAAGCCTATCAATTCCGTATGTTTTTCTGATGCAGTGAAGAGGTCCTTGAGAGTTCAAAATGACATGCATCATGTATTCCTGTTACTATTCTTGGTAATATGCTCTTATAAATCACAATCACCTCTTACGGAGCTTTAATAGAATTGTTTGCAATTATAGATGAGATTTAACAATGTAAGTGGTATCAAAGTCATCTATGTATTAACTCATAGATCATTTGAAGTCCCATTCTTTAACGGAGGTTAAAAGTCAACCGTCTTCAAAAAGTTTTAAACCATTTATCCGGCTTTTCATTTAAACGTCACTGATCCAGCCTGGTGTTTTCCACAGAACAAATAAGAAAAAGTTTTTTTTTTTTTTTTTTTTTTTTTTTTTTTTTTTTTTTTTTTTTTTTTTTTCTATTAGGAAATTGAACATCAAATCATGACTGATAGTATAAAGTATATAGAATAAAAAAGAAAAGCAAAAGAAAAAGGAAAAAAGAAAAGAAAAGTTTTATTAATGTTGTTTTTAAAGGAAGAGAAAGTGGGATCAAGATGATTACAAAGATGAAAGTGTACCAGAGAAAAAAATGACAAAATTAGACAGTGATCCTACAAAAGCTGCAAGTAAAGTTTAACTTTGTGCCATTCTATATTAGTTATTAAAAGCTATTGTAGGTGAAGCCGCAGCAAGGATCAATGCCATGTTACAACAAAAAGGAATTCCTTTGCATGTTGAAGATAGCAAAGAGGGTGAATTCACAAAGAATATTCCAATTAATGATTTGAAGAATAGATACACGTTAACTCGTGGAGCAACTCAAGCTCAAATCCACGAAGAAACTGGAGCAGGTAAGACAAAAAAAAATAAAGGTACAATTCATTTTTTACTTACCTGTATAAAGATGTTACAACTCGAGGAAAGTTTTATCCTGACTTAGCCTTAGCTGCACCGGGAGAACCTCCACTCTATTTACACGTCAGTGCCAAAACAAAAGAATCTCTTGATAAAGCTGTTAAAAAAATTGAAGAACTGATTGAAACAGCTCAAGTTCCTGTTGCTCAACAACCTGAGAAAGTGGACAGACGATTTGAACGCAAATATTTTGAAAAGAAATTACCTGTAAACGTCCCTGGCAATCCTCCATTCAACCTTCGAGCCAAGATTGTGGGTCCTCAGGGTGCGTTTGTGAAGCATATTGTACAAGAGACAGGTGCCCGTGTACAGCTGAAGGGTAAGGGTTCTGGATTCATTGATTCTACTACTGGAAAGGAATCAGAAGAAGATTTACATGTTCATATCACGTAAGAATCTTGCTACAAATTACATGTGTGTATTGAACTGTTTAAATAGTTGTATGAAAGAAGATGGGTTGGATGCTGCAATTAAATTGACTGAAGATTTACTTAATACTGTCAGACAGGAAGCAGAAAGAGCACAATCTTATGGATATGGTCGCGGTCGTCCGAGTTACAATGGAGTAAGTATAAAAATTCACTTGATACTTGTGTTATGCTTTTGAAAAAAAAATACCATGAAAAAAAACAAACAAGACTAATCCAAACTTTTTCCCACTAATTTCCTTTTTAAAAAAAAGTATTATAACAGCTATAATCCAGCAGCAGTAGCAACACCACCAGCACCAGTACCTGGTGCACCAGCAGATACTAATGCATATGCTTACGACTATAGTCAATATTACAGTGGTTATTATAATACAGATACAACGAACCAATATCAATCTTATGATGCTAGTAGTTATTATAATTATTATGGTTATCCACCCACAACTACTGCTGATGCTACCACTGCACCCCCTTCAAGCGTTTTGCCACCTCCACCTCCTCCTAGCAGTGTACCTCCCAACACTTCCAGCACGAGCCCGCCTCCACCCCCACCTCCAAGCAGCAATCCTAGCATTCCACCTCCTCCACCACCAGGCAGCTCTTCTGTGACCACCGGCTCTTCTTTACCTCCTCCTCCACCTGCCACTACTTGAAAGATATGCATGTTATATAAAAAAGACTAAAAACATGAATTTTAATATAGCTTTCAGATTTAGAAATAAAAACTAATTTTTTTTTCTTTATACAAAGGCTTTGTTTAGGCAGCATGATGAAAAATGTGTTTTTAATAAATATGTCAAGTACGATACACAAAGACTTGTCTGCCGAAAGAGAAATGAGAGGAAAGATAAGAGTTTAGAGATCACGAAATAGGAATGCACTTTGATCAGAATAAAGTAAAAAGTAAGAATACTCTAAAATAGATAATTAGTGGGAATATAAATCGAGAACGTGTTCATCAGCATATGTCTTACAAATCTATGTTGATATCGTAGTTGTTACGATTAAATAAATACATTGTAGGAAATGAAATCATTATTTGAATCTATGGTTTGGCTCGATTTATGATCTACAATGTTTGCATGCAATTTTCCCAATCTTATTTCCCTATTTTGTAGAAAACTATTTCAAGCTGCTGTAACCTTTGAGATTAAATGATCATAAAGCACTTTAGGCTTAGGCATAGTTCATAAAGAGAGAGAGGGTTCAACGGTACTTGCTTGTCTTTACTCGTTGCAATTTCTGTTTAATGTTTGTCTCTTTGATTCAATCGAACAACATGCCAAAAAATAAAGGCAGTAAAACTTGATGATATTAGCTAGTTCATTCCTCTAAAACTTAAGCTTCCCCTTTGTTCATCTGATTGGCTGTATGGACCAAATTATCCCGCAAGCTCATCATGGTTGTTTATCCAAAACCAAAAGGGATTCATTAAAGCAAAAACGGTTTTGTAAGTAAAAGAAAGGAATGTATGCATGAGTGTAGATTGTAGGCTGTGGATATGAAAAATGGTAGACCTTGCAAAGCCAATCGTCAAAGGTTAATATGAAGGATCATGTTTCCATGACCTCATTGAAGGGCTTACAAATAACCAAAACGGACCAGATGACATAGCAAGTTGTGTATGAAATAAATTAAAAATTGGTGTTTTTATTTGCAAAGAAATGATTTTATGAATCCAAAGATTCGGATACTGTCATGTTTGTGTTGTACAGTTTTGGATGATTTCATTTTGTGTAATTGAATAGTGATCTTTTTCATACAATCACATCAAAGAAATTTATTGGGGAAAGCTTTATTCTCATAACAAAATAACGTTCCTCTTTTCTCAACCATCAACTCATTAAAAAAAATGTCAGCTCGAATCCCCATAGAATGCATACAACCTTTAGTTATATCTGAAGATGAAACAAGAGAAAGTAAGACATGAGGAGCCTTTTATCTTCTTGGAACACATCACACGATTAGGAAAATCGCAGAACTTGTTAGCTTGAAAAAGTCCACTGTGCAAGATATAAAAGCCAAGATTGATAACTATGGCAGCCCTTTACCTCACAAGTAAACAGGTCGCCCATAGAAAATGAATGAAAGAATTGAAAGGCACTTGAAGAGGATAATTAGAGAGGACCCTTTTGCCTCTTTTAAAGAAATAAATATGGAACTAGCAAAGCTGGATGATTTTTTTGTGTAGAAACTCTTTAATCGTATGTCGATCGACTTGATTTCAAATCATACAGAGCAGCTCACAAGCCTAGATTGACTTCAAGACACTGCAAAAGTAGGCTTTGCTGGGCGAAGGAAAACATCAATTGGATCAAAGGCTAATGAAGAAACGTTATTTGGTCTGATGAATCGTGCTTTTGTATGGAAGGCAGCAAATGCGGTAAAAAAAGTGCTCAGGAAGGAAGAGGAGCGTTATGACGAAAGAAATATAATATCTAGTCTCTTCATTACTGTCACAAAATGAGCAAACCCCATCTGAAAATTTAATCGGAAAGATTATCAGTATAACATCCAAAAGGCTTTTTTCTTCATCGCTTTTTCCATCGCATCTATCAAGTTTCTAGGCAAGAAATCGCAAGACAGGGATGGTCTTATAGTAAACCATACTACCGAAAGTGACGTAGAGCATGGATGAATCAACTTTTCCTTGTTCAAGCAATATATTCCTTTTTTGCTTGTCCAGTGCATTCGTCTGGCCATCACTAGAGCTATAGATTTGAAATCATTCAATTCAAAAGCACGTATTGAAATTGAAAGGCAGACAGATTATATCTAGTCTTGTTTTTTTGCTTGTCTTCGGTGTAGCCAAAAACTTCAACATAGTTATAATGATAATCAATTCTATATTTTATTCTTAATATTAACTGTATATATAAAGGAGAGAGAAAGAAACAGGAAGGCAAACTGCGCTGATCATTTATAGTAAAAAAAAAAATGAGGGATTTTATTTATGAAAAAAAAAAAAAATTACTGCAAAGCAATAGATCCTTTAAGGTTAGGTCTATTCTTAAAGGCTTCAATAAAAGTAGCAACATGAGGGTAAGTTTCAGCATCAACATGAGCTTCGGCTTCAATATCAACAATAGTCTTAGTATCATCATCGAGGATATGGTAAATAAAGAAATCAATATAAGTAATCTAAACATGCAATTAATATCTATGTAATAAATTTATATCTATCTATTTACCTTTTCTCCAAAGACATAAGGACCTTTGTTAAGAGAGAGCATTCTATTAAGCAACTTGTGTGCATTTACACGATGAGTTTCTTTGTAAGTCTTGAGAACCTCTTCATTGCCACCGAAAACAGCAGTAGCCCATTTAGTAATCCAGTCATTTATACTGTCAGAATAAGCATCCAAGAGATGCTCTTCTTCTTCGTTTTCTCCATTGTATTTACCAAGTTTTTTGGCAATAATACGCATAACAGGAAGAGTCTTGAAGTAATGCTTACCACCAATGGTAATGTAGGGCATGGTTGGGTCTATTTCTCCTTGCTCAAGCAATTCGACCTTTTTTGCTTGCCACTGATCCCAAGTCAATCTAACATATTCATAATCAACGCTAGCGTCTTCAAGCATCAATCTGATAGGGTCACCACGACCAATGGTTTCTGTAAAATACGAATATTAAATAATTAATGATGCAATACAATGACGCCATATGGCAACTTACTGCTGCCTTTGACTTGAGTAAAATAGTAAAGCTTGATATCTTTGAGTTCAGTAGCCATCTTTCTTATTGATTAATATTATTTGGATAAAAAAGAAGCAGTTTATGTTGCTCCCTTTATATACCTTTTTAGCGGGATCTTCTATGAAATTCTTTGATTAATAATCCTAATGCAATTGTTGGTCGTACCTACAACAATCTCCGTTTCCTCCGCTTCAGCTCCTAATGTTATAAATGCTCTCAGAGTCACGCTTTATTTTTAATATAAATATATGATATCCAATAAAATCCCTTTCTTCCCTATATCTTTCAAACGCTAAGCTATAATAAATTCAATTTTTTTTTTTTTTGTGAGGGACATGTAACTAAACTAAACTACTAAGCTCTTAAGCTTTCCAAAATTTGTACCAAGGGTGGACATTTATCACATTACTCGCTTCCGCTTCGGAAACATCTTGAAAAATACAATATTTCTAGAATTAAAGTCGTCGTGACTTGTCGCAATTACATATAAATTGTATTATAAAATTTTACAAAATGCGACTTTAATTTCTTGAAGATAAAAATGGTTTAATTTTTATGCGTAGTTTATTCGCAGACTGATCTTATTCAACAGTAACAAAAAAAAATTCTTAGGATCTATTCTTCATACCTTCTACAAAAGTAGCAGTATGAGGATAAGAATCAATATCAGAATAAGATTTAATATACACAACGGCTTTACTGTCATCATCGAGTATATGATAAATTAGGAAAATGATATAAGTAATCTGATGAGACAGTTTGTATATACAATAAAAATAATGTTTTTTCTTTTTATATATGCTTACCTTCTCATCAAAAACAAAAAGGTCATTCAACATAAGAAAACTATATTAATAAATTTGAAATTATACACTCAATGTTTTTATTCATAAATCTTGGTACAGTCAAGTGTGGTGGTGGCGGTACTAAGCTTCAGGGATATTTTTGAGGAGGAGGTTTCGGACCTTTAGAAATTATTGAAACAGGCTCTGTAGGCCAAGAAGCATACGCCAATATTTTGGCCAACAGGTTTCATTCTTGGTTTACAAATGTCACAATGCATCAGGAGAGGGATTTTATCTTCCAAGAGGATAGAGCTTCTCATCATGCAGTTGATTATGCGCGATGGTGAAAGGAAACCCACCAAACTAGAGGATTTGAGCACTGGCCTGATTTGAACCCCATCGAACATGTTTGGAATGCTCTTGAAAGGCGAATTGAACGAAAAAGATTATCCATCAAAAACTTGGAGCAATTGAAGGTGGCTTTATAAGGAGGATAGGCAAGCCTGGATGATGAGTTTGTCGACCAGTTAGTTCCAAACATGAAGAGGCGATGTGAAGTAGTTTCTAAAGCTAAAGGCGGCGTAATAGAATACTGAAAATGATCTTATATATGCATTCTTAAAATCAACATCTGAACCTTCTTTTCTCCCAATTTGAAATCCCAAGCTTATGTTTATATGTATCAATTGGTCTTGTATTTATATTCTATATTATTTCAATATTTTGTTCGAAAACTTATTGGGTGTGGCTGTATTAGCAACAATGAAGAGGAAAAAGAAGTAGAAGATAGCATCTGGGTGAAGTAGAAACAGTTTCTCGATGATTCAATAAACACTCAGCATCTCATACAATTAAGATAAAAAGTTATAAATTAATACCGTCATGTTTAAACATTACTTGTCTATTCTGTGCAGTCCTGAAAAGCATTATATAACCTAGTACGGCAGGCTCCTACGTCGACAAACTGCTTGCTCTCCGATCTTTATTCGAAGCTCACTGATGTTGTTCCTTGTATTGAGGCAAAATACGTTCACCCGAGCTTTTTTGATGAAGCCATGGAAGTTGTAGAGGTGGTATGTAGATACTAGTAATTTACTTAAAGCCATGACTAATTTCCGGGCGGTATAGAATTTACAATGTAGCATCTCCTTTGGAAAAAGGCACAGGTGTTGATCACCTTACTATCGAAATGGTGTCACCCTTCATGGGTACAAAAACACCGGTTCCCTTCTACCTGTTTCAACTCTGTTGGCAGTGGGCATATGCACCTCTCTCCTGGTGAGTTGCTCAAGTAATTCTGATCCATAAGAAAGGTTCATCCTTTGATTCAAGAAGTTTTCGTCCTATCAGCGGGATCCCTGACTTTCGTAAAATACCGGAAAAATGTCTACAACATGACTTTGTCTATTATAGAGCAACTCTAGACATCACTCAAGGTGGATTTCATGAAGCACATAACTCCTTGGATCAGACACTCTGTCTCATTGAAATTTGGTCGATCCTTCCTCATTATAGTCGTGCCACTCCAATTTTGGCTTTCCTTGACATCAAAGCAGCGTATGACACAGTTGATCGTACTCATATCTGGAATACACCTCAACCATCTCTGCCTTTTGCGCTACTGGGTATCTCAAGCATCTTTTTGACAATGTCTAGATTGAAGTCCTTCTTTAAAATACTACTTCTTAACATTTCGTGCCAGCCACTGGTATATTACAAGGTTTTATTCTTTCTCCGTTCCTGTACTCTGTATATATCAACCAATTATCCGGCATATTTCGAGATTAGCATTTAGAAAATGATGATGGGCTCATCAGTAACAATGAAATCTTAAGCTTTGTCTAGGCAATTAACTGCCTCCTGTATACTGATGCTGTTGTACTAATAGCTCCTCCTACCAAGCTGCACATTCTACTTGCTTGTTGTGAAGACCACAGCCCCCTCTCGGTTACCGTTGGGGTCCCTCCAGGTACGTCATCATTGCTCCCTCGGCTGATGATTAAAGCTATTCTGTTTATGGCACTCCTCTATCCAGTGAAGCCTCCTTTTCTTACCTTGATTTACCTATCAAGCCTGGTGGAGTACTCGACTCTGCAGCCCAGGTACAACAAAACGCCAATAAGGCTAAGAAAACCATGCATCAAATGTTGTATTTACCTCATTAAATATTTATTATTTGTATGAGATTATTCAGATCTTATATAAGAAATAACAAGTACTGAATAAATAATATTACTTATTACATATTCCCTAAAACTCATATATAACGTTTATATTGTTCAAGCTCAATACTAAAGTTGACCTTGAACTCACTTCGGTCCTTGAATATTTCATTTCCTATATAAAGGCGTAGTTTAATTAAATGGGTTCTCTCCGACGCGCTCTCTCAACAATTTCGAAATTTATTGCTGTGGAACAAATTCTCTTCTGCAAAATATCGACAACTAAAGGATTCATCTGATTACCAAACCAGGATCAATATTCCTAAGTTTCGCCTTCATTTGTTTTGGAATGCGAATATGCTTCTCCAAGCACGGACAGTTTGGTATAGAACACTTAATCTAAGGTTGCCCACCATGAAATCTCTTTGCAACCTCCAACTAGCTGACAGTGCTCAATGTCGACTATGTCGACTTTGTGAAGACTCAATTGAACATTTTCTGGTACTTTGCCCCTTCAAGCTTACCATATGGAATTCTATCCTTAGGACATGGTATCCTGAGTTAAACTTATCATCAGAAGCCCTATGTAAATTCCTCCTCTCACTTGTACCTCCACATACTCTTCCTCCTGCTCAATTGCAACGTTTTCTTACAGTGGTCTCCACCTCCTTATGGTATATCTGGTATTTCTATTGGCAATTCGTCCTTCAAGGAGTCCCTTTTCATGCGAACACAATCATTTCAAAGATTTCATCTCAAGTTTCAGTACTAACAAATCAACATCCTTTACTTGAATAATCACCTTGTTTACTCTGTCATCCTCTGCACTATGCTTCTATATTCCCTTACTCCCTGAAAATATATTTTAAATAATCTAGTCACACCACTCCGCGATGTGTGACTCAAAGCTTAATAAATAACTTAATTTACAAAAAAAATAATAAATGGGTTCTCTCTCTCGTCTTGAAATCCAATAAAGAGATTACATAGAGACTCATTCACTAGTTTTCAAGTACTATTTCCTTTCTATTTCTCACTTTATTATCTGCAAATATCTCATCAGATTACTACAGTTGGAATCAATTTCAAGGGGTTCAATCGCTTACTCTCGGTATGTTTCTATATTCAAATGGCCCGTGCTCAAATGGAATATGATCTGGCTGTCAGCGTCCTCAATCTTAATCACCTTATAAAGCTTAAATCATGTCAAAATGAATGTATCCGTCGCGTCTTTGGTAATTCCTCCAGATTCCCAGTCAACGTCATCTCGTTCAATAGCCATTAATGGCTGATCATGTATCTATCTTGCAAGCTAAATTCTTGAAGCGTTCCACTGATCTCCCTGAAAATATGCTTCTTCAAAAGCTACTGCCTCATCTATAATCTGCTGCAAGTTGCTCCAATTGAAATCGCTCCCTTTGGCAACGTTGTGTCCCTCTCCTGGATAGTTTTGATGATCGAATCTTCTCGCAATTATTCCATCAATTTTTGCAAGATCACCTTACAGCTCTCTGCCTGTCGTCTATTACTAACTCAAGGTCCAATCCTCTGGTTACCCATGACTCGCTGTGAACGCAGCCGTGTCCTTCGTTAGCGTCTTGATTGGCTCCATGGCGGTAAGCTCAAACCCTGCTTGTACCATCCCAATAATGGTTTCACCTGCGTCCATTCTATCAAGTGTGTCTCGATATGCATAGACGTCTTTAGCTACCTATATCTGTCAAAGATCCTATGTCTTTTATTCTGAATCAGCTCCCTCTCAAAAAGCTTCGATCTTCTCATGAAACATTTGCTTGGTCTGCTGGCCTGCTGTTTGTATTATTCTGCATGAAATGGATTATCTATTTCTTATTCAAGTCTCTTCTTCTCTTGATTCTGGTGCCAAACTGGTGAACTGGTTGTCCTCGTAATAATGCTAGTATCTCAATACTGTTTCTGATTTCTTTAGACTTTTATACTTTTTTCCCTCTTGCCCTTTAGAGGTTTTTATTACTTTTTATTATCTCAGATCCGAGCCGGGCAAGTATAGTACAGTTAAGTTATTATGTGCTCATGGTCATTTATTTTAGTCATCAATATTGTATGAGTCTGCAAAGGGATAAAAAAGAAAGAAAAGAAAGGCGAATGCTATCATGTCGCAAACTTACAATGAAAAATCAGGAATAGGTTATGCGCTTAAGCCTTTTAGTGAACCTGAAGTTTAGAAATATGTTAACTTTGGATAATTTTAAAAGCAAAAATTTCTAACTGTTCATTTCAATAGCTTTGACACGTTTTACATGCTAGAAAAACTCGTAACAGATCAAAATATTAATCTGAGACGAGTTGATGTATGCTTAAATAAATTAACATAGTCTATAGAATTCTATTCATGTTTTGATTATTAATCAAGACGAGATAAAGTAGCTGTCAGCTTGACAGCTTTTTCGTAATTTGATTTTAAAACACCGGATGCATATAAAGAAGGGTTTTCTCAGGATTAATTATTTAACACTTTTTTTTCATCCTTTTTTTCATTATGGTTTCTGTTATCCTTTCTGATACACAAAGTTTTGATCCTAAATTCAAGTACGGTATTGACATTAAAGAAAATAAAACTTCCAAGGAAGTTAGTAATCATCAATCTGCTGTCAAAATCCAAGCTGCTGCTTTAAACCATCGGTAAAACCCATAAAATAAACCCTGATTTTTCAAAATTAACGTGTCTTATTTAGTGACGTTTGGATTCTCAAAAATCAATATGGTGGTATCACCTTGGGCTCTGTGTTGGGCTCGGATGGCGTTGGCTATGTGACCAAAAATGGCCAAGTCGGTCAACGCGTCTTGATCAACCCTGGTAAAGGTTGGGTCTCTGATGAACGAGGACCCGAAAAGGATTTTCATATCTTGGGACTGTTGCCCGCCATTGGTACATTGACTGAAGAAGAGGTGATTGTTGATCAAGAGGATATTGTGCCTTGTCCTGAACATCTTTCTTTGGAAGAGGCGGCAGCATTACCTTTAGCTGGTTTAACTGCTTACAGGTATAGAAGGAAATTAAAAAGAATAACGAATCTTAACGGTGATTGAATAGAGCTGTATTCACCAAGGGTTTGGTTAAAAAGGATGACCATGTCTTGATCACTGGCATTGGAGGAGGTGTCGCACTCTTTGCTCTTCAATTTGCTGTCGCTGCCGGTGCTCATGTTTACGTCACTTCTTCTTCTCAAGAGAAGATTCAAAGAGCCATTGAATTAGGAGCCAAAGGCGGTATCAACTATAAAGATGAAAAATGTATTGAAGAATTGAAAAAGCTGTTGGGAGGCAATCAACTTTCTGCAGTCATTGATGGTGCAGGTGGACCACTTTATGCTAAATATCCACAAGTACTGAGAACAGGTGGTATCCTTGTGAACTATGGTCAAACTGCTAGTGCCAGGGAAGGAGTAAAACTTACGATGCATCATGTCGTCAAGAATATTGAATTCAGAGGATCTACAATGGGATCAAGAGCAGAATTCAAAAAGATGGTCCAGTTTGTTGACCAACACAAGGTGAAGCCTATTGTTTCTAAAGTTTGGAAAGGATTGACTAAGGAATCTATTGAAGACTCTGTCTTGACAATGAGGTAACTTTAATATAGTTGACACATGAATAACAGTATTGATAATATTGAAAAATTAGCCGCGGTGAACAATTTGGCAAGTTGGTTATTGATTTTAGTTCGTCCAGTCCAAAGCTTTAAATGAATAAAAACTGCTGGGATTTAATTGCCTTTTTTTTTTTCCTTTCTTTTTAATGCTCCAACTGATTCTCGTTTATTTCTTGGGCGGATTCACTTGTCTACCATTACTTTGTTTCATTTATATTTGTTTTTTTCCAAAAAACCTTTATAAAACAAAAGAGAAGCATAACAACACAAGGGAAGAAGAGCTAACAACCAATTATAGTGTAAAAGAAGGTTGGGTTCAATTAACAGAGGAATACGAAGCCAGGAAAACATCCGAACCTACGGATTCCAACTTTTTATTCTATGCTGTCCTTAAGCATGGTACTTTATTCTGCTATGAATCAGATTCCCTAACGAATGTGTGTAAAATACTTCCTATTCAAGACTACACTGTCTCTCTTTATCCAGAAGACAAGACCGAACAACAGCTCTTTTCACGTCTATCCGCTATCAAGCTCAGTCATCCTAACAAAACGCTTTATCTCAATTGTCACCGGAAGATCGATAAAGAAGATTGGTATCTTGGGCTCTTGGAAGCGCGCTGTATGCTTCAAGACTCACCCGACAAGGCACAATATGACATGATTGACAGCTTACACTTTGATCCGTGCGCCATAGAACAGCTCATCTTTCGTGTTCAATCAACACCAAGTCAAAGGGAAACATCTTGGATGAATGCCATCTTGGGTCGCATATTTTTGAGCGTATACAAAGCAGAGACATTCAAGGATTACGTAAAAACAAAGATTGCCAAAAAGATCAATAATAAACGACCAAGCTTTTTAGAAGAGATATCGGTACGCAAAGTGGATGTGGGTCCATCTTTACCATCGATCACCAACCCTGCCCTCAAATCGATCTCTAAAGATGGTGAAGTGATTGCAGAAGCCACAGTGGATTATCTTGGTGGATTGACGGTCGAGATTGAAACCGATCTCAATTGGTCCTATTCTTCACGTCTCAAACCGATTCGAATGAACTTGGTATTGGCAGTTACCTTGAAACGATTGGCGGGGCGATTGGTGTTTATGATCAAGGCACCGCCTACAGATCGCTATTGGCTTGCTTTTGATGAAATGCCAGAGATGGAGTGGAAGATCACACCGGTCGTGGCTGACAAACAGATTACGTTGTCAATTGTGACCAATGCGATTGAGTCTAGAATTCGTGAAGTGATGGCAGAGACATTTGTATTACCCAACATGGATGATACACCTTTTTTTAAGAGAGATGATGGTATCATACGTGATTTGTCTAGTAAACTAGATGAAAAAGTCCTTGGTGAAGCATTTTCGGCAAAGACAGAAATAGCACACCAAACTCTACTAACAAAACATGTATCACAGCCTCATGAAAATTCAAGTGATCGTTCAAATTCTTTTTTAAGAAAGAGACACAAGGTTAATGAAGATGCAGAAAGCACTAAAAGTAACTGTAGTAGCAGTAGTGTCAGTATCAATAGTAGTAGCGGTAGCAGTTTTCTTCGTAAGCTCACCAACTATTTACCTTCTGAATCACCCACCTCTATCAGACGTCATACGCTTATACATAAAGCAGAAGAATTTATAAATAAAAGAACAACAGAAAATATACAAACAAGTATAGAAGCAAGGGGGACAAGCAAGGAAGAAGAAAAGTATGAAACAAGCTTATTACAATCAACTCCTTTATCTGTGCAACCTCGATCAAGAGCAAACAGTTTTATTAACGATATTTCATCTATACCAGTCTCGATGACCAATAAACCACCGCTTCCTCCTCGGCGTAATTCAACTCCTATTCCCTTTCAAAAGGATGAGACAATTGAAAGGAGTGCGACTGCTCCTGCTATACCCAATAAGCCTCGACCTGTAATAACACAAAGAAAACCACCACTACCATCAAGACCAAATAATAATACTAGTGAAAATTCATTATCATCATAAAACTGTGCGTGTATATGTATTTATGCACACTTGTATATATACATAATAATAATAGCATAATTCGTGTTTTTAAAATAAAATAAAATTGGTCTAAAAAAGTTTATTTTCTCTTTTTTCTCTTATTTTTTTTTTATTTATTTATTTATAATAAAATGTATTTCGATTTACCAAAAAATAAGAAAGAGAATAATAGTGCAGAAGAAAGGATATCGGAAATATTAAATAATATTGAGGATCATTGGGGTTCACCACCTATATTAACGCCAGATACATTGGCCTACATACTAAATCATCAGTGGAGTCATAATAATGAAGACAAGAATAAATCGAAATATCAATTGCTTCTACTTGAATTTATAAAGTAAGTCTCACAAATAGCATTACGTATGACTAACAAGCGATGCTAGAACAATAGAAAGATTAGATAAAAATAAAACTATGACCGATGACATAAAGGTAAACAATAATAAAGCTTATTATAATCTACATCATCAATAACACAACATAGAATGATACAATTATTCAGTCATTCATGCAACAATCGAGCACTACTTTAGAACAACAAGAGTCTGCCATAAACAATTTTATTCACTTATTACAACATCATAATAATAAAGAGCTTTAACGAGACCAAGATCGACTACGACTTCTATAGTATCTTCTAGGTCTATCATAAGAACGTCTGTCTCTAAATCTACGATCATAATTGTTAGGTCTTCTTTCACCCATATATTGACCAGGTGTGGGTGTATGGGGTCGATGCGTAACTGAATAATCAACTCGGATCTTTCTTTCATCAATGTCTGTACCATTCATTGCGTCGCGAGCGCGGGTAGCATCAGTTTGGTCTTTAAAGTACACAAATCCAAATCCTCTTGATTTGTTGCTCTATCAAAAAAAAACATTAGTTTTCGTGTTTTTATCGCCCATGACAAACTTACTCTGTGGTCATAAACAATAGTAACTTTTTCGATCGTGCCAAATTGACGGAATACATCCTCCAAGTCTCCTTCTCTGGTTCTTAAACTTAAACCAAATACACCCAAAATGTTGGAGACTTCTGGTTCTTCCTATAATTACATGTTAAATTCATATAAAAGGTAAACTTCTTTTTTTTTTATTACTCTAGTTCCGTGAAATTCTTTATCACTAGTCATCATCAATTAATGAACGCGTATGGGAAAAAATATTCTTTTTATACTACTTACTCTCTACGGGGAGAACGACGACGATAACGAGGACTACGGCTGCGACGACGAGGGGAGTAGCTACTATATATAACAATTTAAGCAACTGTATGTTGCATTACTTGATATATTTACCTTTTTCTGGATCGTTTATTGTCTTTGCTTCGAGAGCGAGAATGACGTCTTGAACGACGATCGGGAGAGTAACGACGAGGAGGGCTTCTGGAGCGAGAACGACGATCAACAGAATAACGACGTGGAGGAGGGCTTGAAGAGCGGCGGTCATACTTGGGTGATCTGCTTCTTGAGCGACGTTCATTAGGCGATCTGCTTCTTGAACGACGGTCTACTTCCTCACGATCCAAAGGTCTGTTATCATTGTTGTCCTACAGAAAGACAGATTAAAAACTTGTCGAACAAGTCAGCTGTGTTTATATTTACCATGGGACTTGCGGGTCTACTTGAGTCTCCCATCGTTTTTTTTTTTTTTTCGAAAGAAATATAAAGAGCAAACAAAAAGAAATGATGACGTAGTATATGAGTTGCGATAGGAGATTAAAATATAATACAAAGTGATACAGACAAGCTTATTGGAATTGGCGTTTCTCAAAAATAATTGGCCCCGATGGTTCTTTTCTAACCAGTCGGTCAAGGCAGTCACGCAGCGACCACAGGCACCAGAGCCTCCTACTAAACTGATAAATATGCTCTGGGCCCAACTAGTGGCCAAGAAGGAAACATCACTTATGGATGCTACTTTCGAAAACAATATTCATAACAGTCAACAAGACAAAGTTATTCACTATAAAGTGTGGAGAGCAGAACGTTCTCCAGGTACACTCTTCGTAGACTGATCATCAATTGCTCTTTCTTTCAATTAATCTAGGCCAAACTCCCACTAGGCTTGGTCTTTGGCGTGCCAACCCCATTTTGGCTCAATAGAAAGAGTACCTGATACAACTAAAGCAACGACTCACAGGTATTGTACCTTCTTTGCCTAATCAGATGACAGCACAAGAACAATGGGACTACGTCAAATCTGAGATACGGCTATTTACTTAACGCTATGCAATTGACTACACCATCTGATATATATATGTTAATATTTATAATCTTGTGTCTTTTATACAGCAAATGAACGGCATATCATACAGTTTTTAAATACTTGCTTCCTCCCTTATGATCCGAATAACGATGAAGTTTATGAACAAAAAAGTCTTGCAAATGGTGATATATTCTCAATATTATGGCAATATACTGAAATATTCAATGACAAGAGTGTCACATCGTTTGGAAACTGGTGTTCATCCAAAAAATTTGATTTTTTGATTTGCAAGCCCAAAAGAAAACGCACTATTAATAACTCCATGGTCTCTGTCAGACCATTATATGTGTTAAAAAAAGACTACTTTGGTAAGATAAGACAAATGTTTGATAAGAAAATCCAAGGGACTAATTTTCGAAAAAAAAAAACTATATAGCCAAAATCGTTGAAAGGATAGTATTCTTGCCGGATGACCACCAAACGGAGATTCGAACCTTGAAGAAGCAAGGATTTACTGTAATAGGATGTGCTAGAAAGTCGAAAAATGATGAAGATATTGAAACCAGAACCAGATTACTGAATCTCATGTACAAGTGTCTAAAGGAGAGATCACTAGTTATCATATTTTCGCATCATATACCTCTCAAGCTAACGACCAGTTGGCAAAAAGGGATTTAAAATAAACGAGTGAAACAAAGATTTACATGCAGAAGGAAACACTCAGGGTAAGCAAATCAGTGACACATTGTATATATCCAAATTAATAGATTACTTATTTCGACTATATAGACATGATGATATTTATCACAAACACTGAGAAAGTCTATTTAGTCGCATTGGATTATGCTGGTTTGTCAACAAACAGTAATGATTTGTATGAATTTCTAAAGTAATTGGATAGTTACGAATCTATCGGTTTTCTGGTCATCACCAGCATTATAATAGATCAAGAAACGAGCGATAACTTTAGTACATCAATAGAAAATTACAGCGAGGAGATCTAAAGTAAAACCTTTTCTCAAAAATGCCTTTATCTGCAAACTATACACTGAGAGTGCTTTTATAATTATCTGTTATCAAGAAAGAAATATATCTGCTGCCACAAGGCGTCTGCATTGCGTCAAGCTGCTGCGATAATTACCCTTTAAAAATGAGAAGAGCTTAAAAGGATGTTACCAATAAAATGATCTAATAATAACCCTTTCTTTATAAACCAGTGTTTTCCTCTTCCTCTTATGAACGTTGATTGAATTGTTCATATTCGTCTCTTCCTACAAACAGAAGCTAATTTGTGTTCTAAAACATCCTTACAGGATTGCTTCAAGATATATATTCTTCACCTTCACTGCCCAACCCCATCACTTGTGTCAACCGCTTTATTTCACAAAAGTGGCATTACTCTATCCGAATCTATATCTTTTGATGCTATTTGCTGTATTTCGTGTGCTCCGTCTTTGTATTCTTTTCTTCTATTCTAACTTTTTTTAGCTCTTCTTTTCCATTCTTCTTGACCTGTTCCCCTTTTCTTTTCTGGGGTTTCAAACCATTTGTTTGTTGAATAAATAACAAGAGAAATACCTTGTTGTTATAGACTGTCTTTTGGCTTCTTTTCGTTTTAGTTTTTCTCTCCTGCCCCTTTTTTACAGTCATGTTTGCTTTTTGAGAAGCAAAAAGAGCTTCTTACATCATTATCATTATTGCCTTTATTAAAACTAATTTCTTGTTACATGTCTTGAGGTAATTGCTCTTCAAAAACATCGAGTCCATTCTATCTATTCTCCTTCATCAAAATTCCAACCTTTTGTAAACCTTCTCTTTATTACATCTCTTTAATCGCAATCCCTTTTCCTATAAAGATTAGAAAAGAAATAAAATAGATAAATCGTGTTAAAATCGGGGAAAAGAAACCTTAGTAAAGTATTCTATTTTCTTTCACTGTGAAGAAAATTAGAGTGTGTATAATGAACACCATTTCAATCTCCTCTCTAAACCAGCAAGAATCGTAAAGCATCTTTATATTTGTCATTTTGGGGTTTGACGCATGTACACTAAATGTTCTTTAGAATGTAGTTTTGGATAGTAAGTGAGCTTAATATAACAGCTAAGCATATATATAGCTTATGAGGCTACTTTATCAGCAATTGATCTTCCCCACTTTTCACTTTTTCCTTATTTGGAGTTTATTTTATTTTATTTTCTGAAGATCATTTAGGCCAACAATGAAACAAAATTACAATATCAATGGGACATAAATCACTACTAACATACAAGGATGAAGAGCAGTATAGAGTATGGACAAGGCTAGAATTATAAAAAAAAATCTGATTCTTTGAATCATATCGTATATAAAGCCTTTACAGAAAACCAATAAAGAACTCTATGCTAATAATCGTGTGGATGAGTGTATACAATATAACATCCTTAGGAATACGCTTTGGTCTTTACTCCTAAATACAAACAATCACCACATGCTGCGAGAAAAAGTCATTGATAGATTGATTATTCTTCTAATTCATTGTCGGCTTTGAATGAAACCAATCAAAATACACCAAGCTCTCTATCATCAAGAATGATATTGTATGTTTGTCAACAAATTATTATTATACCTTTTTTGCTAGAATGAAAAAAATCATCCACCAAGTATAAGGCTTTTTTGAGAAGTGAAAACATTTGAAATATGAAGTATGCTCTCTAAAAGGAAATTAAGTTGAAAACTGTTGTCAGTGAACATGAGTAGCTTAAGATGATATGCTGTATTTCTAATAGCGTTCTTGGCTATAGTGAATAAAGAAATCAAGCTTTGAGTATTAACCAACAAATTGAATTATATTAATCATTAGCTATGAATTGCTTAATATTAAAGAGTAAATCAAGTTACTTTAATTTTAAGATGAGGCAATTACTAGTAAACTCCTATCTTTCTCTTTTTTCCTTTTTTTTCCCTATTTTTTCTTATTTTTTTTAGTGTTTGGATCGTGTGCTTTTGTTTAAACCATACTCGTTCTTTATTTACATACATACATCACAGTTATTTTCTATCAGTCTCAAAAGAGTAACACAAACAATCAAGTTTTTTATGCAAGTCTTTTATAGATAAAATTAATTAGCACCTAATAGTTTCCCCCTCTCTCAAAATTCACTGTTAATCTACCCTTTTTTTTTATATTTTATTTTTTACATAAAAAATACTATTAAAAAAGAATATGACTTTACTTTTGGCTTTATTATTTATTTGTCTGAATTGGTATTCCATGAGTGTTACACACAGAAGCTGATTTCTCTCCCTTTTTTTTTCCTTTTTATTTTAATGAACCCTATTCCTTTCACCTAAAATATATTCTATGAGAGTTATGAAGCTAAAGTAAGAAAAGATACAAGATCAAAGACAAGTCTTGTTTTGGTTTTGTATATACTTGAAGGTGAATAGAAAGGATATATAAATAATTAGTGTTTCATATGAAAATCATGCAGATAAAGAAAAGAGTTGTACAAACAAGCCAAAAAAAAGTAATGTCTTTTCATATAACTTGAGGTTTGTTAAAAAGAGAAAAAGATTCTATTCCTTCAAACATAGATTATGGCTCATATCCCTTTCTTGTTGTTTTTATAATAAACCAATAAAGAGAATAATGATTGTAAACAAAGAAAATGGTTTATGTTTTTTTTTCTTTTTTCTTTTGTTTATTAGTCAGTTTAGAACGTTATTTTCTCCCTTTTACCGTTCCTTTGCAGTTGAAAAAGAAAGAATTCTTGGAAAATAAACAAAAAAATGGCCCGACCCCTCAAGCAAAGTTATTTAAAGAGCTTTTTTTCCTTACTTTTTTTTTTCTTTCTTTATCAAATCAAATACTCTTCTCTCTAAAACTAATGGCTTGAATCCTCTTCTTTCTAAATGCTGATGGTCTGAATGCTCTCTTATCAATCACTCTTTTGCTTTTGATGCTTCCATAATCTATCTTGCTACACTGCTCCTATGAAATCAAATGGCTAAAAGTAAAATGATTTAGAAAAGATAATAATGATTAGACACTGAACTGACTACATACATTTAGTTACTGATGCTACAAAACAAAGATCCTTTTTATCTTTTTGGTGCGCTTGTTCTCTATACAATCACTGACTCTCTTTGTAAGATATGTGCTGCATGTGTTTTGTCTTGCCCCTTCTCCAAATATATCTTTTTACATCAAGAGCTCTTGGCCTGATAGTCTGGTACCTTGAAGCGTTAGGTGGGTAAACAATTCAAGTAGCAAACAGTTTGCAGCATTCACGCTGTAGCTTAAGGCTGACCGAGTTGTTGCTTCTTGGCTTAGTGGACCCATTAGACCCGAAACAGGCTATATGGGATAACATTCCGTACCATTCCAGGTGGGCAAACTCGCCGCGTAACTTGAGCAGGGGAAGCGATATGAGACTGGGGCGTCCTAGAGGCACTAAAAAAACATTTTGCTTTACATATTCTTACTGGTTGGTCTATTTGTCATCTTCAAAATAATCACTTTGGTTAATCAATTCTTGTTTATCTTGATCTATACCATCTTGTTCAATCACTTGTTACTCTTTAAAGCCATTTTTAAATAATCATCATAAACATAACAAGTCATTTATAACTCGCATGTATTCAAATAAAACTTAAACTTACAAGCGCACCTAAAAAAACTTACTGTCCTTTATCCAGTTTCATATCTTTCTCTTTTTCAATTTCTATTTTACTTGACCCAATAGAAAAGTACCTTCTCTCCTCTTGTAAAAAGTGAGAGAAATTAATTTAATACTTTAGATTAATAACTCATTAAAGTATAGATCAAGAGCACAACTGCATCTCTTATATCTATTAACAGCGAGTTAGTGTCTTTGGATAGAGCAAGTAGGTATTGTAAGGCTAATCGATCAAGAACACTTGATATTATCGATATTTATCATATAAAGACTTAATATGCAGAACCTTATCTATTCATGTCAAAGTTTATTGATCAGTTTTGCTTAAAACAAAAAAGGAGAGAGAACAGCTAGCATGTCACTCTTTGGATTCTTTTCCGATAATTGTTTATTCACAAGGAACACAACGATCTAAATAACTATTAAATGAAGTCTGTTGTCGATTAATATTTATCAGTTGAGTCAACAAATGATTGAAAAGAAAATTATACACTTTTTTTTCGGGATGATTGCAAAAGAAAAGAAAGAATCTCTTATTAGAAATACGCAGATTTCTCTATTATGTGTATAATTGTAATAAATGTATGTTGGAAATAGTACACAATGCATTTACCAGCATTGCAGGCAAATATGATGTGATGAACGACGCAATGAGCTTACGCATTCATTGTATTTGGAAGGCTAAATTTATCAATTCTATAGCATCTGGTCCTTGCACAAAATTATCAAACGTTGTTGATGGAACCAGTAAATAGAGAAAAAGTGCCTAGATCATTCAGTTCTTACACCTTTTATGGAAATGTTGGCGAAACGAAGACAGAGGATGTGGTTCTGTTTTCAGTATCGGTTTCAAAAATTGTCTTCATTTCGTCACGGCCATGACTATGCTGATCTCTTGGCTTGGAGTAGTATTTCTCAAACGTGTCACTGTTTAGGCTCCAATTCGCATGCATTTTAATTGCCTGAATGAAGTTACCTTTTGTCACTGTTTTTGTGCTTGATGCAGAGCGTAAATAATGTGCCTTAAACCTGGTCGTATCGATTCCTGCTTGTTCCAAATCTCATTTTATCCAATTTGCAATTGTTACAGGGGATGCTGAATGAATCTTATTGACTTTTGCTTGTAAAATGTTTGTCAAGAACATAGTGTAATCTTCAGGTAATCCCTCGCCTAGGTGTCGCGTACGTTTGCAAAGCTGACAAAGTATATACAATGGGCAGAGTTTCAAGTCTTCTAAAGCGCTTCTAGATATCTTTGTATCAACCTCCTTTGGGAACCTTACAATCATTGTAACCCATATGGGAAAACCTTGATCGTTGCGCTTGAATATTATATCTCTATATTGCAGCTTGCCGACATCGGATCGCGGCCGCCACATGGATGCAATGGTGATCAAGAGAATTGTCTTTTGCTGTAAACTGATCAATTCCAAAGCGACTGTGTTCCCCCCAGAGGAGATCATATCAAGAATGTGTTGAATATCATATGTTTCTTGGCTGCTATCAGGTAGCTTTGAATGGTTGCCTCTTGTTAAGAATACATAAGATTGTAGTCGCTTATTTTGAATAAAAGGAATCCGATATGATCCTAATTGATAAGTTGACATAAATTGGACTCATTTAGAACATTATTCCCAACACAGGTCAATAAAAGGCTTTGAGTAGATTTTATATTAAGCTTCATTCATATTAACTTCAAATAGCCAAATGTATGACATGGCCATAATATAGTTTATTGATAGTATGAGCATGTTGAATATGGAATGATGATTACTTACCGGATCATTAGTCATGGAAACATGTATTCTAACTGAGATATTGCTATAGCAATGATATCCAATTACAGAACTAAAGGTCTTTATATTCATCAGTATCATCTCAAACAGTCCTATGTCCAGAGTTATCTGAAACCATCCCAATAACATATTGACAATACAAGCTAGGAGCAGGCTAAATGAATAATTAGAAACAGTGGTCATCTATTCTGTCAAATTGACTATAAATCTGTCCTAATTCTTTATCCGTACCATATCTATAAGTACCGCGTATGAAGATGTCAAAAATTATGTTGCTACTTGTCCTGAATGCCAATTATTTGCAAATGTAGCTACAGTAAAAGTAAATAATGAAGTCAATATTGGAAGAGTGTTTGAAAGATCCTCGGTGGATTTTGTTGGTCCATTTTCGGTATCTACTCAAGGAAACAAGTATATCATTGCTGGTGTAGAAGATTTTACAAAGTGGCCGTTTGCCAAGGCAGTGAAAAGTACTACCGCAGAAGTGGCTGCAAACTTTTTGTATCAAGACGTATTTACCTTTACTGGTCCCTTTAAGTACACTTTAAGTGATAATGGCTCGCATTTTGATAATGAGAGGGTTGAGCAGTTCCTGGCTCTTGTCCGAACACTTCATTTGTACACTACTGCTTACCATCCCCAAACAAATGGTCGTGTAGAGAAACTAAATAGTACACTAGTTAATGCTATCAAGAAGTTAACGATGAAAGATCTTACGAATTGGGATTACCACTTATTTGCTGTATTGTACGCATACCGTACCAAACTTAATATTGGATTTTTCCAGATTTTTATTTTTACTCAGGTCGTGCAATTGTCCGTTGGACTATTTATTGGCTAACCACATGTCCATTTTATTTGAACTAGATAACCTTCATCATCATATAGATATTCGTACTAGACCTCTACATGGTTAGCTTCTTGAAAATCGGCTCTCAAAACATTAAAGATATTACTGTCTTCCACCTATTGTTCCATTGACCTTCTATACAATTGAACCCAAGAATTTTTAGTTTCCCTTTGCTTTACTTTATATTGAACTGGCCCGGACGAACAGATTTGGCAAACAGCTTGCACTCAATTGGACTTTATAAATAAGTAGCACTTAAAATTAAACTTGTCAAAGAAAATGCGCAAGGATAGAGGTCTTTTTCTGAATTTGAATTTCTCTTGTAAGATTAAAGGAAAAAAGTATACGAGGTTGACATAACTCGTGTAGGATACTTGTCCTATAGACATTCTTTAGAAAATAGATTGTAGTCATAGGGTATTAAAACACTATTAAATCATTATGAATTGTTTTATTTGAGTAGCCGTGAGGATGTTTTCCTTTTCTTTTTATTAACAAAAAGGGAGGAGACAGATTTTATTAGTTTGGAACCCTTACGGATGTAATTTTAGCCTTTGATTATTGTCTAATGTCAGGTGCTATGTAGTTGTAAGTGCAAAGATCTACAACAGAACTGATACGTAACTTTTTTTTTATTGGTTCCCCAGATTTCATAAAATATATTTCAACAATTGATCCAAACACTATGAATTCCACTTTTCTGCAAACTTGTACAATATCAAACAACAAAAACATTTTGCTCTTCAACCTCAAACACAGTCTTATGCTATTTTCCTGAAAAAGCAAAGGTATATTTTTTTAAAAAAAAAAAAAAGTATTTGTAATTGGTATTATCATTAAAGAACAGTGTTTATAGAATGAATAATAATAGTAATGACTCTTTCTTTTTGTGATATGGGGATTATTATATTATATATTTTAATCAGCTAATTGTGCTTGTGCTAATCTGGCTTCCAAGTTACGTAAAGCTTCTTCTTTACTCAAGAGTTCAGCTCTCTTTTCTTGAATTTCACGTTGAACCTTCAATTCAATCTCGCGAAGCTAATTGTATATAAGCATAAAGCCTTTTTTCTTTTTCTTTTTTTTTTATACCTTTTCTTCTTCCTTTCTTAATTGTTCTTCCTTCAATCTAACACTTTGAGAGGCCATATCTTCAGCATTTAAAGAAGCGTCCCTAATATAACATGTAAACACAAAAGAAAATAGAAATGTACATTTCAACTTACTCTTGATCACCGCCATTAACAGTACGAGATAATTTTTCAGTACGATAGTTTTCATAAAGGATATCATGTGTAATTTCCTTTAGATCTTGCAAATGAGAACTCAGTAAAGCAGATCTCAAACGACCAAAATCGGAATGCTTGGGATTATCCACTTCAACAGCACCCCAAGGATATTGACGACCACGCACAGTACGGCCATTGACAGTAATTTCTTCTTCACTACCAATAATTGAGAATGGTAAAAGAGCCTAAAATAGAATTAATACAATTATTGACACTCTTGAAAATTCCTTTTACTCTTAATTCACTATTTTCTTCAATCGTATCTTCATCATCTTCTTCTACATCATAAGGAAAGTTGTAAATTGGAATATTATAATGTTCAATATCTTCCATAATCTATTCTAAAACATAAGCACTCCATCATCCATTTGCTATAAATGATTTTACTCTCTTCTTGAAATCTTTTAATTCTTGAGGTGTAAGAGAATCAGCACGTCCAATGACAGGGATCACATTCACACGAGGACTTAAACGACGCATCAATTCAATATCAATTTCGCGTAAACTATAATACAATTCATACTTGATTAACACAGGATTTTTAATATTTTTTTTTTTACAACTTACGCATGTCCAGTAGGTGAAATGAAATATAAGAGGGCGTGAACACGATTATCCCTAAATCGAGGATTACGTTTAATTCTTGATTCTTCTGCTAAAATATCATCATATTGCTTTTCTAAATAAGCAACAATTTCATGAAAACTATATAACAATTGTGTTACATTACTTTATATTTTTGTTGTCAAGGGTAATATACCATGCTTCATTATCAATATTATCACCAAATCCTGGTGTATCAACAATAGTCAAAGAAATTCTACGCAAATTAAATCTTGTTTACTACACCCCTTTATCATACTCCTTAAATTACACAATTTACCTAACACCATCTTCATCCAATTCTATTGAAAAAATAAAATGTTGTCATTAATAATTCGCTCTCTTTCTATTTTTTTCTGATTTCTTTCTTTACCAACAGAGACTGGTTTAATTTTGATGCCTTCTTCATTATGTGCGTCTTCAGGGTTGTCAGATTCCTTTTTTGAAAGAACATGGTCGTCACAAAGAGTATTAACAAATGTTGTACGACCAGTACCAGAAGCACCTATAAAAATATTTAGTAATTACTTTATAAAAATACGACACAAACATACCAACTACCATCAAAGTAAATTGGAATCCTTTCTTTACATTCTTTCTACGTCCTCCAAGTCTCTATAAATAAGCATTTAGCTTTGTTTTCTTTTTTTTTTCTTGTATTTTCTCGTACGTGGGCCATGTTTATATATGTAATAAATTAAAAGAGTGAGAGAGTGAGAGATGATGAATAAAGAAAAAGAAGAGAACAGAAAATAATAAGAAATAAAGGAGTAACGGGGTTACAAAAAAATAATTTATCCAATCAGATTAGATGTACATAAAATAAGGCACGCGGTCTGTTTCCCTCTTTTTACTCTAGTCGTCCTCTTACTCTGCTTTCTTTATCAAAAGTTTAATTCTTTATGACACAAAAAAAAAGAACAACAACCATGCCAATTGAAATACATGTATTATTATAATTGCTTATTTTAATTAAAAAATACAATGTAAATATTTATCGCAAACAAGTATGTAAGGAAAACAATTCCCCTTTTTTAGGATCTGCAAAAAGAATAGGTTGCTTTCTCTTGGTCGCTTTTTAATTAAAAATGTAGTAATAAGCTTATAATGAGAGATACAATGATTAGCATAGTGCTATGACAATAAATACTTTTCTTTTATTTAAATTGAACAATAAAGAAAGGATGAGGGTTTTATAAAATATAATTTTAATTGCCTAAACACAGACAAAGAGAAGACTTTCTTGTTCTAGAAACAAATCCAATTTTAATAACAAGACGAAATAATCGGCATTTAAAAATATTTAGACAGGTTCACGAAGGGACAACAAATGTAAGTTTGTTCCTAATGAAGGACGATCAATTTTAACAGCACTAATAAATTGTGGTTTGAAGTCGTCAGAAGCTAAATTGTTTCGCTCTTGTTCTATAAAATGAATCGATATTAAATTAAATTATAAAAGATATAATTAAATACAAGGTGACTAGTATAATATTAAATGAATTTGAAATAAACTTATTTTTGTGTGTACATCTGAATTACGGGATGTGGATGGGTGTGTGTATGAGTTTATAAGCAAATCATAAAATTTCATTTTATAATACCAAATTAAGAGTAAACTCCATAAGGAAAATATAATTGCTACATAAGCAGATCAAACAGTAACAATTATTGTCTTTTTTTTTTCTTATAATATATGGAAGAATATTGGACACTCGAACGAGTCATTCAGTGGCTCGAAATCAATAACTTTAGATCCGCCATTGAAATCTTTAAAGGTACAGAATATAAGTTCCTTTCACTTATTTTCTCCTTTTCTCTTTCTCTCCGTATATATTGACATGCGTGTAAACCCACTTACTCTTTATTATTTAATTATAACAACAAAAAAGCTAACAGGATTAGCGGAAGAGCTTTTTTGGACTTTGATTCTTCATACTTGATGACTTGTCAAAACGAATTATCTTTACCTGAAAGAAATAAACTTATACAATCCATAAAGTCCATCACACGAGTAATAATAATGAAAACAGCAATAATAATAATAATAAAACTTGTTGTTAATTACCTTTGTAGGTAAAGGATCATTATGCATCACCATACAATAATAGGTCAGCAATGACACCTCGAATACCAGAAAGAAAATCATCCACCAATGAACATGTATTGAATTTAGTCAAGAACATCCCTATACCAACTAAACTTCCTATTGGCTCAGCAGCAGCAAGACATACCAACAGTAGAACCCGTTCAACAAATATAGCAAACAACAACACGAGTAATTGGAATTCTACAAGACGACCGAATACGATAGTAAAATTAAGAAGTTAGAAAAACCGTTTTCTAATGCGATAATAGGAAACAAGCATTCATGTCACAACAGATTCCGATACTTTTCACAGCCTACAAGTTACTGGAATGAGAGATCCTCGTTTAATCAAGACTTCCATTTTAAGAAAGCTTGGTTTAGGTGTCGAATGCAATAAATTTTTGTTTTTTCATGAGAATGGAAAACATCCGAGTAAAACTATTTGTACATACACAAAAATACCTTAAATAACAATGCATGATAGACGTGCCATTGTTTGATAATGAACTTTCATTCATCTGCCAAAATTCAGACCACAGTTCAACCAACCGAATATTAGTACAGCCTAAATCAGGACATTATACAACTTATTGTATTGACGGGACAAAATATCGTGATTTTGCACCCACTCATAAAAGGTATGCACTTTATAGACCCATTATAGTCATAATAACAACTCTAGTAGAAAGCCAGCCAATCATTCAGCTCATCTTGCCTTGCCAAATCATTATCACCAAGAAAATTTGAATCCAAATGGAGTAACGAATAACAATAAAGCTTGGGCAGCTCATCAACAACATCAAAGAAGCAACACAATTGATACAACCTATTATCCACAACCATACCCTACACCCGAAATTGTAACTGACAACTGGAATCAAAATACCTTAGTATCTCAACAACCACCTTGGGTTGTTTCACAATCCCAGGAAAAAAGCTCTCTATGGGCCGTTCCTCCCAAATTAAACAAATCCACTAGTGATTCACTCATTCCATCCTCTCGACCTGATAAACCTTCTTCATCCCTTTGGGCTGTTCCTCCCAAGACCATAGAAGGAAGCCACTCGACTCAACTCAATAACACGACGACTGCATCCTCACTTTGGGCTGTCCCACCGAAAGCATTAGAGGAAGAAGAGATACAGCAGTTTAGTTCGGAAAATCTTAATTTACACCCAAGCATCTCTTCCAAGACAGACGAAAAACCAAAACGTGCTGTTCGATTTCATGAAAATGAAGGGAGAGGACTTCATGTGGATACAGGTATCCGAAGTGCCTCCCCTACACCAGCCTCTTGCTCTCCATCAGGTATCGAAGAAAATCACTGGGCTGAGCGTCCCTCTGTCGAACGACTTTACAAGAACATTGACAAGTATTTACCTGGTCATGATCTTGATAAGGAGATTATTGTTGAACCCAGTACACTATTACCCAAACGACACAAGAAATCGATTCGTCACGTTGCCAACGAAGCCCATCGTAACTGGCGAAATGCAGTAAATGCAGTAAATGTGATTCGAGCCAATCACTTGATTCGAAGACGTAGTACCAAGATGTGGCATCGAGCAGTAGAACAAGTGAAACCGGGTATGAATGCCAATGTGCATCAGCCTGGAGAATTACCAAGTAAGGACGTCGAGAACGAGTTTTTACAGAAAATTAATTTTTTTTTTCGTGACAGAATCCAAAAAGTTGCAGTGGATTCGTGGTGAGTTGATTGGAAAAGGCTCTTTTGGGCGAGTATATCACGCGTTAAATGTGGAAGCAGGTGAATGGATAGCGGTCAAACAAGTCGATCTACCGACCACGCAGTCCGACTATGCGAAGCCTGGATTAAGAGAAATTAAGGATGGCTTATTTAGAGAAATTTCATTATTAGAGGATTTGGATAATGAATACATTGTACAATATTTGGGATATAATGTTGACGAGGAAGAAGGCCATATCAATATCTTTTTAGAATATGTGCCTGGTGGAAGTATCGCCTCCTGTCTTTCTAAAACAGGACGATTTGAAGTGGCTCTTGTTCAATTTTTCACGCGCCAAATCTTGTCGGGTTTAGCTTACTTGCACAACCGTAACGTATTACACAGAGTAAGTGAATGAGCACATGTTTCTTTTTTTTTTCTGAATGTAAACTGTATAGGACATTAAAGCGGGTAATATACTATTGGACCAAAATGGTATTTGTAAAATTACGGATTTTGGACTCTCTAAATTAAGTGGACAAGACAAAGCATATGATCCTCATTCAAATAATTCAGTCATGAGGGGTACGGTGTTCTGGATGGCCCCTGAAGTCGTCAAGGGAACGAATTATAATGCTAAAGTGGATATTTGGAGCTTGGGATGCACTGTGATTGAAATGTTGACTGGAAATCATCCTTGGTTAGATCTAAACATGCTGGCTGCATTATACAACGTAAGTTACCTTTTGTTTATTAACGACTTGACTTGTAATTTTACATATAAAATAGCTTGGTAAATATCAAGCACCTCCTATACCAGAAGATATTCCTGAATCTGCAAAGAATTTTCTCACCAAATGCTTTACGATGTAAAAGCTTATACAAGTCGATCTTTTTGTATTTTTAAACTAACAGCTTCATGTATAGTAATCCTGAAGAAAGGCCAACGGCAGAACAATTATTAAATGACCCATTTGTCCAACCAGACCCTACATTTGAATTTAAAAAGTACATGAAAAAGGCCGAAGTTGAAAGAAGGACATCCAAGGGAAGATCACAATAAAATTAAAAAAAAAGAATTGGTTTATTGTCACACATTTGTGTTACGTTAGTACTATTTTCTTAGTTTTTCTTTCTCCACTTTTGATCGTCTTTTTTTTCCCTTCTTTTCATCAGTTTATATATAATTTCAAAATGAGCTCAAATAGTAAACCATCTCGAACTAAGGTACCGCCGATAAGTACAAGAGAAGAAGTAAGCGAAATAACAGTTATATTTGAGTGTCTATTAATATAAACTAGATCTCAGGGCAGGATAAAGCAGTTTTAGATACAGTTTTAGCACCTTCTCAGTATATCGATGCAATCATTTTAAACGTAATCATAAGAGATTTAGACTATATAATCCAGTACATAGGACAAAGGTATATTTACATAATATATATGCAATATATAGCAGTTAATAATGCATGACAGAATCATTCTCGAAGAAAAGTACCTTGCAGACCTTGTTCAGTTAACGAACGATGCACAAGCTATACCCAACAAGGATAATGCAATCGGAATACAAAAATGCTTTTTGAGTTATGTCGACCTGACAGATGAATATAAACCATTCAGAGAGCAGTACCTACAAAGATTAAAGAAACAATTGGAAGAATTAAAGGAGTTCAGGGCAAGTTGTGTATTATGTTTGCTGTCAATTTTATATATTTACTTTATAACAGAGTGAACAGCAGAAGATGTATGATAAAAACAAGTATTGGATGCACCAAACAAATCAAGAATACTTGCTTAATCGACTCAAAAAATTACCCAAAGCACAGCAAACTTATCAACAAAAATGGGAGGAGATCGAGAAATCAACAGGTATGGCTATTACTACACCCATGTTGGCCACACCTAGTACAACAACAGCCACATCATTTCCTTTATTAAAGCGAGAAATCTCACAAGAAGAGACGGTATCACCCAATGAATCAGACACATCCCCTTCATCACTACCTACACAACAAAGTCGAATTGAAAGATTCATGAAGAAACACTTGAACAAGCCTGAGGATCCAACAAGACATAATATTCGTATAGCCAAACTAAAAGTGGAAGTAGCAGAAGCAGGTAATTCTGAAAAGAAGTTGGTATGCACCCAAAACTTACCCTGAATAGATACAAATTATAGAAACATTGTACGTGAAATAAGCACGCTGGCAATCAAGATGGACGCAACCAACCAACACATCATGAAGCAAGTTCAAAATGTGCTTAAAGAGAAATCAAATAAAATCAAGGATATTTTAACGATAGCACTGAAGGCAGACATTGAACAATTGCAAAAGGCACAAAAAGTAAGCAGATGTACCCCTACAGAGTCTATTATCACACAGCTCGTAACACACTGTTGATAGCCACTAAGTTCAATGCTTGAAATCATTGAAAATACAGACGCTCAACTGGAAACAGATAAATATGCAAGCATGTCCATATTGCAAAAATACCCTAAGCCAGAACCTGTCTATTACAAAAATCATCATGTGGGTGAATGCAAAGGTAAGAAACATAAAGGAAAGCTGCAGGCAGATATCAATGATTGTTATGGCTCTAGACTTAATATTTGGTACATCTTTAACTGAATACGCCCAACAAAGAGGCCGATCACCACCACTATTAATCACTAAATGTATCGAGGCCATCGAAAGATTGGATGGTTTAGAAAAAGAAGGCATCTATCGTGTATCTGGCAAGCAAAGTAACATGGAAAAGATCAAGCATGCTTTTGAGCGAGATGAAGAAGCGGTTGTCATTGGCCAAAACGATGTGCCTGAGGATATATTTAGTATTGCCTCTGTCATCAAAATATTTCTCAGGGAGCTCAAGACACCCTTGTTTCCTTTTAAGCTAGATGAAAGGCTCATCTATTCACGTAGGTTCTTGAATGTTGCTGTATGCTGCCTGGCAATGAACTAAGTCCCTCCATAGAAATACCTGACCAAGAATTACGATTAATGAATTTGTTAACAAGATTATTAAAGCTACCTCCTGCTAATTATGATACTTTAAAGGCACTTGTAGCTCATCTATCAAGGTATACATAGACACTAATTTTACATTTATATGTAAGTAACATGTTTGTGTAGAATACAATCTTTTGTAGAAAAGAATAAAATGACAGTCAGCAACTTAACGTTAATATTTACACCTGCTATTTTTCAAGATTTAAACCATGCACAAAATGCTGTTGGAGAATGGGCAAAGGATTGCGTGTTGGAAGACTTGATATTGAATAATAACGATATCTTTGCAAACAAAGATTTACATAACAATTCTGCCATTACGGGTGATATTGAATATGGTTTTAGTCAAAACGATGTCCATTCATCCAGCAATGATAGATATGCCATGACTATTACCTCACCTGATAGTCCTACAGAGATAGACTATGCATCTATGGCACATGCAAATGAAGGTGACTATATCCTATCCCTTGATGAGTACGAAAATGATCATGCGCAAGAAAATAAATTGCCTGAACGTACATCTTCTATATCACATAATACTACTACCAAAGCCCCTCCTATGAAGCTCTCTAAATCAACGCCAACTGAAAGAAATTATAGAGCCCAATTCCAAGGAAAGGGTCTTAAAGTAGACACTAGTATCAATCCCCGTCATCACCAGAATAGTATCATGGCAGTAAAGAGTGCTACTGTTCCTTCTTATGATTGGGCAAGTCAAAATCCTGAGAATAGCCCCATTCCTGATGTACCCAAGTTGAAACGATCAGCGACAACTGGTAAAAAGAATAAAAACTTTAACTTGGACCCAGAAGCTGCTGCTGCATTTAACCAATTGAAAATTCAACGTTAATAAAGATCATGTATTTATTTTACTCTCTCTCTCTTATTACAGAGACTTATTGTGTTGAATGAATAAAACCCGTTTGGTAATAGAGAACCAGAGGAGGAACTGAAAGTGCTTAAACGTTTGAAGACTGCTAAAGTTGTATTGCAAAGCATCATTGTCTTGAGATGGATTTACTGTATTTTTACTTTGAATAAATAGTATTTTAAAAACAACCTCCAGTCCTAATTGTTGAAAGTCTGAATATAGTTAACCATTAAAATTAAAAGATACAATACACCTTAATCTATTTTTATTCAGGTATTTAAAGAATTAAAGGTCTCGCATACACAGAAAATCTTTGAAGACACCCTACATGTCCTCAAGCACCAGAAAAGAGTAAGTATCGGCAAGGATTGATAGCGATAGGTTAGAAAAATTAATAAAAATAAAAAAAATAATTGAATTTTGAATCTTCAAAGTATTGTGTACAAGCTTATTTACGTTACCAGAGGAAATGTTATTTAACTTTATCTTCTGGTTATCTATCTCTCCCAAGTCATTCTTTTTAATTTTTTGACAAGTTTTTAGTCATCTTTTCTACATCTTGTTCCTTCCAGTCTCTCACCTTGAATACCATGAAACATAAATGTTCTATTCGGAATGAATCTGTGATGACCCAAGGATCCATCCTTCTACTCTGATAACAACTGAGGAGGGCTCTATCTTAGTATCCACTCAAGAAGTCTTGAAAGCTCTCTTCTCAGAAACCGCTGAACCACAAGATGATATTCCAATGGAAATTAATGCTGGAAATACAGACAATACACATGTTACTACGGACATAGTTATTGTGGACCAAGCTACCAAAAACATTCCTCAGTCTCAACATCAGACTGCCATGGATAGCCACCATAATGGTGCCCCAGTAGGATATAAATTTCGTCATGACTCTTTAGATAATCTGGGATCACCAATACAAGCACGCATCTCTAGGGATCAGCAGCACGGCACCACAGTATTTAACATTGATGGTGCTCCAACTCAATCTAAGCAATAATGAATAATAGATCGAAAGAACTATTATTCAACATTTCTTCATTGAACTGTAACAGTTTGGTGAAGACCCATGATACCCAAAAACAATCCAGTTTCATACGTTACTTACGCTCTCTAAATTTCAACATAATGGCCTTTCAAGAAACACACACCACCACAGACCATGCAAACTTCATCAATGTACAATTTCAAGCATTTCAGTTCCTGTGGACTCGCCATTGTGGCTTATTTTTCCTTTTTTTCCAACTATCAACTGTCAAACAACCTGATTCCGTCAAACCCACGCAATATTCTTTCCAAAATCAGTCATCCACAGAACTTCTATGCTCCTTTCCATGTATTAATGGTTTATGCTCCAGCTTCTACAGATAAGGACAGAGGAGAGTTTTTTGATTCTGTGTTAGATGCCCTCAATACTGTATCTAATGTTGACCCACACCGGATCATTATCCTTGGCGACTTCAATTATTCTTATCATCGTCTTAACTTGTCAACTCAAACATCTCTAAAATGGATATCATATCTAGAAGTATCCTTTTATAATGTGATGCATAGTGGGGACAATAGTAATATTCCAACATTCCGCCGCAATGATGAGATCTACTCTACAATCGATTGTATCTTCATTAGTAATCAGATGCGCCCAATGCTTAGGTCTACAGATATACACCGACTACACTCTTCGTGGACTGATCATCAATTGCTCTCTCTTTCGATTAATTTAGGCCAAACTCCCACTGGGTTTGGTCTCTGGCGTGCCAACCCCATTTTGGCTCAATAGAAAGAGTACCTGATACAACTAAAGCAACAACTCACAGGTATTGTACCTTCTTTGCCTAATCAAATGACAGCACAAGAACAATAGGACTATGTCAAATCTGAGATACGGCTATTTACTCAACGCTATACAACTGACTACACCAACTGGCGTAAAAAGTCAATTAAGGTCTTACAACGCAAGCGCAATGCTTTCCTCCGCAGTCAGCCACCTATAGCCATCCGGCTACAGTGTCTTCCTGTTATGGACCAACAAATTGAATCTCTTCAACGAGAGTCGATAGATATTGCAGCATTAAAGGCTGGAATACGTTGGCGAGAAAGTGGAGGGAAATTAGCCGGTTATCTCAAGCGGATACACCAGGTACGAAACGTCGAACAGACCATAAACTGTTTACAAGACCCTACATCTGGATCGACTGTTTCCTCTTGTACACAACTCATGAAAGTTAGTCAGGCATTCTATCAAGACCTTTATTCAGTTGACCCTGTGGATGAGCATGACATTGATTGCTATCCGCAGACCTAAGATCAAATACACGCAATTGTGTTTAGATCCAAAGTTAGGTGGGTTAGGTCTTTTGGATCCACAAATTCAACGACACAACCTACAGATACTCTGGCTTCGTCAAATCCTGGAAGACAACCACCCTCAGTCTTGTAGTCAACCTATATTATTAGATCATATACGTCGCTTCCATTCAGGAAATACTAAAACAAGACTGGCTTTCTTTTCCCCTCTTTTGCGATTACATCCTGCTGCTCACGCCAATAACTTTATGCAAAACATATATGAGGCAGTTGATTCTTTCGGATATGCAGACACACAACAGGCAAAGTGTACTCCTGCCACACTTCTCCACTTGCCCCTGTCTGCTATATTCGCTATGATTCCTATTGATTATTGGATCAATCGATCACGACACAAAAAGCTCAAGGTGTCTCAATTTTTTACGTATGATCACTGCTTTGGATGTATACGACCTTTATTGTCATCTGACCAGTCTTTCTCCCCTCATCTGGTTTCCAAGCTAAGCCGAGATATTCATAATCGTATCATCAAGCTAAATCAGCTTATCTGGCCTCATATATTGAATCAAAATCAATCATTGGGTGAAGTAGATGATTCAGCGTTCATCGATGCCTTCTGTTCGCAGCCCCAATGGATCAATTACAAATCTAAACCATTTCGGTTGTCTCTCATACAGCGATATTTATCATTATCGGCAATGTCACAAATACCAACTTCCAAGTGGTCACTTTTTTGGAAAATGCCTGTTTCGCCTGAAAGCCGGTCTCTATGGTATCGTCTATTCCACCGTAAACTCTATAGCCAATCACTTCTTTCAAGTTTTGATAACGGTTTGACCTCTTCACAATGTAAATTTTGTTCTGCTAATACTGAAGACTTACAACACCTCTTTGTTCTCTATCCTAAGAAATGGAGAGTATGTATAGATGCTTTCAATTTCTTTAGTCCACACCTTACTTTCACTCAAGATGATGTATGCTCAATCCTCTGGTCTTTTCGGCAGTTTACTTTTGTTGACAACATTATCCTCTGGACTCTCAGCTGCTGTGTGCTTTCCGTTGTCTGACATGCCCATTGAAGATTTGTTATTGACGGCTTTCCTTTTACCAATAAACAGTTGGTCATTCGTGCTATGTCGCAGTTTGCCACTCTCAAAAGGGACAGACCCGACCTTGACTAGCATGTTCCATCGCTTAAACTCTGTTTCTCTTGGTTCACATCGCTCTTAGACGTGTGACTCCTATTATATTTTATAAATAAAAATAACCCATTTACAAAAAAAATTCCTTTCCCCTTACTTTCTTTTACATTTTCTTCAATAACGTCTGTTAGAGTTATCCAACCACACCGAAAAGCATACCATTAGAATCGCCATGAAAAGGAGCATCTTTTGATTACAAAATAAGCTTTAAAAATCAAAAAGGAATCAAAGGCGACTCCCGACCAAAATCCGACTTTGTCACTTTAAAAATCTTTTTATTTCACCATTTACTGCTTTGATAACAGCGCTCGAAAGCACTAGTATCTTGAGAAGTAATGACAATCTTAGCAAAATTATAAAATATGTTAATAGCTACTTATTCTTCCTATAATAGTGTCTGATATTGAGTATTACACAAACAGTATACGCTTGCCATCTTTGTGATGCTTCGGAGTTTTCTCATGCTCGAAACTTGAGAGATCACTATGAAACTTTTGAAGGTATGTAAGAAGCTCGTAATTGAAATACAACTTCACTATAACAAACTTAATACACCAGGCAAAAAATATTCATCTACAAAGAGTAGAACTTATAATACACCAACGCAAGTATAATATAACGCCACATAACTTTCTTTTCTGTCTAGTATTTCATTCTGTAGCAAAAAAATATCTTTCTATCTCTGTTGCAAGAAAGAGAGTAAGTCGGTACAATTGAGCAATTTTCTATTGTTAGTTTTCTGACACTCTTTCCCTGTTTATAGCAAAATATAGTTAAAAATTATGGTTGCCCTAGCTGTTCTGATCATTATGATACCACCAATGAGCTCGGGAATCATCTAGATGAAAAACATAGTAAGTATTGGAACGAAGCTTCTTGAATTTGTATATAATAGTAGTTTTTATTAGCACCCAAAGCAAGACCAGAAGTAGACGCTAGCTTTAAAAGCCTTAACAAAAACAAATGGACTCTCTTAACTGGTACAGTGATAGAAAACCAATTATATGAATTTGGCAAGCTTCAAATTAGAAAGCATCCTTCTCAGTCTTTCATCTTTGATGTCAACGATTCTCAACTGTATATCAAACATGGAACACTCACGAGTGGTAAGATTGAGGAAATAACGACTGATTTAACAGCATATCATTACAACTGCCTGACGATTTTAAACAATATTTGAACAAATTCAACTGCACATCAACAGTAGACATAAGAAAAGCATTGAATCAAAAAGAAAGTTGGGAAGACAGTTACCATCAAGATAAACACTTCGATTTAGACTGGATCAAACAATCGATACATATGCTTTTACAAGTGTACGAACTTGATAGCTTCGCAAATGATCACTCCGGGGATTGATATAATATACACGTGTGGTGTATTATCGACAGATGCTTTGGAAATCTAAAAGGAATCAAAATTATAAGGTAAACACATTTTCATGCGTTTCTATTTAATCTTTTGTATTAAGTGTCAAGCGTTTTTAGAGGTGAGGGGGCATCGGTGGCGTCTGCTGTAAGAAAAAACGCCAAAAGAAATTTAGAAGACGTATACAACTTAGCTAGAAAAAATATGGCTGCGTTTATGGCTGCGCCAAATTTTCGAAAAGATCCTGACAAAAACCTTATAAATTTTCCGGAAAGACTGTATTGTCTGAAATAAGCGCGGCTTGGAGAGCCCTTTACCATATCTTTCGTCCTCATTACGATTAAAGAATAATTTTTTATTTGTAAAAATTTTAAAACCCAAAATGAGCACATAATATTTGACATATTGTATTGCCCGGGTCAGTTCAAAGAAGTGTTAGAGAAACTAAAAGCCTTTTTGATATCCAAAAAGGTAAAAAGGATAAAGAATGGAAGATGATATTTCGTCCTCATTACGGCAACGTCCGTATTTAGACATAATTAATTTATTTTCAGACAAAGGATGCTTTTTCATACAATAAATACCAAAAAAAAGGAAATGAGTTCTCATTTTCATTACGAAGATGGACAAGGAAAGATTGTCGATGAGCAGGGAAATGATATGGAATGGGAAGGCAATGTAACTCAATTTCACTTGACCACCCTAACTCGTATTAGACAGTACTGTGAAAAACAGTCTTTCCATATCAACATGTCGCATTTTAAAATTTTACTTGTCTTGTCGTTTTAGTAGTGATCTCACTGTGCCCATCATGTTTAGCCATGAAGATTCCTTACTTAATCATTTACACTTTTGTTTAATATACGTCAAATTAGCTATACTCATCTGGAACAGGTAGTGTCAGTTGATTACAGTTATACGAGAAATATTTTCAGATCTTGCTTGTCAGAAAGATCTTAAATGTCTTTTTTATTCAAACAATCTTCTAACCGCGAATGGGGATGCTTAGCAAAACCATAAAGATTAATCTGAGGAACCTGGCTACACGTTTCAGTGATACGGTCTTGCAGAGTTTCCTCCTCGAGAACCTGATGTCTCTTGAGCTTACTCTTAACAGCTGACCAAAATTGCTCTATAGGATTTAATTCAGGGGAATAAGGTGGCAGGTACACGCATTTGTATCCTCGATTTGCAATCATTTCTTGAATATTAGCCCGCTTGTGTATAGGGACGTTATCCATAATGATATACGAGCTCTGCATATATTCATAATCATCCAAAATATAAAGAACATCGCTTAAGGAGCGCAAGTAATGGTCTGTAGTAGTTCATTTTGGTTTTGGTTTTTGAGTTTTTCCGTTGCCAAGCTTTCTCTTTTTGCCAACTTCTACTGGAACAAGTTGAGTGGTAGGTACGCTGGGTGTTCGAATGCTGATGTTTACAACTGCATAGGCTGAAATTGCACCTAAGATAGTATGGGAGACATCCCTAGTGTTTTCAACCTTCACAACTGGAGTTTCTCCTTTTCGTGCCCACGCACCACTACGATTCATGTTTATATGGAAGCCAGACCCATCAATAAATACATAGTTTTTAAGAAAACTCATGTCTGATTCCACGATTTTCTTAGCCCATTCATATCGTGTTTCAATAGCACCCTCGTCCTTTCTTTTGAGGTTATGAAAAGCAGCTCTTTTGAAGGTGAATACCATATCATATCTAATAAACTCATGAACTACTGATTTCCCAACCTGCAAGTCATCAAACTTAGTAGTTAACTGCTCCAAGGCTTGTTCAATGTTGATCGAAGGATTCTCGTCTAACAAGTCAGTTAGAAAAGCTTGGTGTTCTTCGTAAAGCTTCTTGCGATCGCCTCTAGCTTTTGGCAAGAAAGATGTATCCAGATCGTTTTTGTATTGATTCCACCAACGCTGACCAGTGCGTTCGTTAATGTTATACTTTCTGGCTACAAGTGCAATTTTTTTAGGAGTCTTAGTCAACGTATGAAGAATAAAATTCATTTTGTCGTATTCAGAATAAATCGTGTATTTCTTTTTCTTCTTTTTGAGATCAGTATTCACGGCAGGCTTCTCTTCGCTCTCTAACGTCTCAACTTCGATATCTACTGCTGATTCAAATAATATTCCATGGTAACTGATTTCCTTACTTGTACATCAAGTTTGTCCACCTCCATCAGTTCGACACCTTCTTCATCTCTTAATCCTCCTTTTCCGTCCTCAAATACTACTCGGTTGAAATTGCTCATTTAACATACTAAAACGACAAGCAAGAAGAAAATGCGACTTGTTGATATGGAAAGACTGTACCAGTAAATTGTAAAGACGGGGCAAAGTCCCCTAGCGAAATAGTCAAGTTCTTTCTACTGGATTAGACTCTCATCTGGCGGCACTAGTTCCAATCTCCATTGTCGTTTTCTGTTTGTTTGTTCGTGGGTTTAAGCCCTGTTATTAAAAAATGTTTCTTATGATGACCAGCTAAAAATGCGGCATCCGAATAAAATCCTCATACAAAAAAAAGTAAATTGTAAAGACATATTGAGGCTGTCTTCCCATGGTATAACACAGTGGTATGATCGATCAAACTCCACAGCAGCCATACACCTTGAATACCCACTCACCAGCGCCAATTACCAGCTTTCTGGCTTCTTTGGTAACCTCCTGCTTAAGCTACAGCAACGTGCTCAAATGCTCGCTCGACGAAACATGTCAATTCTTGGCCGCAGTTTAGTCACTAATACACCCTTGCTTGGTCCGCTCTGGCATGCTATTCGCGTTCTTGCTGTTCCACAATCGTATCTTGGTAAGATTCGTTCAACTACAATTCAATTTCTTGCACGCAAAAACCTTCCTGCAGTCAGCTTCCAAACTTGCCAACAATCACGCAAGGAAGGCGGGCTTGCCATTCTTGACCCTGGAATAGAACATGTAGCTCTACAACTTCGATGGTTGCAGCCATTACTTCTTCCTTCCTCTGATCTACCTTATTATGATACCTTCGTTAGTGATATTCTTCGTCACTGTTTGCGCCTTTTCTCAGCTTCACCTTCTCATATTTTACCTCTGCTGCTTCCTAACATGCGTTCAAACATAATCAAGTCCTTTGATTGTCTCAGCTCATTGTTCAGAACAATGGATAAAACTAATTATAAAATTGATTGGCAAGCCTTTGATATTCGTATGGTCAATGAACTACCACTGACACAAGTCTGTCCTTATCTGCTCCTGCCAAATCAGGATTTCAAGGCTTCCTTCTGGTCTGGAATCCTTGTCAAGCATGTATATGAATTTGGTATGGCATGTGGTAAGTTTCGACGTAGATCCCCCCCCCACCTACGGATCCTTTTCGCTTTAAGAACAAGAATTACTTTAGATAGCTTCAACTATGTCGTATACAAGAAACCACCATCTTTCAGCGATTTAAATGTCAACACAATTCGATCCACATGATCTCATCAGTACCACCACTTCCTGCACTTACTGAAACAGACTTTGACAACATCCTGGATTCACTTTTACCAGATGGGACTCCTATTGCTTCTTTGAATACAAAATAGTTTCGTGAATCTCAACTCCTCCACTTATCCACGTTGCCAATATCATATCCGCGTGCAAGCCCTCTTGCCTGGCGCCGATTCTGGAAGGAATCTCTCCCACACAGAGCCCATACACTGCTCTGGAGACTTTATCATCACAAAATGTCGTGTAAGGAACGTCTTCACCAGTTAATCCCAAACCGATTTCCAGATCCTGGTTGTGTATATTGTGGCGTTATCGACTCTGAAGAACACTTTGTCTAGTCTTGTCCTTTCAAACATGAAATATGGCAAACAATTGCTTCTCGCTTTTTCGTTGACCCTGCCAGGTTGACTTACGGCCTCATTCAACTCCCTTCTTCCTCTGGCATTGAAGTCGCTCCTTCACTTTCTGTGACCCACTTGGATATCATAGCTTCTGTGCTGCTCTCTTTATGGTAACTTCACTGAAAATTTATTTTTGAAGAACATCAATTCTGGCCTCAAGAAGTAGTAGCAAGAGCCACTAGGCAAATCCTCAAGATTCACAAAGAAATCAGTAGTCGGTCACTAAACAGCTAATCCATACATTTCTGCTCAGTTCTCTACCTCAGGTTTTGTGGCCAGTATCAAACTTTGCACGGATTACAAAACAAAATAACAAAAACGAACAAACCCCCCCCCCCCTCGATTATAATTTATTTAATGCTTACAATGGTGTACGCCTTGCAACACCCGAATAAAATCTTCCTTTTACAAAAAAAAAAGACATATTGAGGCGAAAGAAAGGTACCGATAACGATACCTAAGACTTTAATCATCCAATTTCCAACAAAAAAATTTCTAATCTTGTCCGAACAGACTGCAGCATCACGTGTCACCACAACAGTTTTGTTTGTGCTCCGCGTTGCAATAAAAACGGAGGTACCTTCTTGTTTCCACTCTTTTTTCTTTTGTTACAGTATTGAAAAAACACTCAACCTGTTGACATAACACAATGAGCTCGAACAGTGAAGGTTTACCGGTACCTGAAATGAAACAAAGTGTCAGCATAAACACAAGTCGGTTTCGAAGAGATTATGATATTTTATTAAAAGAAGTACTCGAAGAAAGCTCAGAAGACGAAGAAGAAGACTTGTTGAACCAAATCGATATTGACCTCAACACAGCCACCGCTGAATTGCCTGAGGATTTGAGGGTTGCTTTAGAGGATCGCTCATTAGCAATTAGATATTTAGCTAACCTGAGAACCTTCATGAGCCACCGTAGGTCTCAATCTGTAAACTCCATAACAAGCAGCAAAGGAGAATATTCTATGTAAGTTCTTTTCTGGAAGAAAGCTCAAAATAAACACATAAACGCTGATGTACTATAGACCAAATACACCTCTTCAATCCTCCTTTAATCAACCATTACTATCACCCAAACCATTTGAACACATTGATCCTCTATCAAAAGTGCTGGACGCTATTCCTTATCAAAATCGACTCATTAATGGAGTATCATCATTGACTGTGTTAGAGCAAAGATTCCATACACTTATTATTCCCGAACTGGATTTACCAAGTGTGTCAGATACAGTTATTCAGATGAATCTCAACGAACTTTACAAATTAAGAGACGATCTTTATATTCATTTGAATGGTGGCCTACTTTTAAACAATACAAATAGGATCAGTAAAAAGAAAAAGCAGGAAATAGCTCACTTATTAGATGATGTGTCAAAAGAAATCGGTCTTTATGAAGAATTTATAAAGAAAGGTACAGTTGTTGTTGTATTCTTACCAGTAGCTAGTCTTTTATTTATCTTTTTGCTTTATATTTAGCAAACTACTTGAGTCTTGAAAATATTTTGAATGAGACTGATAGCTCGGATATTGAGGATAATACAATAGATACTGATTCTACTTTATTACATTTTGTAAAGCACTTTTTTTGTTCGCTATTGAAGCTTGTACTTATATTTTCATGCATGCACAGGATTCTCCTTTAGACACATCAACATCCAAATTGGGTGTCCCACATTTGTTATCATCTTTTTTACCCCAAGCATCATCACAGCTTTCTGTAACTACTACAAACACACAGAATGAGTCATTCACTTCTTCAGACTTTACCATCAACAACATACCAGCTGAGCCCTGGGAAGCATTCAAATGGACACCACTCACAAAAATATCACACCAGTTATACTCAGACGACATTAAGCAGAGCGGCCTTATTTCAGTTATGACCGTAAGTGGTGTGATTGCTATTGGTACCACTCGCAGTTTAGTATTTGTTTACGATTATTCCCAAAATTTGATATGTATATTAGGAGATAGCAATAAAGGTAAACCAGAAAAACTTTAATTTTCCAAATAATAGACATACATTAATATCTCTTTCCATCTATAGCCTTTGAAATAGGTGCAGTTACTTCTTTAGCTGTATCTTCAGACCATACTACCATTGCCTGTGGATATTCTCAAGGACACATTATTATTTGGGATATCAGAAAGCCAATGTATCCCATACGTATTATTGACCCTATACCAGCCTGTCAATCCCAATCTCAAATGCAGAGTACCTCACGAAAAGAAGGGCATGTTCAAGGTGCCTCCATTTTGCATATTGGATTCGCAGGAGTCAAAAACTCAGAAATTGTTTCTGCAGATGACCAGGGTATGGCTTATTATCATATGCATTACAAAATCATCATGTTCAACGGTATTCATTCAACTCGTATCCTTGGAAGGTATCAAAGATTATCAGCAAATAGTGGCCGTCAACCAAAGCCAAGAAAGCCTAGTACTGTTTTTGCGATGCAACATTTACCTCTTGGTCAAACAGCTCATCCAGCAGAAAACTTTAGCCTTGTTGCTCTCCTAACTCCTTACAAGGTAAAATGGCAAAAACAGATGCATGTCTTGTTTCGTTATTCATATGATATGTAGATGGTTCTAGTTGGATTAAAACCTACGCCACAGACTTTATTCAAGTTTCCAAAACCAAAACTTTTGAAGCAGCAAGTTGAAGATGGATCAAAGGCAGTCGTCGAGAGACTTTCGGGCTCTCTGGCTTGGCTACCTGTCTTAAAACTAGGAGACAGCAGTAAAAATGATCCTATGCTTGCTTTTGCCTGGGGAAATCATCTGTTCATTTTTCAAGTCTCTGTGGAAAGTAACATGACTGTCAAGGCACGTTCAAACACAAAAACCACAAAACACGCTGTCAATTTGGAATTTATTCAAGTTGGAGAATGGAAATGCAAAGAGCCTATTGTGAGCATTCAATGGATCAATAGACAGGTAAAATATGCATATACAACTTAAAGAATTAGGAAACAGCTAATAAAAAGAAATAGATACTTGTGCTATTTACTCCAAATGAAGAAATGATTTTGTTTGATCCAAAGAATATGGTAGAAGCTCAGTGTACCACCATCAAAAACAAACAGCTGGTTTACCACGATTGGTTTAACACTCCTTTAAAAGATTTGGTAACTAGCCCAGCCAACGTAGCAGCCGAATCATCAAGAGAAAATGAACTAAAGTCGGTAGAAATGGCTTATTTTGGTTCTATTAAAAGCTACAAAGGAAAGATGTTTTTATTGGTAATACAACAAATCTGAATTTAAGTGATGTTTCTAATTTTGTATACTTTCACAGGGTCTTCAACAGATTTACGTGGGTACACTGTTATCGTGGGCAGATCGTATACTTGTACTTGTTCAAGCGGGAGATATTTTGGAAAGCATCGAATTAGCTACTTCATTTTATAATGGTATTGATATACAAACCGTGATTGGCTTACCAGAGGAGGAAAAAGCAAGAAAGGTACTTGTAGGTGAAAAGTTGATGGAACTCTTGAAAGCTTCACTCAGCTACACATTCTCCTCCAAACGTACCTATAACGATATGGCAAATGAAGTAGGTGGCGGAGAGACTGTGTTGATGCGCAACTTCGCCCGAGGCTGTATTGAGGCATGTCTAAGCATGGGGAATCTCGAGTTTTTATTTGATACTGTCTATGAACATTTTTCAGATAACCAAGTACACGGTGTCTTTTTCGAAGCATTGGAACCTTGTATCATCCAGGATCGTGTGCCAGATGTTCCTCCGTCCGTCATGAAGGATTTGGTCGATCATTATAGCAAAAAGAGATTACTTGATGAGCTTGAGCAGGTCATTTGGCATGTTAATCCTCGCTGTTTGGATATTGATCAAATAGTAAGCATGTGCCATCGTGATGGTATGTATGAAGCTATGATGTACGTCTGGAACAAGAGCATGCATGACTACGTAAGTCCACTTGTAGAGATGCTAAAGGTGATTCGCATCGTATTGCGAGGTAACTCAGATGAACAGCAAACTCTGCACGAAAGACAAAATGCTGAAAAAATATATGATTATCTCAAGTTAATCCTCACTGGAAGATCATTTCCTGAGGGATCTGGTGTCACGGCTGCAGATGAAGCAGGAGAAGCAAGGAGTGCTGTGTACTCATTTATCTTTTCTGGTCGCTGTGTTGTATGGCCTCCAGTTGGTGGCAAGCTGATCTTGACAGTAGATGAAGATGAAACTGTCTTGGAACCTACTTACCCTTATTTGCGACTACTTTTACGCTTCAATACCAAGAAATTCTTAGAATCCCTTGCAATTGCCTTTGAAGATCCATGGCTAAACGGTGGAGAAGATATCTTGAGTTCCAAGTTTGATGATGAAGTACCTGGAAAAGTAATCTCTCGACAAATCATTATAAACACGCTCTTAGATGTCGTTGGTGGCGGATTGACAGGAAACTGTTTACCTCCTCCTCGAATGAAGCAGTCTATATCCGCTTCCACAATACAGTCACTTGCTACTAATGGTCGGTCAGCACCACCTAGCTTTCAAGTGAATACTTCAGTTGCCAGCGACCATGTCAGTCATTTTAATTATTTCTCCAACGACAACATTATCTTGCTGTATATCTTCATAGCCTCCAATCTACACAAGTACACCACTTTTATCCTGCTGCCACCAAAGACACTTAACAAAGTGCTGATACGCTTAGCAGAGGAACATGACGCGAATACACATATGGAAAGAGAAAGAGCGATTCAAAACTTGCTGACAGTCTTCACCCCAACGAGTCAAGAGCAGACAGTCAAACTCTACGAAGAAGCCGGTTTTTGGAAAGTACTTGAAGACGTTTATCGTCAAGACAAAAAATTTGGCAAGCTTGTGGAAACTTACTTGAAGGATGATGAAAGACGGGAGATGGTGTTTGATTGTATTCATGGTTTGTTGACAAGCGATCTTAATGAAAGGCAAAAGGAGGAAATCATCCGTGTGTTCATGGTTCGTATTTCTCAATTCGTAGAAATTGATGGGCAAAAGGCAGCAGAGATTGTCCAAATGTTTGGAAATGGGGATCATCAAGACGTTATTCGACGATTAGAGGAAGATGAAGAATTTGATGATGATGAGTATCACGCAACGGCTGACAAGCGCGTGTTTTCTTACCTTCATGGATTATTGGAGCCCTATTCAGAAATATGTGGTATTGAAAGTGAAGGCCCTTTGAATGAAATATCAAACGTGAGCGGTGCGATACAAGAACGCTACGTTGAACTCATGTGTCGATTTGATCCATCGGGTGTCTACAATTACTTTAGCACTCGACTTGGAGACAATGTCTCTTTGGATAAGATGAAAGAGATTTGTGAAAAACATGGTGTTATGGATGCAGTTGTATGGGTTATGGAAAAGAATGGCAACACTCCAGGGGCGCTAGACAAAATGCTAAAGATGGCAAAAGAAAGAAAAGAAAATATTTATCAACTATTAGAAAGTCATCAATCAACTTCTGTTTGGACGTTTGAAGAAAACGAGAGAATCGGTTGCTGTCTAATGGGACTTAACAATATCCTTCGCGTTTGCACTCAATTGTGTGAAAATTATAGGATGAACACTACCACTAGCTTAAAATGCAGCAGCGGAGCTGATGATAAAGATAGCAGTATTTCAGAACCAACTTTAGAAAATGAGAACAACTTGACTGGCGAAGAATCAAGAGATGATAAAGAAGATGAAGATATATGTAAAGAAGCCGAAGATTTATGGTTCAGGCTACTAGACGCATATGCTGAAGGGTTAGTTGAAATACACAGTGTATTTCAAAGCAACAGTGTTCTATCAAGTTCTCATCAGAGAATAATATCGTCCTTCAAGTCATTTGTTCAATCTATTCTAACATCCTATCTGCTCTCTGCTTCACCACAAACATCTTTTATACGGCTTTTGTTAAGAGTAATTGATTCCAGATCAAGAGGAAAGACAACCTTTGACGATTTTAAGCACATCTTTTTTGATATGCTAAATACTTACGAACACAAAGACAAATTACTGAAAGTGACAGATTGTTTATTTGATCACGATCTATTTGCAAAATTGCAAGATATGGCTAGCAAAAACGAGAAAGGATGGTATTTGGATAAAGTAGCTTGTAAAGTATGTGGGAATAGCGTATTAGACCCTGCATTATTGAAGCTTTCACCTGATTGGAGCTTAGACAGTAAAGAAGCACAATCATCCACAAATAAGGAATACAATGCATTTGATTGTGCCGCTAACTCTCATATGGACCGCTTAAAGCAGCAGCTTAGACAGACAGACAAATGTGTCGCATGTCAAGATGAAAACTTAAAAGATCTGGAAGCCAACTGTGAAGAGGAACATTGAAGGAAAAACTAAAGATACCTGTTCTCATACCTCTTTTTAATTCCCCTTTTTTGTTTTCCGTTATAAATACCCCTGCTATCCCATAATTGTTTTCAAATTTACAATTACTTGTATATAAATAAATTCTTGGTTCAAAAAATGTTCTTTGTGTGTATTAGCTGTTTACACAGCAAATATGTTAGCCCAAGGACAGTAACTGAACACGATTCATGTAAATAATTTACGTGATTGCTTTCCAAACACATACATAAATCACAAATTGAAATAATAATGGTTGTTTTCAATATGTCTACAAATATACATAAATATACATAAAAGAGTTTCAAGCTCGCCACCTGAATATTTATTAGAAATTGGCAAGTATAAGTTGGTTTTTTGAATGATTCTCCACAGCCGATACTTGTAATTATTCTTTGTATTGAATCTTTAGAGGCTGGTACACATCAATACTGGTCTTTTTGAGGAACAAGTTGCAAACACAAGGGCAGGTTAGAATCGGAATAATGTTTAAAATAGAAAAAAGAAAGTAAAACATTTGATTTATGCCATCTCGTCATTTTATTTTCAATCATTCCGGATCAAAAGGATTCCGCTGTTTGTCACACTGCTTCAGGGTTGGTTTATTCCAGTGCTCCACACTATAAAAGTCAAAACGGAAAGTGAACATGAATAGAATTTACAAGAATGTAATACAGTTGCACACATCATTAAAATCATCCTAATCCTTTGGCTGATACAATAAAAGCATAATCAGACGATGTGAAAGATAATATGGCATTTATACCATGTATTTCATTCACTGGATCCATTTTATGCCTACTTCATTTTTGCTTATGCGCTACTCCAAGAAGTGAGTTATAGGAATAATGGACTATAAGAATGGTTTGGCAAAACTTTAAATCTGTTCAACTTTTAAAAAAAAGAATACGTGCCACTTATGTATGGCACCTTATTTTAAGTATAAATATTATCTTTACTTTTTACATATAAACAAGAAATGTTTTATATTTTCTAGTTATCCAAATACGTTGTGCAGGATGATGGTCTAGATTAAACACAATAGATAGAATAGTCCTAAATAGAAAGAAAAAAAAATGTATTTTGAAAAATCAAGATGTAAACGTATCACGAAAATACCCTAAACTGCGCCATAAATCAACTCTCCCTTTGAGTTGACGACGGATTGAGGTAAAAATGACAATCCGAATGCCGTAACACAGAATTCTATGCAGAAACGTTGATCTTTTTCATTTTGTTTTGTTCAAAAAAAAAAAAAAAAAAAAAAAAAAAAAAAAAAAAGGACAAATACTGTACAACTTTTGCTTTCTTCCGCAGTTCTCTTACTTTTTTGTGCTTTTACAAAAATGTCTGAAGAAAATGTATTTGAAATCCTTATGGGCCAGTTGATGCAAATGCCAGAAACTGATGTTTATTCTGATGATTATACTGGAGCATTTTTACCTTTAACCAATGGTTTCCAAATGTATAAAGAGGACGATATGTATCAAGGCTTTACAGAGATGCTACCAGCACTTATTCAAGATGCACCATTTCAAGCAGGAGCAGAGAGTCTGAAACTCAACAGCAGTTTTAGTAGCAGTACATCCAACTCATCTGTATTGACAGAACCTAGCTCATACGATCCAACTCTGTCGTGGACCACAAGCTCGGCCTATCCCTATTTTGAACCCCTCAACAGTCAGCCTAATCTATCGTCTATTCTACCCCACTTTGAATCCTTAACGATCAGTCAGGCACCCTATGCAGAAAATAAGTACATGACCCGGCCTCAAACTCATCAGCAGCATCAGAGGACAAAACTTCACGGTGTGAAAAATAGAGCGGGGGATACCCTGGTTTCACCATCTGTTACTCATCCGGAAACCGTCAAGAACAAACCAAAACAATCCCTAAAACGGCCTTTCAGATTGACAAGTGAAAATGCGGATGATACCCAAAAGAAGAAGAAGAGTAGAAATCAAATGGTAGAGAAAACTGAGCGCAAATATCCTTGTAGTATCTGCGGGAGATCATTTAAACGGCCACAGGAACAAGCCCGCCATCAAGTGTGCCACACTGGGGAACGAAGTTTTCTTTGTGACTATCCAGGATGCCAAAGTAAAGGATTCAGTAGAAAGGACGCTTTGACGAGACATATGAAATGCCACACGGCTTTACGGTGTAATGTTAAGAAAGAAGAACAAAAAGTGAGAAAGTTGGTAAAGCCAGGAACAACATGCCGAAAAGAACAAAGTCCACCCAAAAAGCCAATGAGATTTGGCCATTAGAATTAGTATTATTGACAAAAAAAAAATGTTTATCTACAACTTGCTTAGCGCCTAGCATTATCACTCATTACAGCTTAATTCAATGTTTTTGCACACCAGTGCGAATATATCCTTTCATATTCAATCGTTTGACCTACTGTTTATGTCTATCTCTATCTACATCCATCAGCAACATATCCTTTTTTTTTTCTTTTTGTTAAAAATACGCGCTCTTTTTGTATTAAATTTATCTCCACTTGTATATGCTATTTTTATCAATCAAGTTTCTACTTTTAGATGCGAAACCATGAAGCCTTACACTTTTGATCATCTAATCTGTTTGTATTAGTAAATAAATCATGTTAAATAAACCTCTTTATATGCGTCTGGGTTAGTCACTCAATCAATTTCTATCATAAAACGAAAATAGTCTTTGTTTAGCAACAAAAGCTTGGCATCTAAACAAAAAAAAATGATATAAAGCATACAGTAGTTACAAAACAATAAGGGCAGTGACAGCTTAATTGCACATAAACAGCATAGCAGTGACTATAATACTCCAAAAGTATAAAAATATTCAAAAGGAGACAATAAGCTATAAAGCACTTGCGTTTCCCTTTAATTCCTATTTCCCGAAAAAATATGTCATTCATAACTTGTATTAGCATGTAATAAAAGGATTCGCAAGAAAATATTAATTCCTATGTTCACTGCATCTGCTGTGCCTTTTTACACATGTGAATAGATGACTCACATATTTCAAGGTTTATTGTACGAAAAGTAACACGGATCACTGTTGATTACTTTTTCCTTTTCTGGTCATTGAGCTTTGCTGCAATACATGTATCTGTCAGCTATTAGGCTATGATCCTTTGTATTACTTCCTTTATGCCCATCGTTTGGCTTCTCATTTCAACCGTAAATGCACGCGGTTGTATAGTCCAAATTGTGTGATGCATCAGGCTTTTTCATGTATCTTTGCCTACAATGCAACTAATTAAATTATATCCCGTAACAAAGCAAGCGCTATTGTATTTATACTGTAAAGCACTCGTCTTAATTTGAGCACTGAAAAGGTACTCTCTGGTATCATTCATCTTGTTCATTATGTGAAGACAACTAATTATATTCGATTGATGTGTCTCATAAATTCTGATAAAGTTAATGTTGTAAGCATTGACGACGGTGGGTAGTGTAATGTTAAGGTAACAGATGATGATTTGTGTGCTGTCTGGGATTACTTTGTAAACTTGATTGAACCTGCTTGAACAAGTGATTATATTTGCTGTTGTGTAGGTCCAATCAATGTTGATAAGACTTCAGCTGACCACAGTAATGTTTTGTTTTTCTGTTGATTCAAAGATATTTGGACATGGCTGTGTAATAGTCATTCCTGGAGACTATTTTGGAGATTGAAACAACATGCGTTTAAACAATTGTTTCATTTATTTACATTTTACATGACCGCAGTAGGCGCATGATGCCTTGTAAACATCGTTTCGCTTAGGCCAGATCAAAAAGAAGAGTACAAAGAAATAAAACTTCATTTAGAATCCAAGGCAAAAATGAAATAAAAGCATTAATAGGGAACAAATTGAGTAAATACTAGTGAGGAGTTTGAGGTGACAAAATTAAGAGTCTTTATCTTGGTTATGAAGGATGTGATGGTAGTTTATTATGATGAGAAAGTCAGTCAAGTTTAAACAAAATGTCATATGGAGTAGACTAGCGAATCAAGCAGGCATCTTTAAAAGGAAAGTCGTTTGTGCGTAGTAGGATATCAAAAGGATGAATAGGGGAATGATTCGTAGTTTCTGGCATCTGTAGGTGGGCGACGCATATCAAGACAAACAATAACATGGTGTTAATTATTGACTAGGGTGATTAGGACAAAGTTTTGATCGATAAAGGAGCGAATCAAGGCGTCATCAAGCATATTGATTCCGTTCCGCTCGAGACATTGGTAACTAGAGGATTGGATCTAAAGAAATTACTGGGAGGCGGAGGAAAAATAATTTGGTCATTTGATCAGACCATCTTGTAAAAAATACGACTGAAAAGGATTCATATTTAAAAGATTATTTTAAAGGAATAATTGAGACATGTTGACATAAAAAAATCAAACGATTTACACTGTCTGAATTTTTAGTGACTATATAAATTGTTTATCAGTATTAATACTCTTTGCCCTTTCTTTTTTTTTTTTTGGATAAAAATGTTCTTATTTCACCGTATAGCATTTTGTCGATAGTCATTGACACAACCTTTAAAAGAACATAAATCATTCTATCCATACGAATATTCCTAATATGACCAAATTAATGCGACTTTAACTGATTATGATATGATTAAACAAATATTGGTAATAAACACGTATATCTTCTCCAACAATGAGCTCATAATTGTCCTTTGTTCATTGTAATAGCCAGAAAAAGAAGAGATCTCTTTCTTGAAATTAATCCTAAAACAATCAAAACTGACAACATATCTATTGCATTTAAAATAGCTGTAGTTGTAGCATATATTTATACACTCTTCATTGTCTATTAACTAATTTGATACATACCTCATGTACTTTTCCCATACTCTCTTCATATCCCAAGCGCGGAATAATGTATTGATCTATTCATCAAGCACTTCACATATAGCGGGTATCTCAATCTGGCTGTAATCAGCCGTTACCTTTTTAACTGGAAGGCTGTTATTAGCAGCGTCGATTTCTAACCCACTGTAAGTTTCAGAAAGACACCAATTAGTGTTTTTATTAATTAAGTTTTAATATCAAGACAAAAATGAAGCTTTAAAAGCAAGCTGAATATGAACAACCTTTTCATGAAAGAAAACTTGCTCATGATGGGTATAGTTAACTTTGCTAATGTTAAATTTGTTCCTTTTACTGCTTGATTTATTGTCAAAGTGAAAAAAGAAAAGCTCAAGAGCGTTTTTAAAGAGACAGAAATGAACAATAGCAAATCAATCACAGCAAAACTAAAATAGAAGTCAATAAAGATTACATGTAGTATCTTATTTCTACTAGCAAAATCAATACGACACCCTTGTTGGCTAACAAATGTACAGAAATCACTGAAATTCAATTGGAGCTGTTGAACGAAGAATGAATTTTCGGCTTTCATCAACGTGCAGCATATACCCAACTTCTTGCAGGATGCCTGCTGGTATAAAAAAAAATGAATTCTTGCTAGTCATTTGTGTTGAACTGTACAGTCCCTCAAAACATCAAAAAACTCACTCTGAACGCTTTAATGGCACGGTTTCCAACTTAAGTGTCTCCGCAGGTGATGAAATTTAGGAAATAGTCAATATCTGTAATATTGATTTGGACAACTCGCACAAACTTATTATCGACAGTAACATCTTCAGCTGTCTCTCCCCATCTAGTTTGAGTCTGGACTCTAAAAGTCTGGAACCCGAACTTGGCCCTTCTATGCACCACCTCCATCCAAGCGCTACAACCAAGTCATTTGCTTCTTTCAGTTCAATCAAAAAAGCAAATGCACTTTTAATCAAGAAAGCAATACAAGTCAACAACTTTGACATATTTTCACAACTCAGACAACTTCATTCAAACCTCACAATTCCTACCACCTACTGTTTTAGCAGATGCTCATCAAGATTCACAGACAACGCACATATGAGACCATAAACAGCATTTAATGCATTTTGCGCAGATGAGGGAGATGGGTTTAGCGATGCAAAGTCTAGATCAAGTATTATGAGGTTTATGGCTGCAGTGGTATTCAACCAAGAAAGAATATTTAGTTGTAAACAGCTTGTGTTGATTGACCCGCCTGTTGAAAAGAAAACTTGTGTTTATTTGCAATACAAGAAAACCTTGGAGCTCGGCTCTATTGATGACACAATTACAATCTTTGGGAATTTAGCCCTAGAAAACATTTTGTTTGGTATTGCAGAAAAGATCATTCCACGTCTCAAAAAGCTGAGTAACAAGGTTGCCAAAAAGATTCTACAGAATATAGGATACCTACAATGATTGTTATCAATCTCTTTTAAATAGCATATTTACCATACTTGTAGAATTCAAGGGTATGTGAGTAACAAAAGATTATAAAAAAAATTAAAAATAATAAAGTATAGCAGTGGAAACTGAGAAAATGACCAGATCGCAAAACAGTACTTCAGAATTAACTGAAGTTGTTCTTTATTTCAAAATTGATGAGTATTTATATTATTTAACATAGAGTGAAAATAGGATGTAATCTACACAGTGAAGCCTCCTTTTTTTACATTGATTTACCTATCAAACTTGTTGGAGTACTCTACTCTGCGGCTCTGGTACAACAAAACGCCAATAATGCTAAGAAGACCATGCATCAGATTACTGTAATTGGAATCAATTTCAAAAAGTTCAATCGCTTATTCTCAGTACGTTTTTATATTCAAATAGCCCATGCTCAAATGGAATACGATCTGGCTGTCAGCATTTTCAATCTTGATCACCTTAAGAAGCTTGAATCATGCCAAAATGAAGGAATTCCTTAAACAACCATATATTACAGCAGCCATATCTCAATGGGTTTTTTTTTACCTTACTTGCAGATACGTACTTTTACGGACAACTATATATAAAATGACCTCCTCTTCTTCATCTATCAACATTTTTCAATACCTTTTTGTTTAAAGAAGCACCCCCTGATATGCTAATAAACATTTGACCAATGTCCCAGCTGCAGACGAAATGGAATTTGATGCTTGATATTCCAAGGTTGATATTTATTATACCACTTGGATCAAACATCAGACTCATATTAAGAATGCAAATGCTACTGTTGTTTTCCATATATCCAAAGAGGCACTGAGATCTTGTTTGTTGCCAAAGGAGACGTCATACTTCATATCTGAGCATGGTAAAGTAAAAACGGTAAAGAAAAAGACAACCAACGTGTCAGTATTAGAAGGCTTATCTTCTGGTGAAGCATCTGAATCAAATGAATCAACGACTAAAAAAAGGAGAGTAAGAAAAAAGACTTCATGTAAGGCTTTTTTTTAGTTGTTAAAAACTGTGGCTGCTACAATATATGGTCGTTTAAAGAGATTCATTCTCCAATGCTTCGGTGGCCACAGCCAGTTATTTGGCTTCCAATAGTGCGAAATTCCAACAGAAGAGCATGTTGAATTTACCATTGACTCTAACACATGGATGCGAACATCAAATATCAGGTATCATGATGGCCTGGGCTATGATATTAATGGCCGTAGCCGGCTTGTGATGGAAGGGTCAAGCAGTAGTATCACCAAGGAAGATATTGAACATACACAGGATGATACAGTCAAGACGCTGTATGCATCAATTGGACTTTCGAATGCATTCATGCGACGCCACGCCTCTGCGTCCTTTTCCAGCCTTTGCTCTCTTGTTTTCTTTTCTCCGCAATGCGTATGTAGCATCGTTACGTTATCCACCACGAAAATGGACTATATTAATATTGATGGCTACATTCAAACTGAAGTACGTTATGCAGACATTCCATGTACGTTTAATAATTGTACATCGTGAATGGAAGTCTTTGAACTCCTTGTATATCTATTTACATCCCTTCGAGAGCAATAAATCATCCTCGATACCATAAAGAAAGAAAGCTCTGGGCTCGTTCCTGTCAAGAATATGGATCGTGGATTAATTGTTCTGGCCGAGGTCAATGACCTGCCTCCACCTTGACTCGACATGTTATTGCATCCATGTTACTTCCATGGACAAATTTTGGTTTTGCCTGAATAAAGAACATCGTCCGGTAACATTTCAGAAAGACTTTATTGAATACCAAAGTAAACAATAAAAAACTAGAATTAATCAGACTAAAAGATATCATGATTTTCTTTATTTCTTTCAATGATTATTTATACTAAAATATGAGACATCTATACAACTACGATTGTAAAAGTTTTCTTGAGGCTTTTTAATGATAAAGCAGATAATATTCCAAAGACGAATCAGGTACAGTCGATCTGACATTAGAGTGTCAAGAACAATGGTGGATTAGACCGATTAGTCGTGCGTACCTTAAAACCCAGTTTCTGGTAATCGATCAGCACTTAATTGACCTAGCTTTTAATAGCTTAAACCACAATCCATTCAATTGTTCTTACTGTTTCATGTATGGATAATAGTTAGTCCATTATGTATGAATACAACAGTCTTTAATCAGAAATAACAGATCTGAATTGATATATACACTTTTAATTTTATGCGTACTGCAATCTTCAATTAGGATCAGTCTAATATGACTTGGTTCATTCAGAAAAGATTAGAAAATTAACCATTCAGGGCTTTGCAAAAATCATTATTCTTTTGGTTCCCCATTAGTTATTCTCAACAAGCCTAAATATCCTTCTCTGGGCTTGGCTTTTATCCAGCCTTATTGGGAAAAGAAAACTGTCTATTGAAAACTAGCAATCTGCACATTGGGATTATATTTCCTGTCACTCATTTTAAAAACTCATCAATTGGCGTTGTGAGCGTTTATTTCGCGAATTTCTAATTTAAGAGAAAGGGGAATTATATATACTACAACTTCAAAAAGAAACTACCTGTATCGAAATACCCAGAAACTTTAAAACAACCAGTCGTAATCTATATAGATATTACTAACACGTTGTAGCTCCTTTGCTTCTTTGCTCTTTTGGGTGCCTATGCTTCTGTTATCAACCGTGAAACGTTATACTAAGTTTCCAGAAAGTTTATTTTATTATTAAAAATTAAACCTATTCATATAAGATGCCCCTTTTAAAAATTCATGTGTTTTCTGACACTAAAATAGTACTACATTACAATTCAAATCAGTATTTGAGAAATAAATGCTTTATATGGTCATGATTTCTTTCTTTTTACCTATAAATGAAAGCCTTCCATTTTTTTTTCTAGTACACTTAAATAAAGTATTGCCTATTTTAGTAAAAATGGTTTGTTCATTTCTGCTAATAACACAAATGAGCTTGAATTCCACGGTGTTCTAATCTAAAATGAGACAATCTGAGATTGAATATGAGGCGGCTATGTTTTTTTTTTATCAAACAAGTGCTCTGATGAAAATGAGACCAAATGATTATCTTTTAAGACGGGCCAAATATACTTGGAGACTTTTTTTTTTTAGCTTTTATCTAACATTTGAAATGGGCTTTATTGACTATGATCTGGAGATAGAACCATATCCTACTGATGTGTTAAGTTTAATTGAGGTAAGTATTAAAGATACTGCCGTTTAAATATGGCGGCGGCTATTTTTGAATTTCAGGCAACCAACATGGAGGATGTAATGGAAGCCTTAATGGCTGAAATGAATACACCCTCAATTACAAACAATAAAAGAAAACGAAAATGAAGAAATGCAACTTCTGATCAGCTTGATTATTTCACTTTACGAATTTTGGAAGTGTGTACACGACAAAAAAAGTTGAAGTCTTTTGCCGTAACAACTGATGCTTTAGCTGCGCTTTCAAATGTGTTCCCTGTTATTATTTCTTCGTTTATTCTTATCATTCTGTTTTGTAATACAGTTTGTATATATCAACTTGTTACAGATCTTTGTTCTAACAATTACTCAAATAAAAAACATCCTTTATTGAGCTATAGTTTTCTCTGCTATTTATATGTGATATTGAAGATGTGTTCGATAATGATATTTTCTTTATAATATAATATAATACAGCAAATTTTAACAAGCCTTTAACTCCTCTCTAGTTATTCAAATCCAGAAAAATATATAAAAATACAAAAACGAAAGCTATAAATAAGTGCCATTTTACTTTGATTGTTTCTATAAAAAATATTATAGTTATATCAAGCCTTTACATATAGTATAAATAAGAGGATCAATAAAGCAATAATACTATGTTTTAAGGTACAAACCGATGTATACTAAGATATATTTGCTACTACAAATGATACTGCTTGTTTAGTGACAAGGAGTTACGTCTTAAAACCGACTGTCGTAATATGGAATATTGTTGAGATGCAATCTATTTAAAAAAAGAATCGCTCGGCAAACGTGAAGCAAGCGGTCAAATAAAAGCGTAGCCAAGTTCCAGACTCAACTACAAGCATCGTGCAAGAATATATTCGGTAAGTTTCATTTTATCTGATATTAAATATAGCTGACAGCCTATTATCTTTTGGCGCCAAGTTAATCTCTCACATACGATAGTTATCCAATGTGGTAGAATATTAATTTGTAAGATGAGTAGTGATTTAGTATTACATCTTTCGCAAATAACTTACGTACCTTTTGATAATGTACATAAATACACATGTACTGTGAAATAGTACTAACTGTCTAATGAAGCTTAGTCAAATTCCCTAGATATAATTAAAATACAGACGTTTAATATAGCGCTTGTGTCAGTGGCAGCTGTTCGCAAGAACAATTGTAATAAAGCTATTGAATCGTATTAAATTTACAAGAGCTTGTTGTTGGTACCTTTAGATAAGCTTTATCGGAACGCAAAAATTGGTGTCTTTTTTATGATTATTATTATTATTATTTCTTTAAATTTGAAATAGTTATTATAAGCTAGAATTGATCTCATCAATAAGACAAGAGCATTTATTCCAATCTTTATTGTACGCCTCCTTTCTTCCGTTTACTTTAGAGTTAAAGCTATCGCTATATTTCCTCCTTTATTTACTGTCTGATACTGAATAAATTGCTAAATAAGACAAGAGAACATAATCATTTGTTCTTTGAGAAAATATTGATTGTACGACATAGCTGCTTTATGTTTTAAATCCAAGAAAGCCTCATCTTACTGCTGATTAGATTTTGATTTATGAAAAGTCAAACCTTTTTTCCTATTTTTTTTAGCTGTGAATAATTAAAATAAATACAACTTCCAAATATTGAACGGAATATAATGGCTTGATATGGCGTATACATCTTTCCATTGGCCAAACTAACAATAACAAACAAAACATTTCTAGTGTACCCCCTTTTTTTTGTTAAACTTGAACTGGATAGTATACATAGGACAATGAAATATTTTTGTTTTAGTTACACCAGTAACCATTTTTATTGTTACATAAGATTTTTTTTTTCAGTTTAGAAAAAAGCTTAATTTACAGTGTAAGGGTATTCCTTGATTTTTTTTTTCTTTTCCTTTTTTCTCTAATTTTATATTCAGAAAATGGGGAACAGGGTATCTGCTGCTGCAGCCAGAAAAAAACGTCTTAGTAAATTGTTTGAAAAGCCTATATAATATACAACAACTCATTAAAACTGATAGGCGAGAAGAATAATGAAAAAATCAATGATAAAAGTAGCGATATACAAACAAGTAGTACAAGTAACTTTGACAGAAGATCCTCTGAAGTATCAACAGTTACTTATTGGCTTCCCAATCATAACGATGAGCTGGATCGATTAAGTAGTGTAAGCTATTCTTCTTTTCTTTTTTGAAAGAATTCCATCATCTAAAATATGCCCATTTGTTTTAGCAACACTTTGCTTTAAAGATTTTGTATGATGGGTAAAATACAAATTAATTACAGTCAACAACAAGATAAACTAATATTGTATCAGAAATATCTCAAGTCAAATAGCAAGCAAACTTAATATGGATAATGCGGTTGTTCTAGATGTAGGCTGTGGTCCTGGTACTTGGCTAATGGTAAATTTTTAACTGTACTCAGTTACTTACTGTCATGATAACATTTTATAAGGACGTAGCAACAGAATTTCCAGGAGGTGATTTCCACGGTATCGACGTTTATAATATATTTCCTCGCAACATTCGACCTGCTAATGTGCATTTTCAGTCTTGCGATGCATTAGAAGGTTTACCATTTCCAGACAACACATTTGATCTAGTGAACATGAGAATGCTTTATGTTGCTTTGAAAAAAGACGAATGGTCTCCTATGTTTAAAGAGATATACCGAGTATTAAAACCCGGAGGATTTTTACAAAGTTGTGAATGCACTACGCTTGTAAGATTAAAACAAATACCTTTTATTTTTAGCGCTTAAAAATAATTTTATTTTTTTAGGAAACGGGAAATGAATTCGTTGAACAAACAGCAAATGCTTGTAAGTCTAATTGAAAAATAGAAGAGAAAAAAAAAGAAATGAAGCATTTTCCTCATACATTATATCCAGTTAGACAAAGTATGCGTGATAGAGACCAAGATCCATACATCAGCCCTAAGTTAGGCGACATTTTACGAAAATTAAACTACAAAATTCTTGATTACGAACCAAAAGTAATCTCTTTTGGTAAAAACTCGTATAGAATTTCTTTACCTTTATTGACCAAATTGTGGTTGTAGCCCAAACAGACGTGCTTACTAAAGAATTCCTTTGGAATATGGTTCAAATATGTAGAAACGCTCAGCCTATGTTGGAGGAACAGTTTGGATATACCGGAGATCAATATGCTCACTTTTTGACCACGTTTGAAGCAGAACTTCAAAAGAAACCAGAAGCTACATGGAGTTTCCATCGCCATTCGGCTCAAAAGTAAATAAAAAGCTACTGCATAAAAATACACATCCTTTTCCTCGCTCCCAATTTTTCAGAAAAAAATCCGCTCAACAAGTACATGTATATTTATTACCTATAAAAGCTGTTGATCGCTTAAAATAACTTGTAGAATTCCAAATAGAATTTTAGGATAATAAAGTTTTTATGTAAAATGATGGATGAGAATTAGGAATATAAGTGGCAGGAGAATATTTTCTCTTATAGTAAATCTTGCAATTTATATAGATATTTCCAATATTATTGTTTCGATAAATGAAGTTGATCCTCAAACGGTTAAGAAGACTATAGGATATTTGAATTCTCTTTTTCTCTTGTTCACCAGCAATTGCTTATATTCATAAAGGCATTGCATCAGCCACAAAAAAAAGAAAAAGGAACACTTGTTCTCTCTCTTTCTGAGATTATAAAATACAATACTTTGATTTGTATTTAGATGACCATTTCTCTATTTAAAACATACTAGTGTAGGTTATTGAATATAAAAAGCTCAATTAGAAATTTGAAGCTTATATTAGTAAGGAATATATAGATCAAGCTACTAAAAGGATGATATAATTCAAATCCTCTATATTTAACAAGTTCACTACTATCAGACGGCTGATACAAGCATGAATATTCACCAAATTATTTAGCAGTTGAACATTTGACATGTTGTGTAGCCAATATATGTCAGCTAAGAAAGCCCGATAGATACTACAGCATGCTGTCGTACCAAAGTTATTATAGTATTTTTTTTGGCAAGTGCAACCTACATTTTTATCACTAATTGTTAAAATGGTATAACCGATCGATATAAATCCTCTCAACGTAAAAGAAGACCACACACTCGTCGATAACTTTGAATCAAGTATCAACTAAAATAAAGCGCTCTGTTAGTATATAATATCTCTTATAAATGAATCATTCTTACTATAGATAAGCCCATTCCTAAAATGCCCTTTAAAGTGAGATGACTGTTGTTGAGTTTGATTTAAGGCATTACTGTTTCGATTCTCCAGTCATTCCGATCTGTATAATTTCGTTCTAGTGAGACTAATATCAAAAGTCATCTTTTCATATCTTTTCCTTTGTTTTTAACTATATAAAAGGCTGAATACTAATAATCATAAGAAGCAGTATATAATATTTAACTATCATACATCAAACATTCATATTTTTTAACCAATTACTTCTAGGTACCTTTTTTCACCAACTATTTAAACAAAAAAGCCCAAACATATTATTTAAAGTTTCAGAAAATTAAAGGTGCTATCATTGCTTTTCTAGTTAGAAATGAATAAATGTCTCAATTCGATTCAAAACACAGTGCAATTTTATTAAAAGCCTAGCTTAATCATAAAACTCGTCTAGACAATAATAAAAAAATCCTATTTAGCTTCACTTTTAATTGTATTCTTCTAAAAATAAGAATCATCTCATTGCCTTCAATGAACGAATATATACTAATTCAATTTATGCTGTAAGTAAGACTAGGAGAAATAAAAATATGCAGAAAATGTTAAGCGCCTTCTTAGCTTATATTATTACCCCGATTGATACTTCGGTCAATGGTTTATGAGGGGGGGGGGATTACAGACAAAGTGAATCTTTACATGTATTATGATCCAGCTTCTTTCGCTTGTATATATATAAGTAGAACAGCTAGATATGGGTGTAGCTACAGTTGGCTTAAATTAAAAAGCACGCCTACCAAGTCAATTGCGAATAGAACAAAACCAATTATGAAAACCATCTGTTTGTTTGGCTTGGTACGTTTAACTGAAAAGAATAAGCATGAACAATTGAGAAAATATCTTGCTTTTAATATTGATTCAAGGTAACTAAAGGATAGTAAAAGATAATAGCCATATCTAATTATGTTATTGAGAATTTTCGTTTTTGTTTATCTTGAAATATCTTAAGTTCCTTTAACCTAAAGCACGTTTTCTTGTCGTAATAATATCTTGATTGAGCTAGTCATTTGTGGTTTACAAAGACATCAATAAAATATATTAGACTAAAGTGTTTTTTGCAGCATGCTTTTTAACCAGTACATTATAGAAACATAGGTTTGTTGAAGAGGTCTATAGTATTACTTATAGAGCTTGACTATGATATTTTAGACTAACTGTTTACGAAACATGCATACAAATGCATTTTTAATGTGGTTTAAGGTCCTTTACATCAATAGTTATGCTCGATACAAGGAGTATTACTATTAGTATAGTGGTTGTATTTAATTTAGAATGGTGAATAAGAAGTATGACATTGTCATCAGCATTCTCAGAATAAGTTCATGAGAAGAAAGTTGAATCATATAAATCAACAAATGAGCAAAGCAGCTCAATGGTATAAATTAATTAAAACAAATAATGTAATATTATGAACAGCTGTTTAATCAGAAATATGAAATGCGCTTAGGAAAATCATCCATGGTATTACAATATTTGAATGGATAATGGCCATTGAAGAAGATAACTAGATTCTTTAAGCTAATATGACGCTGAGGTCTATTAAAGCATTTCTTTTACTGGATACAGATTCATTATGATTTTGAAAACAGAAAGTATTTGAACTGTTTCTGAGGCATCAAACTTTCCAATGATCATGATGAGTAAACGATTACGATTTCGTTCAAGCATTATACACAATATATTGGCTATGCTATTCTACATAAAATAAAACAAAAATCAGGCTCATTGAGATCATGGTCACATTCATTTGCTTTTATTAACAAGAATTGACGACCCTGACAACTGTTTCTCATGGTATTCATGCAATTGCTCGAGCATGATACATATTGGTAAGTTTGCTTTGTCCTTTTGATTTTTAAAAATGATGAATGCAAAGGGGCATAGTCAAAGAAAGAGAGAGAGAGAGAGAGAGAGAGAGATAACTGTTACGATCAATGTGATGTAAATCGCTTCTAGAGTACAAGCTAATGAGAGATTGGAAACATTACTTTTAAATCCACTTTTCTTAATGCTAGACGAAGGGAAAGTGGGATGGACCCTTTAGGTGATACAATTTTTTTTCCCGCTCGTATTCACTCTGAAAAACCTTTTCTCTTTGTACCTAACTGTATATAGCTTAAGGAAGTAAGATACTCTTCTTGTGCTATACATTTCTCTTTCCATTTATAACCACATTGAAAGCACTTGGTTCCTTAAGCATTTTTATGTTGGCATAAACGTCTAAAAAGAGTTAGACTCTAAGTTATCTTCTCAATTACAGCTATAGAACCACCTGCAGTATTATTTAACGTCGATTTTCCTTCCCAACGTCGATCGCTTTTATTTACAAGTTTGAAGTTTCTCTCAAAGCTCTTTGTTTTTGCAACCATCACCTTTTGTCTGCAAAACCTTGCCAAGACATATAGTTTAATAGTAGAATGGGTGCGTAAAGAAATAAGATGAGCAAAAAGTACAGTCAATCCAGAAACATGTAAAGAATATGCTAATAAAAACATGCATAAAATGCATTAAAATGATCGTGGGTATAAGACGCCTCATGTTTACATGTACAACTCGACGTCATCGGCGTTGCGCAATAAAAAGAATAATGCGTTATATTGCACATACTTTAAAACAAGCGACTTATAGACTATTTTGCTGCTGTATTACCATCATGTTAGTAAACACAATGTATTACTTGCTTTTACATCAACGATCTGATAGGTAGTTTGCCTTTCGTATAAAGCAGTGTTCCTTTTGTTTGCATAAGATTTTCATTATTTATTATCTTCTTGTTCAGTTTGAACAGCCACTGAGCAAAATCCATGTTGGTCAATAGGAAAAACTTTATACACTCTTTTTTGATATAAATAAGCCTGTTTTTTTTTATTTAAATTGACCTGTATATCTAATACTTTTATCAAGCCTACAAAAAATGAAAATCGCCTCCATTGTTCTTCTTGCTCTTGGTTCTTACTTGCTTAACTCCAATGTCGTTGAAGCCCAAGATATCTGTTGGAAAGTATGTTTTCCCACCGAGCCTAATTGTCCTTCAGGCTGGCATTCCAAGCAGTTTGGTAATTGCTGGACTTGTTGTCACGATACGGATGCTTAATTTCTTATAACATATTGCTTGCTTATTGACATAAATAAATATGAATGGTCTTTTACTAGGCTGTTGTATCTAACAGTGCTTGACTAAAAATATTCTTTATTGCCCTAAATGAAGTATGGACTGAAATTGCTACTTTTCAAATCCTACCAAGGATAGAGCCCTCAATGATTTTCCTTTCTCCTGAGAACAGTCTGTAACTACCATCAAGTATTAAATTGGAGCTTTTCAATAGAGGAAAAGTTGTTTTTAATGTTTGAGTGCAGTTTATTGCAAAATCAGTAGAAATAAAATTATGCAAGAGAATTCAGAAAAGAGATCATGTGGACTAGAGCCTAGCTTGATTTGCTCTTTCTGTTTAAAGTGAATAGTTGATTAAACAAAGAAAAAGTGAACAGCATATACATACTATTTTAATTCTGTCGCTGCTGTATTCAACTTTCTTATTATACACAGTGTCCTATATTATTCTATTGTTAAAACCAGGCGAATGCAAATATGTGTTCGTAGATATTTCAAATACTTTAATTGGAAGCAACTATGGAGATGATGGACAAAGAAAAATGCTTCATAGTAATAAAGGTGTCTATTGTCTGTATGAATATATATTTCAATACTTGTCATCATTATCCATATTGATATGTATCTGTATTGATAAATGAACGATATATAGTATATATTCATATGCAATATACTGATAGAAACCTCCTTACAATTATCTAATAATCCAAAAAATCATATCTTTGAGAGCAAATGGGTGCAGTGCTACTGAGAATATGTATAGAAAACACTCTATGGACATCATTTAGCTCATAATGATCCATACTATCGCTATGTAGAGACACACGTTCAGAAAAGGGTTCATTTGGATCCAATATGTAATGCTACCAATCAATCCAAATAGTAACCTTCAAGAAGAAGTACTTTTTCGGAAACTGATAAAAGAGCCCTATGGAAGCAATCTCCTAAAAAGCAGTGAGTCTATCATTGAAAACTATAAATAACATGAGAATCTCAAGTGGATATACAACATGAAACAAAGCAACAAGAATCTTGTTGAAAATAACGACAAGCTTTCTTATACCTCATTGACCTCTGTACATTAAGGATTGACCGATTGCAGACTTGACAAGAAAAGTAAAGATTGGCATAGTGTCATTTGTTGCATTTAACAAAATTGGCCTCACTTAGAGAATACACAGTTTATCATAGCGTGCAGCCAAAACCATAGAAACGATTAAAGAATAAGGATTAAGGAATACGGATGTTGATCCTTTACTTTTCCTTAATTCATTTCTCCATTTGTAACAAAATTCTATTAAAAAATAAAGGATTATAGTTAAAAAAAAGTCAGGGATAGCATGAAATGAAGATATCCAGAAAAGACAAAAGAATTAGTGGTAAAACAAAGCACTCTCTTTTAGCAAATCATGCACTGTATCCCAAGTGGTTTTATTTTTTTGGGTTAATGTTTTCATGCCAAGTTGCTTTAGTCTTCTTATTAGGTAGTCCAAACAGTTCTACAAGTATAACTTTTGATTACAAAAGTGTTTATCTGAATAAAAATGTTTCAGTAAACTGCACTATTAAAAAAAATGCGCCTCGAGTGACCCAGTTCACAAGCATGAAATTTAAGAGTTATGAATTTTGATTTCCATTCTAAATAAGCATATTCTTTCTTTATTATCAGTGATATCTTATCAAGATCGTTTATACGTTAAAAACCGTAATTGACATTAGAAAATTTCTTAAAAGTATAAAAGTGCATTATGTATCACAATCGAAGCATTAAACTAGAACAGTTTTTTTTTTTTTTAAAAAAAAAAGAAGGTTCAATTCTCATGTTTTTGCTGGTTCAGATCATCTTTATTGAGACCAAATACAGTATGCTATATGAATAGGGTCATGGTAACCAATCAATGTTGTAGAATAATGTATTAGTATTGAGTTGACATAATACTCTCTTAAACATGGATGCAACTATAAGAACTTTGGTGTAAACTGAATGTGTAATGTAACTATAGCTATTGAGGATTCTTTTTTATTGTTATTTTTTTTTGTGAGTACGTATATATAGCCCAAATATTCTCTTTTTTTCATTTTTATTCTCATTATCATCATTAGTCATTAGATCTGTAAGTGTCTTTGTATAGATTTGTTTTCTCTTGTAAAAAACAGCTTAACATTCTGATTGGCTTATAGAAACAATGGAACAAAATAAGCATTTTTACTTGAAGCAAACCCAAAAAGGCTTGTATATTGACGTTGAGGGCAACAGCAACAGTGTTGATGCTTATGTTGTCCTCAAGAACAAGGCCGACAATGATTGGGAAGGCAAGCAGGTATGGTACTTTGATGAAAAGGAGCAGATTGTCAATGTTCAGTCTGGAAAGGTCATTGGCTTCTTGAACCATGATCCTAACCACAGCAACCACTATACCTTGGTTCAAAAGGAAAATCAGCAGAATCCTGAATTTCAATGGGTCTATGATAAGGACAAGAAGAACATTCACAGCAAAAAGTTGGGATCTGCTTATGACTTTGTCCCTCATCTTGGTGATGCATTCGATGGAGCCAAGATCTGTATGGAAGCAGGTGGATCTACACCTAGCCCATCTCAGTATTTTGAGATTGTATACAAAGATAATTAAACAAAAGTTATGTTGAAGATAATAAAGTCTGCTTAATTTGTTTTTTAAACCCATTGATTTAAATATAATTGAGATATGAATTCTTAAATATAACATTATTTATTACTATTAACAAAGCAAAAGGCTTAAGACATTTGTGACACCACTCTATCCTGTTGTGCTACTTAACCCCACTATTTTAATAAGATGATTTAGCCTTTAATGAAGAGGATATACCATCCGTGTTTATTAAAATGTGAAATAAAAAGCAAGAATGACGAGAGGGGGGGGGTATGAATGTATCAATGAAATTATGGTGGTGTAGAGGAGGAAAGATGAGAAATGGGATTTGCCAAAGAAAGGAGAGAGTTGGCAACTATTTCATCCTCATTTGATTGTTTCTGTACAAGGAGAATGGTGCCATCAATTTCAGACAATCTGGAAATGGTATTTGATAATAATTTTGATAAACGATCCACTTCCTTTTGTAGCTTAAAACGTTCCAAAGTAAGGCTTTCTAGTTTGGTATGACAAATAGGTGGTAATGTTAAATTGGATATGGTTGAATGTTCTGTTGTTTTATTTTGATGTTTCTCTTTAGAAATAGCTTTAGATGGTTTTTCAGTAAAGTTGATCTTTTTTAAAGAAGAGCATCGTTTACGTCTTTTTATGATACTATTCATCATTGTTGGAGGTCTATGTACGTGATGAAGTTTATAATAAAGACCACAGGCATTACAAATCGTCTTTCCTGAACCATCTCTTCTCCAGAGTGGAGTCGTTGTTGCTTGACAATTCGCACAGGAAATATTGTCTTCTGATTGATACTGACTTGTCTTGCTTGAGCAATTCTCACAAATAGTGTTTTCATGATTATGTAATTGTGCTCTAAAAGAAGATTGACATTGTATACAATTTGACAAATTCTTTTTACGAGCTTCTTTTAATCGATGCTCTTTAAGTATTAAAGTAGAATAGGTCATCTTTATAAAAAAAAGGGGGAGAAAAGAATAACAAAATTGAAATCTTTTAATTCTGTTTTGTGTAACAAAAAGATAAAAATCTTTTTCATAATCTTTACCCAATCATACGTCATCATTTGATCTTTCCATGGATAGCATTTTATAGCCTAATGAATTGCATATCAAAATGAGTTTGAACTGCAGTATGCACCCTATCCCATCTTTTCATTTCCACTTCTGCCTTCAAATTCCTTAGCTCTTGCTCTAATTTCTTTTTTGATTCGGTTTCTTCCAATAACTCTGACAAGTGTTTTTCTTTTACATGCTGCATCAACTGTCGAAACTCTTTTCTCAATACATGCGTCTGTCCCTGTCCATCGTCTAAGCTCTGTGCCTTTTGATCGAATAATTGATGCTGAAGTAAATACTTTTCTTGTTTGAGTTTATCAATTTCATATTCCAGATTTTTTCTTTCGTTGTTGAAATCCATAATGTTACGTGTTAACCTGTCGTATTCTTTAAGGATCTTTTCTAATTCTGCTTCTATACTCGCTGATTGAAGCAAGAAACCAGATTCTCTTGTCAAATAAATTCTCTTTACTTCTTCAAGTTCCTTTTGTAAGCAGTGAACCTGATACTCTTTTTGGTTAACTGTCTCTAACTCTTCAAGCATGTCATCAATTTCATGTTCTGCGCTATTCAATCTCGCTTCATCCTCATCCTTTTGCTTCATCTCGCTTACTACTTTTGTCAAAAAATCTCTTTCTTCAAGTCTTTTTTCTAATTCTCTTTGCAATTCGTCCATCTTGATCTCCAATTGCCTATGCTTCATTTTATAATCATCCAGCTGAATTTCGAGCTGATGACGATCTGAACATTGCGCCTCTAATTTCCTCACCTGTGTCTCCAGGGCTATTTCCTTTTTCTCCATTTCTGTCTGACAAACGACAGATGCATCTAGAGTGATCTGAAGCTGTTCCATCTGCTTTTGCTGTTTGCTTAACAATGTTTCCTTTTGATCCAAGGTTTCCTTTAGTTGCTCTGTTCTTTGCTGTTCTTGAATCAATCGTTCCCTTGTTGCATTTAATTCCTTTGATAATGCCTCATGGCTATCGCTTGCTTTTGCTGGCTCACTGTTCTTTTCAGACAATTCGTTTTTATCTTGCTTGTGTGCTAGTTTATCGATCAAAAAATCAATTCTCTGCTGAACATCAACTGTGCTTTCTTCAGTCTCAAATATGCTCGTGATACTCGTCTTGTTACTAAATAGCTTTGTTGTCGAAGAGAAGGAAGAAGGAGTTGAGCTCGTTGAGGAAAGTGAGAGTCGATGGTCTGTTTCTGAACGTCCTGATTGATTCGTGTCAGTGGCTACTGCTTTTTCTAATTTCATCAAAACCTTGTACAGGCAGTGGTCCTTGGGCGTTTTTTCAGTAATGATCTGCGTGTACTCTGCAGGTTTTAGATGATTTGATCTCAAGTTGTAAGCGGATTTACTTGTAAAATAAAAATCATCGATAGATTGCTCCAGTTGTGTGTATTTCTTATACATGTCGCACATAGCTTGATAGGCTGTTGAGATCTGCAGATTTTCTAATTTTAGATAAGCCAAGGTGGCTCGCTGAATATCTACTTGTAGACGTATATGATTATAAAGTGAGTCTAGCAAGGCAGGTACATGATCTGGCTTCTACCTAAAAGTTGAGTCATTCTCCCTAGTTTTCGAATCTACTTTATCACTTTACCTTTTGTAGATTACTTGTTTCTAAGCAGTCCATGATTCCATTCAGCCCTGGTGTCTTTAGAGTAGCATAAGCCATATTTAGTTCCTGTAGTAATGTCGCATAATTCACTTGATAATTCAAAGCTGACGTCTTTGTCATGTCGTATTGTTTCCATGGAATCAACAAAGGTTCTTCTTTGGGTTGCACCTTTGAAGATGTAGTAGACAGACTCTTTTTTCTGATAGTTGTCACCAACTGACTCAGTGATTTGCTTTTTTGCTGATTACTTTTACTTGGTAAAGGACTTTTGGGTGATGGAATGTTGGAGGCAGGCCTTGTGACCTGTGATGGACGTCTGGATGTGGTCTGTATTGGTTGCTTCAATGTAGATTTTAATCGTGTTGATGATGTGAGTTGATCTGATTTGGTCTTTGTTTTTGAACGCGAAGAATTGGATCCACTTGATTTATTGGATAACTAACTTTTATTACTAAGAATGTAATATATCATGTTTCATTCTACTTACAATAGGAAACTTTTTTGTTTGATTCATGAATTAAATTTCTTGTAGAAAGAAAAAGATAAAAAGGAAAAAGGGCACAAAAGAAATAATAAAGAGTTGTTTTAAGGAGAAAGTGGTTGTTGTCAGTTTATAAAATTATATTTCTTAATAAATTGCGTGTATTTTCATCATTGGAGATGATTGTAATAGACTGATCTTGAATAAGTAGTTTTGATTCCATATCAGAAGGTAACTCAATGACTATCGTACCTTGTTCATCTTTTGTTATTTCAATAGGTATCGAATGCTATAAATTATTATTAAAACCTTCTCCTTTTTTTCATATTACTTTGCATTGTTTTCACTCTTTCACTCTCTTTCACTCTCTCGCTCATTCTCCTTACTTGTTCAAAACGGTTCACAATCCTATTTAATTCAACTTGAACTCTTGGCCGGTCATTCATATTACGCATCGTATTTGCACAAAGTTGAAAGTTATTGTTATAAAGGTTTAAAGTTCCATTGATGGGTGCATAGAGAGAAACAAGTCCATTACTACTTTTATAGGGAATTGGCATAATTAATTTTGCCAACTAATCTTATCAGTTAAATAAATTAAATCCCATTTTTGTTTTTGTTTATTACCTTTTCACTCACAGAGACCTTCTCCCAATCCCTTTTCAAATCAATATTTATAATATCTCCCATTTTATAAATGTAAACTTCTGTATTAGGATAACTCAATAGATTCTCCTTGACTAATTCTGCTCCTTTCATTTTGGGTATTAATAAATGACGTACATCATTCAATCGCTCCGTTGTGCGTAGAATGGATGGAACATCTTCAAGTTTTAAACGAGTCTCTAATGGTATACGAATAAAATTCATTTTGGAATCTTGAACTGATGGCATCACTGTCTTGGGTACTAAAAAGCCGTCATGAATTCACTTTTTTTTTTTTTTTTTTTCGCTACTGATTTCTTACGAATCGTTATACAAGTACTATGCTCAGATTGTTTCCAATGTTCCAAAAACCAAGCGATAGGCCCCTTTTGCATAAATACCGAATCTCCTGCGAATACAATACAAGGTTCGCGTATCCCTCTTGCACCCAATTCGATCGAGTCTACTGTTTCGATTGTTTGTAAGGCTCCTTTTGCCATCAATTGACCATGGGCTAAAGGTGTAGTGGGTTCATACAATAAACACTGTCGGTATGGATTCATCCATTCACCACAGATATTGGAATACTGTAAACTCTTGTTGGCAACCGGATTAGCTACATAAATAGGCACTTGATCATTTTCACCGCCAATCTCTCTTGCACCAATCGACTTGAAGTAACTTTCGATATCACCCAATAAATCAAACACGATATGCATCGAAGGTGCAGCAATCAAGACATTATGGTTAGATTGAATCGTTCTAGCTAAATAAAACAGTTAGTCTCCTCTTCGTCTTTTGTTTTTCTTCGTGTACCGATGTGTGCTAATAGTTTTGTCCTCGATCTCTCAAAGGAAACATGATCAGAGGATGGTTCGACGACGTCTGCGACAATCACTGCGTCTGCCTCTGTCAGCAAGCTTTGATCAAAGGGTGCAGGATGTTGATTGGGAATTAGAGAAGAGGTAGACAAGAAAACAATTTTTTTAAAACTTGTTTCCAGCAACCAATTCGCGCTACCAATAGAGTATCCCGAACTGTGAGCGACAAGTGAAAGCGTCGAAAATAAAAATAAACTTTCGTTGTATCTCACAGGCTGGATCTTTTCGAGGCAGCCTTGGATATCTCTCAAAGTATAGATCGATCGCCATCCTTCGGGTATGAATGAATCGGGCATCAGCTGCGTAGTGTATGTATAAGATGTGGGGTCAACGCGTGATATGGTTTGACCGTGATAGGCAACTAACTCTTCCATACTTTGTCTACACGAAACAGTGAGCATAAGCTCCTTACTCTTTTTTTTCTTTTTTTTTTTCTTTTTTTACTTTGCAAATTCAATCGTTGTTTCGGTAGCAATGATCTTTCCTTTATATCCCAAATATTCTGTTAAATAAGGCAACCCAAGCATACATTCACTGTTTGCAATTAACACGAGGTCAATTGTACGAATATCAATCAAGCTAAAATCAGGAATCTTAAACACTGTCAAATCATCACATTTCTGTATCGCACTGGTTCGTGAAGAACTTTGTGTGTCAGTGGCTCGTTTGCCTTGCTCACTAAAATACTGTGACAGGATAGAAGAGAGGTCTGTAGGTGGTGGTTGGCTTGGTTGTTGTTCTCCCTTGGGTATCGTCATGGTCTCTATTGGGCAGTTCACTAGTATTTTAAGTTGCCTTATTTTACACAAAAATACATTATGATCGATACAGTGAATCTTCATTAGGTCTATATAAAAGGAAGATGAAGAAAGGATTATGCAAATAGGTAAGGAGGAAGACAATAGTATCAACAGGCTGTGGCTTGGTGTTAAGTCACAGTTGAAGTTGACTAGTAAAAAAGAATATTGAAAATCATCTTTTCTTCCCTTCTCTACATCAAGTTATAAACATGTATTTAATGTATTATTTAAATGACCAAGGGGAACGTGTATATACCCTCAAGGTAAGCACATACAAGAATATGACTTTAATTCAATGTAACAATGATTCTTTAGAAAGTAGATCCTAAAGGCTTACCAACCAAGTCTGCTCACCCCGCTCGATTCTCTCCTGACGACAAGTTCTCCCGTCACCGTATTACGATTAAGAAGAGATACAATATCTTACTTACTCAACTTTCTGCTCGTCCTTATTAAATCATTTGAGAAAAACCAACAATGCACACACATGCACATATATTTGTATACAACGGGGAGAAAACACATACACACAGATACAACTTTTTTTAACGAATGATTAAACAAGCATCTTTTTTTTGTAAAATATAAACTGTTTGAAATAAAAATGTTGATTTAAAAAAACAAATTTGAGTGCAATCCAGCCAAAACAATCTATTATACCCCAAACCACTTGGTCAATCCACAAAGAAAAAGCCAATTACTTTTGCTCACTGTTCAGGACATGACAAGAAACGAGTAAAACTTGGATTGTTGAAGAGTGATTTGTTCATTATACCCAAAACCGACATCTTTTTTCATAAAACTTATTAGACGAAAACATGAGCAAAAAGACATTTTATGAAACACGTTCAGAGTGGAGACTGAAATGAGAATTAGATTTCGTCTCAACCTCCTTTCCTTGACAACCATCTCTCTTTTCAAACACATTTACCACCTTTAGCCATGTTTCAGATCCCTTTTGACTCTTCCAGATAAAAACAGTGAAAAGATGTCCAAGAATGATGAAACCGCTGAGGATTCAAACATAAGAATACAAAGTGAAAGTATACATGTTTTTGTTGTATGCATTTATTTAAAGAAAATCTACAAAAGAGCAAGACTTGTTTAGTCAAAGAGACCTATAAAAAATATTAGATGCTTTTCCCCTTTTTCGTGTTGCATTCAATTTTACCGAAACCCATGTCATCGTCAGATTCTTCCTTTTCTTCTTCCTTGGCTTCTTCAGCAGGGGCATCGGAAGTGGCGGCGGCACCGGCGGCACCAGGAGCAGCAGCAGCGCCAGCACCAGGAGCACCAACGTTCAAGAGAAGAGCCTTGAGGTCTTGGCCTTCAAGAGCCTTGGCGTAAAGAGAGAACCAGATGGGTTCAACTTCAATACCGGCAGCAGAAACCAAAGTCTGGAGCTTGTCAGCCTATAGAAAGATGGATGAGAATCAATTGAAATTTTTAGAGAATCTTTCATTACAGTGATTTCAATGTTGTCATCTTCAAGGATGAGAGCGGCGTAAACGACAGCAAGTTCGGCAGACATGCTATAATAAAGATTTGTTTTAGCTTTTTTTCGAGATGGATGGCATCATGAAGGGTTACGAACGTTGGATGGATCAAGAAAGAGAGAGAGAAAGGATGGAGGAGCAGGGGAGAGTGTAGATTTTATGAGGATACACGGACACACTTCGCTCTTTGAATTTTTTACTCCTTTTTAGGACTCGGTAATATGCGTTATTTAGCAAGTGATTCAGTCTGGCATAGATAGACTTGTATGTGAAACAAAACCTTGGGCTCATACGAAGCTATATTTGATCGCATGCCTTTCTATATGTTATGCATATGTTGACATTGTCGGCCAGAGCTGTGGTATACACATAAAGGTAGCTGTACCGTGATAAAAAATGTTTATATATCCCTTTCGCTTCAAAACACTTGTTGGCAGCACCAAGCCACCTTACCATTCATTTAGAGTGAGAAAGTTGCAAGAGCAGTTTGGTATCTAAATCATTTGCCTTTTGGACTTTTTGTCATCCTACGCATATAAGACCATATTTTTATAAATTCATAAACCAAGTGTGCATAGGTTGCTTGGATATGCTATCATTTAGGTCAATGGCCGTTTCTTATTGACTCTAACAACTGAAAGATGTAAAAAAAAGGATAGCACTGTAGGACACTCCCTGCATGATTTTAATAAAGGGAAAATAGGATTGTGTTTAAAACGTCAATTTAAGGGTGTTCTCTCAATAGATACAAGTAGATTACTCGTTCAATTTCTTTCTCATTTAAATGACAAAGCATGAGAAACTACTCTTTGCTGGCTGCTTATATCAAATAAACCTTTTCCATAGAGCTATCAGATACACTCTCTTCAATTATAAAAAAAGAAAAATGATCACAGTCAGATCAGTTTTGAAAAAGGGAGAACTGTACAGTGATGATACTAACTCTTTTCTATAAAGAGGAGGTCGTTTGCATGAAACGCTTTGACCTTAAGATAAGTAGGTGTATGAGCAAGGCATGTAGGAGCACAGAGGACCCCCATGTTCCAACCTACATTCTTAAAACTTGGCTCGAATTTTAAGGAAAAAACCCTGACTGTCTTTTGGGTATCCCTTGATCTGTGACAGGGTATTGATAACAAAAGTGGTTTAGTAGACATAAAAAGGATTTTTCAATGGTTTAATTGAAAGAGAAAAGAATGGGTGATGAAGAGGTGGTTATGAGTCTAGAGCAAAGGATCACTTTGATCCGCTCTTAGGATGCAAGATAAGGATGACAGGGACCCAGATGGCTGCCATCAATACATTTACTTTTTTGTAAACAAGTCAGTGATACGCTTTTCATCAGCCAAGACCACTTACCGTTACAAATCAAGAAATCAGCATAAAACTTGCTTCGGTTCAATCGTTTTGTCTGGGTTAATCCATCGGCTGTCAAGGTAACCATGGAGATTGAAAATAAAAATAAAGTCATGGAAAGTACAATGTTCAGGTCTTGGTAATGCTGTATTCTGTAAGTTATAAAGGCCCCATTGATATTATGCTTCAAGTTCTTCAGCAGCCTTTTAAAACGAAAATGGGACACGACACCCAACATGGCAATGATGAGTAATTCTAGGGAGAGCTGATTAGGGTTTAAAAGAATCATAAAATAAGTTACCTATTCCATAGACCAACTGAGGCATGATTTCTTTGTATGTAAAATCATAAATGTTTCTAGAAAAGTTGAATTGTAAAACTGGAAATAAAATGATATTCACGATGGTCCTAATCATTATTTTAATAAAAATCAAATTGTGTCTTGTTCACCTTACCAAGCAATATATATTTTGAATTCATTACTACTCATGAATTTCGCTCCTACAACAAGTTTAATCAAATAATTCCAAAAGCATTGTAGCAACAATAAGGTTCCACTAAATTTATACTTTAGAATTCACGTTTTTTTTTTTTAAAAAAAAATTTCATTATTCACTTGCGTTTGTAGAGAGAATCCAATACAGAGACTATAATCTGTGGGTATAATGATATCTTTATCTGCTTTTGTCCATAGCAACTCTGGTTTAGTAATAATATGTCCTGGTGCGATTTGAACAAATCCTTCCTCGTATTTCACTCTACATGAAATGATATCTATCTGTCATGAGCAAGATGATCCTATTACTTTTTTTTAAGAATGTCTACCGTAGTAAAGTTGAAATGGTATCATAATGAATAGCAGCAATGTCACTATGCTTTTTAACTCTCCTCTTTTGATGCCAGTGGGTGATAGACATTTATATCCATCTGTTTGATAAACTCGATAAATAAACCAAATATAAATATAACATAATCCAACAGCTCTTTCTATTATAAAAATAATTCAACATGTATCACACGCTGGCTATTTTTCTTTTATTCTTACGTAAAAAACTATAATCACTTAGATGTGTCATAAGAGTACAAAAAATTGCTCAATCTTTACAAAGAAAAAGAAAAGAGAGACGAGAAAAAAAATATTCTGTGCTTTCTATTTTTTTTTTTTTTTCACTCCTTTCCTGAATAAAATAACAGTCTAGTTAGGAGGATCGTGAAAAGAGAGAAGGGAGAGGGTGAGAGAGCGAGAGAGCGAGAGAATTGCCACGTTCATTGTATGACAAAAGAAGATTGAGTAAGCAAAAATTGTTTGGCCCCGCATTTTATAATTAACAAATAAAAAATCTTGATTTTCAGACTTTCTTTCTTTTTTCTTTTTCTTTTTTTTAAAAAAAGAACTACTTCTTTACTAGAAGCAATGACAGGACAATCTACTTCTGATATAAGAAAAGGGTGAGTGATGTGTTTTAGTCTGATGTTTTTTAATGGATATGTATTTTTATTAAACAGGCATGAATTGGATCAAAAAAAACTCGAAACCTATCTTTTAAACCAAGTGCCTGAATTTAAAGCACCCTTGATGATCAGTCAGTTTAAATTCGGTCAATCGAATCCTACTTATCTCTTGAGAGATGGAAAGTAAAAAGTTCCCTCCTTTTTTTTTTATTTGCATAGGTACACCAACAGATGACTAAAAAAACAAAAATTTCTAGTGAACAACAATATGTCTTGCGAAAAAAGCCGCCAGGATCGTTGGTTTCCAGCACAGCACATGCAGTCGAAAGAGAATATCGTATTATTCATGCTCTTGGTACTCAAACAGACGTGCCTGTTCCCAAAGTCTATGTGCTCTGTGAAGACACGAGTGTGATTGGTACACCTTTTTACGTCATGGAGTTTTTAAAAGGCCGCATTTTCGAGGACTGTCGGATGCTGTCCTTGCCGTTTGAAGAACGCAGGGAACTCTGGCATTCGGCCGTTGAGACTTTGGCAAGGTTGCATCAAGTTGATTTCCACTCGATTGGGTTAACGAACTATGGCCGAAACAGCGGGTTTTATGAACGACAGATGAAGTCTTTGGCCAGAGTGTCTCAAGCACAGGCCAAGGCAAAAGATGAAGAGACAGGTGAATTGGTGGGTGAGATTCCTCGGTTGAACGATATGTTTGCATGGTTTAAAAAGAATCAAGCAAAAGATGAGGCAACGATTGTTCATGGTGATTTCAAGGTAAACAAAAAGATCAAAGACCAGTCCTCGTTTTTAAACATAAATAATAGATTGATAATTTGGTAAAGGATGCTTGTTTCATACTTTTTTTTTAATAACACATGCAGTGCATTAGGTCTTTCATCCCACTGAACCCAAAGTCATCGGTATCCTTGACTGGGAACTATCCACGATTGGCCATCCCTTTTCTGATCTCTCGAATCTATTTCAACCCTTTTATGTACCCGCAGGTTCACCTACCGGTCTTTTAGGTTTCAACGGCTCTGCTGAATCTTTACCTGTACCCTCAGCCGAAGAACTCATTCAAGTCTATTGTTCCTATACCTCTCGATCCTATCCTCTGCATGGTTGGTACTTTGCCATCGTTTTCTCATTCTTTCGATTGGCAGTCATTGTTCAAGGTATTGCAGCACGCATTGCTAGAAAGCAGGCCTCTTCTGCCGAAGCCAAAGTATATGCTTCAAGATTTAAGCCGATATGTGAATTAGTATTGAATCTTATAGATCAAAGTGATCAAAGTAAACTTTAACGTCATCTTTTACTCCGCTGTCAACTGAGACTGAAAACACGGTAAAACAATTCAATAATAAAAAACTACGGGATAACTTTGTCGAGTGGAATCCCGTACAAGGGAAAAAGAAGAACACATCTTTTTTTTTTTGTTGTGAGTGAGTTCATTCGTATCGTTCTAAATTAAATACCGCTTGATTTCTTTTGTTTGGAAATACACCTTTTCCCCCCAAGATGAGTGGCACATTTTTTAAAAAATAATGGTTTTATTCATTTCATGTCCAATTGAGCGCAAAAATAAACAGCCGGCCGGACAAGATCAAAGAAAAGGAGAGAGAGAGGGAAAAAAAAAATCCCTTAGGGAACAAGGACAAAAAAAAAAGGTAAAAATAGTAAAGGGAATCAGGAAGTTAAGGATGGGAGCTGAGCCAACAAAGAAGGCATTCACCAAGAAAAGTGATACTCTGAGAGACAGTCATGTTGTTTTGCCAACCTCAAGAAGAATCGAGCATAGAACAGAAGAACCGTCAAGAGTCAACCTATCGTGGTGGAAACAAAGGGAGCGTGTGTGAAGCTTGTTAAAAAGGAATGATAGTGGATCAGGAAGAGTTGCAGAGGAAGGCAAAGTGGTTGATGCTTTGAGACAGTGGATACCGTGTGAGCAGGCACGAGGGACATCTTGGGCTTTCATTTGCTTTCAGATAACCAAGATGCCAACGAATACAACAATTTCGTTCTTGGACTTGGCATAGGTGACCAGAGTAAGGGGTCAATCACGATCTGTTGTGACAAAAAGTAGTTTAGATCCTTCATCCTTTGTAACATACGCTGTAGTACATGGGAGACGGGGTAGGTTTTCGATAGGATCGGGCATTGGTTGTCATGGGACCGTCCCTGAGGGATCGTACGGTTGGCATCCTCTGGCGTGTTGGACATGTGGTAGGAGGCAGCCCAGAAGAGTATCAACTGGCACATGCAAGGGACAATAAACTGAACTTGCAAAATGTGAATTCTTTATGCCATAGTTTTGCCCAAACGAAGCATCCCACTTGAATGGACGATCTGCCATGGGCTCCATTCATCTTTCTTATGCAATTGTTTTGTATATCACACGTTGTTTCAACTGGGAGACCTGTGAATGGCCATCGGTAGACGAACAATGTTAGCATGGAACCTTGAAGAGAGCAGTTTTGAAAAACGGGTAGGGTCGACGCCTATTGTGTTCAGGATGTTCATGGTTGCTTTGGAACAATTTAAATGAATAAGAGCTTGAGGATCTAGAAAATCGCCAGGTTTGAATGAGACACCGAGATAAGCAAAAGAAGATTGGCGGGGCAGGGCATGCTCATAAAACTTGTGATCAAGAGGTTCAGTATGATTATCCAGAATAACACATTTCGCTAGATTCTACCTGTGACCAATTTGTAAGCTGTGTGTTTCACACGTCTTGAGTAACTCAATCAGTGTGTGCCGGTCGTCAGTGAGTACAGCATCATCAACGTATAGTAGACAATGTAGTAACCGGATGGCTTCTTTAGCAGATAGACCTTCAGTCATCATTCGAAGCCGCATTACTCTGTAAAGAGAGCAAGAGGAGAGAACCTTGAAGGACACCTGTATGTGAAGGGAAAGTGCCGTGAAGAGACAGTGAACAACAGCCGTTTGATAAAAGATCTAAGAGAGAGTGTTGTAGGACATTCCAGATGAGACTTTTGTTAACAGTGCTTGTGAATCTTTAAAAGCGCGTCAATACTTTTGAGAAAAAGTGTACGCAACAACATGATCCCCAAAGCAGGTATGATTACACTACATATTTTTATACTTTCTGTTCCTCACTCAAGCTAACTGATCTATCAGCTTTTCTTTTGAACCGATTGTTTATCTTCAACTTGTTTTTAGCCTTTTTCGAACCTCTTGTAAGCAGTACAGCAAGCAACATTCAGTGTCTGATTTACTTGGTGTCAAACCTTTCTCGTACACAAAAGAAATGCTCGGTTACGTGGTCACTGTACTTTTTATACGTCCCTTTTTGTACATTTTTATCAAACAAGTTGTCTTTTTTTTTTTTTTTTTTGTTCAGATACGGAGGGACAAGAGATCCAAGTACTCATCAAAATTTGTGATGCTGTCAAAAGCAAATGGTTCTTTGTCATCGAATTCGTCAACAACACTATCCTTTCCGTCTTTGTAGTACGATTGAAAGCTTGTTTATAGCCTGTTTTTGAAATGAACATCTATGCCGAAAAATAGTTTTGATTTGTACTGAATTTGAAATCAAAAGTGGTTGAAAAAGATGGAGAGATTAGTCAAGTTGATTTCGGAAAATGGGAAGAGTACTGTACCCGGTTAAACCTTGTACCCTGTTCCTCTTTGTTCCTTTTTAATTAGCCTATTCATTCATGCTTATACTAAGAATGATATCCAACACATGCTTCGAGAAAGAGAGAGAGAGAGAGCGCGCGTACGGGATTATCCGTTGAGATGAATTCAATGTATTTTTTTTTTAAAAAGAAACCAACTGAAACAATCTTGTGTCTTTAAACACATCACACCCTGTTCTTTATGATCCCCTCTCTCTCATTCTGTCTAATCCAATACGAACACGATTGACATGCTACCTCCTCTACATAATGTATTTATTAGTCAATCGACCATTCAATCCATCCAGACTTTGCTGTTCACAGTTGAACCAGACAAGAAATCCTTCAGAGTGAATCATGTTTTGCTGAGCTCGTGTAACACGTTCATGCAAGAATTCCTCTTGTTCTCACGTCTCTTTAGAAAAATGAACTTGCACACTGTGAGCAAGTACCTCTCTCAAGACAGTCATCAACAAGACAGTTTCTAGGACAACATTCAATAGACTTGTTTATTTTATCACTTCTTTTGTTTTCCTTCTAATTCAGCCAATTTCTCCTTGATTTCTGTCGTCTTCTTTTCTTGCTCGGCCAAAGATTTCTTCAACTTTTCGAGTAATTCAGCATCATGCTTACGAGCCCACTGACTTTCAGCAGCCTTTTCTTTTTTACCAAAATCTTTTGTTTCAGCAGTAGCACCTTCAGTATAGAGAACAGAGGCCATGTGTAAAGTACGACGATGGGTGATGTTACGAATAGGGTTTACTTTAATAGACGTAGAGAGCATCATGATGAATCTAGTGAATAGATAAGAAGAAGGAGGAGGGGAATAAAAAAAATGAGGGGTCAAAATGATCTTTTATAAACCAGTGAACCCAGTTGAGTTCATAATTTTGTTGCATGATTTTTACACACACTTTTTTTTTTAATTCTTAATTTTTTTTTTTTTTTTTTTTTTTTTACAATTCTTGACATTGAACGATGAGTGACATTGTTGGCTATGTTTATGGAGCTACTGTCTTTACAGGTGGACTTGTTGGTTATTTAAAAGGTTTAGAATAAAATAGTAAAGGGAATAAGAGAAGAATGATTGATGAAAAGGATAGCTGGAAGTACCAGTTCACTTTTAGCAGGCTTGATTTTTGGTGCTTTAGCTGCCCTTGGGGCTTATCAGGTCTCTCAAGATTCAAAGAATGTTACTTTAGCTTTAGGTTTGTTTGGATGAGATGAATAATAGAAATTGATTCTTTTTTATTGTAGTCGTCAGTCTGTTACTTTTGGTTGTCATGGGTACACGATTCTACAAAGGTCGCAAGTGGATGCCAGCTGGCCTTGTCAGTTTATTAAGGTAAATGAAGTCATCAGTCAACAATGACTTATAAATTCATAGTCTTTTGATGGTGATTCGATATGCTTCTCGATTGATCTGATTGTAATAAAATTTACCCTTTTTTTTTTTTAATTGCTTACAAAAACGTGGTTTGACTGGACAGGAAACAGGGAAGACGCGGGATGTGAATTAGTCATCCCTGAATAATCCAAAAAGAGTTTCCCAGAAAAGAAAAGAAAAAAAAGAAAAAAAAAAAAAAAAAAAAAAGTGATGATGGATCTGATTTGAAAAAAGGTAAACAAAGAGATCAAGACGATTTTTTTTTTTGGATCGAAATGAAAAAGAATAGTAAAATGATTTTTATTCACTTTTTATCAAACCGGGAAAGATAACTCGTGTCTATTATGCTTAGTTTTCGACAGCCTTGGTTGTGGCTAAAACTCTCTCCGAATTTTTGAGTTAGGATCGGAATACCGGAATTGTTATTCAGCCTGCCCAATCAATCATCGGCGCATGGAGGAAGAAAGGTCTGGGAGGAAGGATGGAGAGAGATAAAGTCCCTTCAAAAATAGTAAAAAACGAATACGAAAGAGGATTGACAAAAAAGGAAATCAAAAAAGTTAAACCATCTCGTCTGTGATTTTCTCCGCGATCTAAATTGATGTTTAGCCGTACTCGGCACCGGTTGTTATTTATTTGATTCACCCGGATCATTGGCCCCTACCGGAAAAAAAATCTGGATTTATTTATAAAAAAAAAAAAGAAAATCATTCTTTCTTTCTTTCTCTCCTTTTTTAAAAAAATAAAATGGAAACACCAGTAACACCACCTTATGAAATCAAGAAATTTGATTTATCCTTTTTAACCAACGAATGCATGTCTTCTATTCCTTCACCACCTGAATTTACAGAAGATTGTACTACACACAAGAGAAAATCGATACCACATCGATCTCCTTCATCGATGGATGACAAATCAATTATTTTTCAATTGAATTCTTCACTTGTCCCCAAGATCCTTCACGGTGCCTCGATACTCTGGCCGCTTCGACAGCGTGTGTCCAAAGCGAGGACGGTGAAACGCGTCAAGGCGGTCAAGATTCAGATACCCAGACCAGTCTTACATGAGACTGATCTCGTCTTACCCACCAAGCCCGTCCTGATCCAATCCACTCCTCCAGTCCGACCACGTAAATATTCACAGCCTCACTCAGGTCGTCCATCACGCATCAAGGGTCCCTGTCAAGCCTGTCGTGAGACATCCGATGGTTGTATGAGAAAGGCCTTCAACTGGCCATTTCCTACAGATACCGAATTCAGTGACAAGGGAAAACCATTTGTCTATCTTTGTAATAAATGTGGTCTAAGGTAAACAGGTTCTTTTCTAGAACTCACACTGATCGATGTTTAGATACAATAAAAGTGGTGGCTGTGTCTGTCGTCACTGTCGCTGGGTGCTCTGTAAAGAAGAAAAACGCAAGGCGATGCAATTGATTGATTCAATGCGTCGTTTTTAAACCTGATGGAAAAATAGAACCCGAAGATGACATCGAAAGCTTTGTTTGTAATCCTAAATATTGGCCTTGTGGGCATACTTGGAAAGTCGGTTGGGTTTTACACAGTCAAGATGTGGATGCTGATGAAGACTCCTCATCCAGTGATGATAATACGCTCTAAAGAAATACATGTATATGCCTCTCTCTCCTCTCCCTCTGTCTATATATGCTCTTAAGAAATAAAAAGAAAACATGTACATACATTCATCTCCCAACATTTTTTTTTGATTTTGATTTTGATTTTGTGTGCCAAGATGTTGCACACACATACACCTGTGAGATCATGTCTCTTGAGGATCATGTGGAATATAAAAAAAAAGCATGTACAAATTTAATTTTTATATAAAAACCATGACTTATTTCTTTATTAGAAGAGGAGGAGGAAAAGGGGAGGAAGAGGGAGGGGGGTAAAAGAAAGTGCGGTATGGCGGAAGCTAAAGTAAGATGGGAATGATAGATCGAAATAATAGACGATGAATATGATCTCACCCCATACTCTCCATCTTGAATTAAAAATAGAGCAGTGATAAGAAAATCTTGATTGAATCATTTGAGATTCTTGACAAAGCATTGGATTCTTTCACTGCTGTGTAGGTATTGCAGTGGGATGATGACCAAAGGCATTCCTGATCTTGAATGACACACTTGATCTCTTACTGTTGTCTTGACTGCTGTGGATAAAAAGCCATCGAGGTCACTGAAGAAGCATCACTCTTGTCCTCGGTTTCCACTCTGGCCAGTTGAGAAAACGACTGGCGGCGATACTGCATCGATTCAAATTCAGCCAATCTCACTTGAGCCTCTGCTAAATATTTTTCCAACTCACCGCATCTCAGCTCGATCCATCTGGCCCCCTGTCTGCAGAAGGATCAGATGAGGACCTACTGGGTCTCTTTTGGGCGCCAAACAAGGGCCCACAAAGACCTTGTTTGAAAAAAGGGATCCTGAGGCTACGCTTGCTGCTCGAGTTCAGACACCACTTCCTAACCGAGGTTCATCAGATCGACCTGTCCTTCGGCCGCACCCTCTCCAGACACGGGGCTTGATCGGCACCGACTGCGTCGCGCTCGCCTCCTTCACGCTTGAGGCCCATGGGCCGTCCGAGACCCTTGGGATGGTTCGACCTGATGGCTCAGCTGGCGACAGTGAGCCAAGAGGGCCAGGTAGGGTCTCCCCAAGATCGAGCCGTTCGGACGTCACGTTCTGAAGCCCCAACGCGTCCTCTTCATCACTCCTGCCGTCCCCCAAGGCGCCCGAGCCAGATCCTGGGTCTCTGCCTGGGATCACGTCCTGCGCCCGTTTGGCCCTGTAGCGCCTCTCGCGTCTTTCGAACCATCCCTCGCCGCATGCGCTCGACGGGTTGCCTTTGAAGTCGGGCCGATCCGCAGGTGGAAGTCCTCACCGCACCCTGCGAAAAATTCAGGTGAGCCAACGTCGGTCGAGCTGATCCAGCCCTGGTCACATCCGATCGATCGCAGACAGCTCTCTCGGGCTCCTTTCAGAAAGACAGGGTCGTGCGATGTTGGGCAGGGGGGGAGTGACTGAAAAGGAAGGAGGGTGTTGGCCGAGAGTGGATGCAAGAGGGGGATTTGAATGTGTCGAGGGATGAGGTGAGTCCGTGAAGAGAGAGAGCGTCCGGAGGTCACAGAGTTCCATCCGTCTGTGCCGCTAAGGGTGATTGGGAAATCATCCTGTTCAATCTTACCTTGTTAAACCCATCTCGTGCATCTCTTTCAACATCGACAGGCTGGCTCATCCCAGTAGCCCACTTGAGCATCGTATAGGCCTTCAACACACGTCCTAGGACCATCGCTTGATCCGTCAGTAAGCCGAGTGAGCTGACGGCCGGTTCGATCTGTGTCTCACAAAAATAGCTTCTGCTCGCCATGGCATCCTAGACCCCATGTAACTGTTGAACGGACAGATGTGCAGTCCCTCTGCCAAAGGTCACCTCGGTCCTCGAGACCTTGCTGATCCAAACAGATCTGAAAGAGTGTGGGGGACATCCACTGAGGCTTGGGTGATCGGTCGAGGATCGGATTTTAATTGACAGTGGTGATTTTCAATACGAGCTAATGATAAAGTCTAGGAGAGTATGTAAGGGGAATCCTGCTTACAGTCTGTTGTACTCTAGGCGTTGTCGTCATTTCTAATGGCTTTGTATGCTCTCTTGATGTTTCATCCATTGTTTTTTTTTTATTAGAATTGATTGAAAAAAGTGGTTAAAAAATAAAATCAACCAAAAGAACACAATGTTCTGTGAATCATTACCTTGTACTGAAAAAAAAAAGGTATTATAAAATGATGTTTATAAAACAAAATGAAAAAGAAAAGAAGCTGATGCACTTTATCGTTTTCTTTTGCTTACAAGAGACGTAAGGGGATACTTTCTTCCTTTTTTTTTCTATAAAAAAGGGAGAAAAAGGGGAATAAGAGAGAGAGATTTACAGACAGTGGATATGGTTTGGTTAGTGAGATGTATATACCCTGGTTTTTTTATAAATCAGAGATCTTGTCACTGATAAAGATAATAAAAACAGTGAAATAAGAGAATGATTACCTTACTCTCATTTCATCTACTTTCTTTTTTAAATCGTATTCTCTACTGCAATTGAGATTCAAGTCAAGATGAGCAAGAGCATCCACAATTTTGTAAAGACAGGATATTGGTAGTCCAACAATGCATACAATATTAAAATGGCTATTTAAACTAAGGGGTTCCCCTGCCAAGCAAGGAAAAGAGTTCATCTCATATCCTCTTTGCAGGTACATTCTATTTTCTATTGACGTCACACCAAAGAAAAAAGAGGTTTTGATAGTAAAACGTTTTTCTTGTTGATGTATCATTACAAGCTAAAATGATGGATATGAAAGATTCAATTGAATTGAGCTGAGTGAAATGGGATGTGCAGGGACAGCTCTCTCATTCTATCTGATGTGAATTGATCAGCATAGGAACATGCTCCATATGGATCAAACACTTGTATCCTTTAACAAAAGTAGGCTCAAGCCTATCACTAAAATGAAAAAGGCTTAAAAAAATACAAAAAAGGAAAAAGCGATTTGCAGTGTGATTTTTTTTATTATCTTTTTTTTTTTTTTTTTTTTTTTAATAATGATTAGTTTCAAGACCAAGAATCTGGTCATTAGCATTCTTGTTATTCTATTTCTTTATTTATTTATATCTTGGGAAACATGGTTTCCAACGCATGCTACAGTTCATCATTCATCTCACAACCGAACCACATCTCGTTTGACATCTGCGCGTCGACAGACACTGGCCTCTGCCTTGGCACATATCCGAGTGACTTATAGCACAAACCGTACGCCAGAGATCTCTATACCACCACTTTTGGTTCTTTATAGCTGCAAGCCCAATCAGCAGTGCGGCACACTCGCAGAGCGATTGGTCGACATCACCACAGCCTATTACTATGCCATGCTGCATCCAGACCGTGATGCTGCATTTGCCTATGACATGGCCTTTCCTGTCCAGTTTGAATGGTACCTGGAGCCGACCCCAGGCCACATGGCCATGCGCACCGGACAAGCTCAATTCTATCTGGACCGTGCGGACCTCGATCAAGTGAAGCATGTCCCCATCTTGGCATCGACACCAACAGTGGAGGGCCGCCAACGGATCCTGGGCACCACCGTCTGGAAATCGAGAGAGTGGAACGCGACCGAAAGCCACAAGCGAGGACGGTATGGGCTGGGTCATGTACCCGACCGGTCCGACTGGTTCTTCTTGGCCAGCCGACTTCTCTTTGCTCAACCGACTGACTGGCTGGCGGAACAGCTCGAGCCCTACCGTCGACTGATGGGTGGCAAGATCAAGTTGAAGGAGACGATAGGCGCGCTTGACCCGGACAATATCCTGACGCCTCACTTGACCTCACCCTGGTTTCGTCTCGGGGTGTGTGTGAGACGAGCGGAGGAGGTGGATCTCATGACGGCTCACGTTCGACGCGTGTGTCCCCAGAGAGACTGTCATGTCTTTGTCTCGGCTGCGAGTGCGAGCCTGCTGGGCCGTGTCCGTCGAGGACTGACCGGGCTGTCGGTGCATGCGGTCGCTGAAGGGTACGCGTTTGGTGATCTCGACCGGCCACCTCAACACTGGAAACTGTTTGAATCCAACGAGCAGCTCAAGAAACAATACGCGCGTGTGTTTATGGACTGGTTGATCTTGAGTCGCATGGATTATTTGATTGGCAGTGAAGAGGATCTGTTTGTGAAGACGGCTGCTTGGAGTGCTCAAGTACAGACGGATGTGTTGACTGAAAATGGAAAGTTTGTTTCGTTATCCGATTGGTAAATGTATTTTATTAAATAAATTGAATGTGTGGGGGAATAGAGTTTTAAATAAATAAATAAAAAAAAAACTTAAGCTGCATTCAATACGAGTTGATCTAATCTACAATATTTTGTTTGACATCGACGAAGACCTGATGTGGTCTTGCTGGGTCCTGTCTCTGTTTTTGCGGTTGATAACATTTCAGATAAGAGTGAGATAGGTTTAGGAAGTGTGGATGACCGACGTAAGAGAGGTTTCTTTTTTATGGGTTGTTCATCATCAATAAAGAATTTACGTATCTTTTTCACTGATGGTTGTTGTTGTTGTTGTTTAATATTTGGTAATGAACGAGTTCTTCTTAATGAACAAGGAGTTGTCTTTGCATTCGTATAGTCTATATCTCTTACTGTATTCGGTCTTTGTTTCTTTTTTAATACAGATTGTCTATACCACAGCCTCCATGAAAGATTCTCTAAACGAAATCCATCTTGAATATTTGTTTTACATTTCGTAAAAGTAGCCCATAAACAAGAGAGTTGATCAAGATTATTCCAAGGTAAAGAATGTTCTGATAGATGACTTGTAATTAATATCGGTAAGTGGATTTCATTTGAATACATTTTATAAATAAATAAATAAAAGAAAAAGGAGCACTTTTTTGCTCTCTTTCAATCTCTCATCCTTTCATGGTCTTTATGACCCTTTTTTTTCCACTCCCCCATTTGAGATATACTTTTTTTGGGGGTAGAAAAGTTTTAATTGGACCCCAACTTTTTATTTCGTTCTTTTATCATTTCTCCATACTTTTTAAAAAACAATTCATAGCCTCATTTCTTTTCTGTTTCATTTTGCTTGATTGTAATTAAATCATGAATGAGCCACTAGAAAACATAGAGTTGATAAAATAAGTAGGAAGGAAAGGGGATAAAACGTTTTCCTTTCTTCCCCGATTGCTTCCGAAAGAAGATCAATTGGACAATAAAGATAAGAGATCGCATGTACACAATCCTGTATGAAACGCCACACATTGACTATCCACTGAAAAACACAGGCTTAGATTCTTATCATCCAAACATCTCCATGTTTATTCAACCGTCAGTATGATTCCCTCTCTCTCTCTCTTTTTAGTTAGTTTCCTTTCAATGTCTCACAACCCTTTCTTTCCCCACCTTTTTCTTTTTTCAAGTCACACTTTCAAGCCACTCTCTTTCCTTTTTCATGCTGATATCCACTGGCTCATGCAAAAAAAAAAAAAGGCTTGGTGAGCATTGAATTGGAATCCATCTTTTTAGAATTATATTTCACTAGGAAAAAAAAAAAGGGGGGGGGGAAAGGGAGTGTAACTAAAATTTACAAATCACGGATCGGACCGGATACAATGATAGCACTTGCCATCTTTGTGTTTATTTTCCCACAACAATGGATATTTGCATAACAACCTTATTGGCATGGCATAAAAACAACTCACACATCAAACAAGATCTGTTTTTATTTACCATTTTATTTAATACAGTCCATCAGTCACTGGTTTTATATAAACATCATTTATAACCCATCAAGCAAACTGAGTACCAACTGATTTGAATATCATTTTAGAAAAAGAAAGGAACAAGGGATATTGTTCAAGAGATGTTGACAAGTCTGTTGAGAATGTCATCGTGTCCTTTTCATATAATAATTCAGGCTTGAAAGTATAACAGAGTGTCATTCCTAATCCAATGGTTCTATTCATGCTTGCTTATCTTGCTTTTATCAAACAGATCTCCCTTTCTCAGTGACTTGCAGCTTATACAAATACCACCCTTTCTATACCTGAATAGTCTGATGTTCAAACAGGATTTAAAAATTCCTTTTCTTTCAAATCTGTAAACATCAACTTCCTATACTTTATTCCGAAATCATTTGAGGGAAAAAGAAAAAATCACGCAAATAAAATGGTGTAAAAATAAAAACAAATTTAGTATAGAAGCAGGAGTAAAAAAAAAGTAAAAAAGAAAGATGGGCGCAAAAGATAAAGAGAAATAATAAGAATGCGTACATTTAATAAAAGCAAGTAGAAAATGGAGAACAATCACTCGAAGCCAACATTCAATGATAAAAGGTGGCACAACTGAATGTGAATAAACAAGATATCAAGTTTTCAACTCTCAAGCTTATCAAAGTGCATCTGAGGCAACACAGCAATATCTGTAGTGGATCGTTACAGGTTACTAGGTCAAACGCATCATCTTTTACACTCTTTAGATCTTCTTCTTTCAGCCCTTGCACACTGAAATTTTTGTGGTATATCACCACTGAAGCAAAGGTTGTGAACAGTAGGAATCCTATTTAGGCATCCTGTCCAATCCCGATGCCATAAACGTTCTTTAGCACCTAAACTCTTTTGCACAGTCACTTTGTAATCTTGATTGGTGCAAGCACAGGCCAGCCAACTATTTTAATCATTCTTGATCAGAGTGCTGGATTACCATAACAAATGACTTTTGGGTCATTTTGTCTTTGATAATGTATTCTCTTGAAGGTTATCAGACTACAACGTTCACACCTAGGATAGCACTGACTTGTTTGAAACTCTTCAAATAAACCAAAAGCTCATCTTTCTTCAGCATCCCTTCTGAATCCGTCGCTTCTCTCCAGGTTCTTGATACCAGGTGTAACAAAAACAGCATCGTCTACAAACTTACTTTTCAGTTGGGTGTCCCTATCCTCGCTAGCCTCTTGATGTCCTTGGACAGTTTCAATTTCCGCATCGTTAACTGATGGGTTTCAGCATCATGCCTTTGTAACTATTCAGTAACCAATGCAATGTTTCCAAGATACTCTTCAAAATTTTGTAATCCAAAGATTGACAAGAGTATCTTTAACAATTTGTACTTTTTGTGGTTTATCAACTTTACAAATGCGACGATACTTGTTTTTTCCATCGTATCTTGACAAGACTTGGTGTATCTATATGGGCATCAGCAATAGAGTCTTCATGTACACAGCACAAAAGGTCTCATCTTCCCCAGCCAATCGTAACACAGTGATCAATCATTTCTCCATGTTGCTGAGCATTCAGGTCTTTTATGTAAGACGCGGGTTTTACAAAGATACTTTGCAGACCAATGTATCAATGCTTTTTATCTTGTCTTTTTTTGAAGGAATGTGAAGCGCATAGCATCCGTTTCGATTGTTTCACGGAATCGAAGCACACCACGTTCTTGAGGTTTCAAAACTGCATAATTCATGTTCGTCATCTCGGCCCAAAGGTTGATTTCATTGATACCATTGGCCCACTCACAGCCAAGAGTATTCTGACAGAGAATTTTCAATCAATCGTTACATAGCCAGGTGTCCAGGTTTTGCAAAGAAATAATAGAAAAGCATGAATGCAGGACTGATAAAAATAAGTGAAAGAAGGAAATAGACGAGGTTTTATATAGTGTTTTTTCGGTTATAATATCACTTTGATTAATAGTATTGCTTGTTCTTTGTTATAACAAAACTAATGGCTAAACATAATTATAAATGCACCAATAAATGAACATGATAAAAAATAAAATAAAATAAAAACAAATGAAGCAGACTTTATTATCTTCAACTTAACTTTTGTTTAATTATCTTTGTATACAATCTCAAAGTATTGAGATGGGCCAGGTGTAGATCCACCTGCTTCCATACAGATCTTGGCTCCATCAAATGCATCGCCAAGATGAGGGACAAAGTCATAAGCAGATCCCAACTTTTTGCTGTGAATGTTCTTCTTGTCCTTGTCATAGACCCATTGAAATTCAGGATTCTGCTGATTTTCCTTTTGAACCAAGGTATAGTGGTAGCTGTGGTTAGGATCATGGTTCAAGAAGCCAATGACCTTTCCAGACTGAACATTGACAATCTGCTCCTTTTCATCAAAGTACCATACCTGCTTGCCTTCCCAATCATTGTTGGTCTTGTTCTTGAGGACAACATAAGCATCAACACTGTTGCTGTTTTCCTCAACGTCAATATACAAGCCTTTTTGGGTTTGCTTCAAGTAAAAATGCTTATTTTGTTCCATTGTTTCTATAAGCCAATCAGAATGTTAAGCTGTGTTTTACAAGAGAAAACAAATCTATATAGACACCTACAGATCTAATGACTAATGATGATAATGAGAATAAAGAAGAAGAAAAAAAGAGAAGGATTAGGCTATATATACATATTCACAAAGAAAAAAGAATCCTCAATAGCTACAGTTACATTACACATTCAGTTTACACCAAAGCTCTTATAGTTGCATCCATGTTTAAGAGAGTATTATGTCAACTCAATAATGATCCATTATTCTAAGACCTTGGTTGATTACCATGACCCTATTCATATAGCATACTGTATTTGGTCTCAATAAGAAATGATCTGAACCAGCAAAAACATGAGAATTGAATCTTTTTTTTTTTTTTTTTTTTTTTAAAAACTGTTCTAGTTCAATGCTTCGATTGTGACACATAATGCACTTTTATACTTTTAAGGAATTTTCTAATGACAATTACGTTTTTTAACGTATAAATAATCTTGACAAGATATCATTGATAATAAAGAAAGAATATACCTATTTAGAATGGAAAGTACAATTCATGACTCTTAAATTTCATGCTTGTGAACTAGGTCACTCGAGGCACATTTTTTATTTTTATTTTTGTAATGGAGCAGTTTACTGAGACATTTTTGTTCAGATAAACACTTTTGTAATCAAAAGTTATACTTGTAAAACTGTTTGGACTACCTAATAAGAAGACTAAAGCAACTTGGCATGAAAACATGAACCCAAAAAATAAAAATTACTTGGGATACAGTACATGATTTGCTAAAAGAGAATGCTTTGTTTCACCACTAATTCTTTTGTCTTTTCTGGACATCTTTATTTAATGCTATCACTGAATTTTTTTTTACTATAATCCTTTATTTTTTAACAAGATTTTGTTACAAATGAAGAAATGAATTTAAGGAAAAGTAAAGGATCAACATCCGTATTTCTTAATCCTTATTCTTTAATTCTTTCTATGGTTTTGGCTGCACGCTATGATAAATTGTGTATTATCTAAGTGAGGCCATTTCTGTTAAATGCAACAAATGACACTATGCCAATCTTTACTTGTCAAGTCTGCAATTGGTCAATCCTTAATGTACAGAGGTCAATGAGGTATAAGAAAGCTTATTGCTATTTTCAACAATATTCTTGATGCTTTATTTAATGTCGTATGTCCACTTGAGATTCTCATGTTATTTGTAGTTTTTAGCGATAGACCCACTGTTTTTTTAGGAGATTGCTTTCATAAGGCTCTTTTATCAGTTTCCAAAAAGTATTTCTTCTTGAAGGTTAATGTTTGGTTTGATTGGTAGCATTATACACTGGATCCAAATGAACTCTTTTCTGAACATGTGTCTCTACATAACGATAGTATGGATCATTATGAGCTAAATAATGTCCATAGAGTGTTTGCTATATATATCCTCAGTAGCATTGCACCCACCTGCTCTCAAAGATATGATTTTTTGGATTATTAGATAATTGTGAGGAGGTTTCTATCAGTATATTGCATATGAATATATATGTTACATGTTGCTCATTTATCAATACAGATGCATGTCAATATGAATAATGATGACAAGTATTGAAATATATATTCATACAGACGATAGACATCTTTATTACTATGAAGCATTTTTCTTTGTCCATCATCTCCATAGTTACTTCCAATTAAAGTATTTGAAATATCTACGAGTACATATTTGCATTCGCCTGGTTTTAACAATAAAATAATATAGGACACTGTGTATAATTAAATAAAGTTGAATACAGCAGCGACAGAATTAAAATAGTATGTATATGCTGTTCACTTTTCCTTTGCTTAATCAACTATTCACTTTAAACAGAAAGAGCAAATCAAGCTAAGTTCTAGTCCACATGATCTCTTTTCTGAATTCTCTTGCATAATTTTATTTCTACTGATTTTGCAATAAACTGAACTCAAACATTAAAACAACTTTTCCCCTATTGAAAAGTTCCAAGTTAATACTTGATGGTAGTTATAGACTGTTTTCAGGAGAAAGGAAAATCATTGAGGGCTCTGTCCTTGGTAGGATTTGAAAAGTAGCAATTTCAGTCCATATTTCATTTAGGGCAATAAAGAATATTTTTAGTCAAGCACTGTTAGATACAACAGCCTAGTAAAAACCATTCATATTTATTTATGTTAATAAGCAAGCAATATGGTATAAGAAACTAAGCATCCGTATCGTAACAACATGTCCAGCAATGATCAAACTGCTTGGAATGCCAGCCTGGGGGACATCGAGTGTCTTCGGGAAAACATACATCCCAACAGACATCTTCGGCTTCAACAACATTAGAGCTAAGCAAGTAGGAGCCAACAGCAAGAAGAACAATGGAGGCGATTTTCATTTTTTGTAGGCTTGATAAAAGTATTCGATATACAGGTCAATTTAAATAGAAAAATGGGCTTATTTATATCAAAAAAGAGTGTATAAAGTTTTTCCCATTGATCAACATGGATTTTGCTCAATGGCTGTTCAAACTGAACAAGAAGATGATAAACAATGAAAATCTCATGCAAACAAAAGGAACACTGCTTTATACGAAAGGCAAACTACCTATCAGATTGTTGATGTAAAAGCAAGCAATACATTGTGTTTACTAACATGATGGTAATACAGCAGCAAATAGTCTATAAGATGTTTGTTTTAAAGTATGTGCCATATAACGCATTATTCTTTTTATTGCGCAACGCTGATGACGTCGAGTTGTACATGTAAACATGAGGCGTCTTATACCCACGATTATTTTAATGCATTTTATGCATATTTTTATTAGCATATTCTTTATATGTTTCTAGATTGACTGTACTTTTTGCTCATCTTATTTCTTTACGCATCCATTCTACTATTAAACCATATGTCTTGGCAAGATTTTGCAGACAAAAGGTGATGGTTGCAAAAACAAAGAGCTTTGAGAGAAATTTCAGACTTGCAAATAAAAGCGATCGATGTTGGGAAGAAAAATCGACGTTAAATAATACTGCAGACGGTTCTATAGCTATAATTGAGAAGATAACTTAGAGTCTAACTATTTTTGGACTTTTATGCTGACATAAAAATGCTCAAGGAACCAAGTGCTTTCAATGTGGTTATAAATGGAGAGAGAAATGGATAGCAAAAGAAGAGTATCTTATTTCCTTAAGTTATATATAGTTAGGTACAAAGAGAAAAGGTTTTTCAGAGTGAATACGAGTGGGAAAAAAAAAATATTGTATCACCCAAAGGGTCCATCCCACTTTCCCTTCGTCTAGCATTAAGAAAAGTGGATTTAAAAGTAATGTTTCCAATCTCTCATTAGCTTGTACTCTAGAAGCGATTTACATCACAGTGATCGTAACAGTTCTCTCTCTCTCTCTCTCTTTTTCTTTGACTATGCCCCTTTGCATTCATCATTTTTAAAAATCAAAAGGACAAAGCAAACTTACCAATATGTATCATGCTCGAGCAATTGCATGAATACCATGAGAAACAGTTGTTAGGGTAGCCAATTCTTGTTAATAAAAGCAAATGACTATAGCCATGATCTCAATGAGCCAGATTTTTGTTTTATTTTATGTAGACTGGCATAGCCAATATATTGTGTATAATGCTTGAACAAAATCGTAATCATTTACTCATCATGATCATTGGAAAGTTTGATGCCTCAGAAACAGTTCGAATGCTTTCTGTGTTCAAAATCATAATGAATCTGCGTCCAATAAAAGAACTGTTTTAAGAGATCTCAGAGTCGTATTAGCTTAAAGAATCCACTTGTCTTTTTTTAATGACCATTAGTCATTCAAAGATCATAATATCATAGATGATTTCCTTAGGTACATTTCATGCTTCTGATTAGATAGTTGTTCATGACTGTGCATTATTTGTGCTTTTATTAATTTATATCATTGAATTGTTTTGCTCATTTGTTTATTTACGCTATTTAACCTTCTTCTTGTGAACTTAAAGTAATAAAAGAATATAGACTGAATGTCAATAAATATAGTGTAGGAAATAAAGGTAACCTTGAATTGATTCTAAGGATGTTGATAGCAAAATCATGTTTTTTTTTTTATTCATAATTCTAAATAAGCTCCAACCACTATATAAATAGTAATACTCCTTGGATTGAACATAACCATTTATATAAATGATCTTAAATCCATTAGAATACATTTGGATGCATGTTTTGTAAACGATTAGTCTAAAATATCACAGTCAAGCTTTATAAGCAGTACTGTAAACCTCTTTAATAAACCTATGTTTCTATAGTGTACTGGTTAAAAAGCATACTGCGAAGAACCCTTTAGTCTAATGTACTTTATTGGTATCTTTGTAAACTACAAATGAACAGCTAAATCATAATATTATCACGACAATAATTCGTGCTTTAGGTTAAAGGAACTCAACAGAATATTCCAAAATAAACAAAAACGACAATTCTTAATAACATAATTAGATATGGCTATTATCTTTAGTTACCCTTTATTTACCTTGAATTAATATTAAAAGCAAGATATTTTCTCAATTGTTCATGCCTATTCTTTTCAGTTAAACGTACCAAGCCAAACAAACAGAAGGTTTTCATAATTGATTTTGATCAAGCAAGCCAAGTTTTCGATTGGATGGCATCCAGTCACAATTGACTCGATACTCTTTTAGTTTTATAATGTTTAGAGCTGAGATCATCCATCATTACTTTGTAATGGTTTATACAAACTAAAGAAGCTTAGTCATAAAAAAAAAGACTGATAGAAGAATATTTTAAAGTTGGACTTTTAGTGAAACATAGTATTCTTTTTTTTTTCCATTGTATCAGAGCACCATATTATAATTAAATTTACAGGCTTGTTTAAGAAATTCAAAGCCATTAATTCTAAATCAAGAAGATAATTGAGTGGTAGAATCAATTAATGATTGTTCCCACTCAACTATCTTTGGCATTTTATTAAAGAAATTTTTAAATTCCATGGGCGCGGTAGGAAACTTTAAAATTGCCCAGGTTCTTTTGAAGTAATTTCCATCGATTAAAAAAATTACTTCAAAGTGCAATTCCAGGCCTATTAGAGATATTAATTAAAAATTTTTAGAATGAAGGGCAAGAAAAAAAAAATTACCATGACATCTGATGAAATGTCCGGTGTTCATGTTTGTGTATTCAATAAAATTGATTACACCTTGCTCGATCTTCTTCGTGTCTTTATCAATCTTCTTTTTTGTTTTATTCCACATTATGCCACCAGAGAATTCCACCAGCGCCACTCCTATCTTCTTATCCATAGTGGGACAAAACCCAACACCATCCCACTTCGTTTTTCCTGTCAAAAACGTTTCGATTTCGATCCTTTAAAAGTATTAAATATACATGTATATCTTTTGAAATAAAATCCGTAATTACCAATTGAAGCTAATTCTATCATTGGCAGATAGGAATAAAGAATTTAAAAAGAAAATTGACGTTTGCACAGCCGTCGTACGCTCAAGCGTTTGGAAGTGCAGAGGATTCCCAGGGCTGAGTGCTAAATTTACGCTATTTAAAGCGCTTTAGTTTAAAGGTATAAAATACATCATGGTTCTTTCCGCCAAAAATAATTTTGACCAATTTGGTGGCTTATCTAAGTCACCTCACTCAACATCAACATCTCAAACATCTCCTAATCAGCGATCTTGGGTACAAGTGGTAACCAAAAATCGTAAATCACTCTTACATGCTACGAGAACAAATATTCCAGCTGATGTTCCCGGATCTACAACAGTTGACAAGAACAATTTAACCATCATCAAAACCAGTATTTGGCGCCCGGGTCATGGACCAGGCAGTGTATTCATTGATATGACCGGACGCAAAGAAACCAAACTTGAGTTCTTACGTTTAGTTGCCCAGCAATACCCCTCTCGAATGGGAGTCCTTACGCAGCAATTTGGATCTATGAAATTTGCTGAGATTAATTTCGAGCCGACAGATAATGCCTTGACCGATTTTCTTGCAAATGGTATTAAGTTTAGTGATAACTCGATCGTGCTACCTTGTCGTGCTCTTGACAGCCAAATGAAGGTAGTCCGTCTCCGTCTGTCGAATTTACCTTTTTTGAATGAGAGCACCTTATTAGCTGGACTGCAAAAGAGTTTACAGAGATACGGGGACATCCTTGATGTTGGGATTCTTTTAGAGCCGACTACAGGGACCTATATGTGCACCGGCTATGCTACCCTTAATATAGCCTCTGAGACTAAGAATTTTAAGGATTTAACTCATCTCATTCCTTGGGATGAAATGGAGGACTTTGGTTTCTATGCTGTATGGAACCAGATGCCTCATTACTGCCGTTACTGCCACGAAGAGGGCCATGTCGTGGTCAACTGTCCTAAGCGACGAGCTCGCTATACTTGCTGGAATTGTGGTGTAGATGGCCATATGGCAGCCTCCTGTACTCGAGATAAGCCTTCTAAGCGCGCTCGTAAACAAACGGAAACTGTTACGGTTAATCCTACAGTTGTCGAACAAAACCCTCTCCTACCAGCTAATCAGGAACTGCCTACGAACTCAGATTCCATAGATACTGCGAAACCATCCGAGACCGAAATAAAGGATCAACCGGAAAATGGTAACCAAGAATCAATCGATGAAGCATCCTCTCTTATTCCCAAAGTAGTGCTCACAATGCCTCCACAGCCCGTTACCTCCAACATCAAAGCTTCACCTAGCAAGAAATCATCAAAGGTTGGTAGGATACATCCTGGGCACAAGCCATACGAACGTCCGGTCACTCGATCTCAGTCAGTTCCTTCTCAAGTAACACCTTCTGAATCATCGCACAATATGCAACTTGATCAACACGACGCCGCCATTACAGATGCCACTGCAGATTCCTCCTCATTCGACAGCCATACGGATGATGGACACTCCCTTACTATACTTTATTAATATGAGTAATAAGTCTCAACACTTATGACTACGTATTGCTTCACTAAACTGCAATAGTTTAGTGAAGTCCAACAATACCAACAAACAATCAAAATTTATAAGATACTTACGTTCCTTAAACTTCGATATTATGACTTTTCAAGAAACTCATGTTTCTGATAATATACTTTCTTTGATCAATACACAATTCCAGGCTCAACACTCCTTATGGTCTCGACATTGTGGTATTGTCTCGTTCAGTCCTTCCTTCGTATTCTCAATCAATTTGACACCCGAGAACGATAGAACTATACTCACAAAGGTTACACATCCTCACAACGCCTTTGCTCCTTTCTATGTTCTTGTTATATATGCTCCAGCCACCTCTGGTCAACACCGTTCACAGTTCTTTGATCAGCTATTTGACCTCTTACATTCACCGACTCTGGATATTAACTTCGACCGTCTTGTTATTACTGGAGATTTTAACTATTCATACCAACGTTCTCACCTGTCTTCCCAAACTTCTCTACAATGGGTTTCATTTTTAGATGATCATTTTTACAACGCATTACAGAAGGATGACCTACACGAGCTACCTACATTCCGACGCAATGACCATATATGTTCTACTATCGATTATATATTCGTTAGTCAGTCTTGGTGCTCTAAGGTCACAGAAAGTAACATACACAAATTGGATGCCTCCTGGTCAGATCATTCACTTCTGTCGATTACTTGTTGTATCGGTTCCTCCCCTTCTGGTCCCGGCCTTTGGCGTGGAAACCCCCTTCTCGCTCGAAACCCCGCTTACCAACAATATCTTCGCCAACATCTAGAAGATATTATACCCAAGTTACCTTCTGAATGGTCTCCTGCAAAATCATGGGATCACATTAAACTTCAAGTTAAACAGCTCACACGCACTTTCGCAGTAGATTACACTAATTGGCGTACAAAAACCATCCGCAAACTACAAAGCAATCGAAATAAATTTTTGCGCAGTAAACCACCATTAGCTATTCGCTTACATCAATTGCCTATTTTCGATCAACAAATTGCATCATTACAACAAGAACTTACTGATATCCTGGCTCTCAAAGCTAGTGTTCGCTGGCAGGAAGCAGGTGAAACTTCGATCAAGTATCTAAAAAGTATATATCGTAAACGTACAGTTGAACAACATATTACCACCTTACGATCTGACGACAATGAAGATCCGGTCGAAGGTATTGATCAACTACTCCCCATCACCCAACAGTTTTACCAATCCTTGTATGATGCGGACCCTGTCGATGATCTTCAGCTCGATTCCTATCTCCAAGGTATTTCAGATCTACCCCAAGTGACCTCTGCCCATTGTGATGTTCTTATGGTGCCAATCACTATTGACGAGATCATTCAAGAAACAGCACGCGTGCAAAATAAAATCAGCAGCCCAGGGGAAGATGGTCTTGGCTACGCCTTTCTGTACCAACTATTTCGCTACCCTCCTCTACAGGAATTGGTTTTAAAGGTATATAATCAAGCACATAACTCCAGTATCTTTCCACATTCATGGCAAGAATTACGGGTAAGGCTGTTGGCAAAAAAGGGTGATTTAACGAATCTAAAAAATTGGCGACCTATCTCACTAATCAACTGTGATGCCAAAATTTATACCAGAGTTATCAACTCACGATTGCGGCAGGTAATACCATCCCTGATCAATCGATGTCAAACTGGGTTTATGCCGAATCGCTTTATCGCGGAAAATGGTCTCGTGCTTAATATTGTAATGGAACATGCTCGTAAGGACAATCGTCAGGAAATTGCTCTCCTTTTGGATCAAGAAAAAGCCTACGATCGGGTACACCCCTCTTACTTACGCTCAGTGCTACTAAAGTTCGGGTTCCCAACGGTACTTGTGAACTCTTTGATTGGGCTATTTTTTGGTAACCGGGTCCGGGTCAACATCAACGGACATCTCACCGAAGAAGTAACCCAATCCCGCGGCCTCCGTCAAGGGGATCCGCTGTCGCCTCTTCTGTTTAATCTCGCACTAGAACCATTCCTAAGACATGTTTTACAAGACACTTCTTTGTTTGGATTCTCATTCCTTCCATTGCCAGCCGATCCAAATCCTCCTCCTGCTCTTAAAGTACTTGCTTATGCTGATGATGTTTGTGTCTTTCTATCTTCACCTGCAGATTTCCTACGTCTTCAACATCATCTACAGACCTACGGGCAAGTATCCAACGCTAAAGTCAACCTTTCAAAAACTGAAGCAATTTTTCTCAATGGAAAGAGTTCCAGCCAATGGCAGCAACTTCTTACACAGCACCAGATCCTCACATGGCATGATCATACTAAATCACAGCCTCTCCGCTATCTTGGATTTCCGGTTATTCAATCTATTGCTCAGCGAAGATATGTAGAAGACCATCTGTTACAAAATATCAAAACCCAATGCTCAATCTATTCTCAACGGCATCTCTCTCTTAGAGGCCGTGTGACTGTGACTAACACTCTACTGCTATCTAAATTGTGGTATTCCTTGAGAGTTATCTCACTGCCAAAATCCTTCTTTTGCCAGATTCGATCAACGATATATCAATTTATCTCGAAAGGCATCAAACCTGGTTTTCGATATGCTTTGTTTTGTCAACCGTTATCCAAGGGCGGGTTGGGTTTGTTAGACCCTCTTATCCAACACCGTAGCTTACAAGTCCGATGGCTCCGTTTGCTGTTTACTGATGACTTTCAGAGCTCCTGTAGTCAAGTATATTTGAAGGATTTTATACGACGGTTCCACTCCTCGGGTACTTCCTCCTTATTGTCTTGTTTCTTTCCAGCTCTTCGTTCAACAACAGATGTGTCTTTTGGTTCTTTTATCCCTGCACTTTATACCACTATGGATTCTTTTCTGAGTAATGGCATGTCTGAAGTTCAATGCAATCCATCCACTCTGTTATGCCTACCCATTTGCTCGCTTTTCTCGGAAATCCCTGATGGTCATTGGTTACGAAGTCCTCACCGCTTCAAATCACAGGCAAGACACTATTTTACATACGATCAGTCACTCCAAAGGATACGGCCTATGTTGGCGTCAGACTCACCACCTCATCCTCGATTATCAGCCCGATTACTACGAGATCTACAAAATCGTACCGTCAAACTGAATGAGATGACTTGGCAGGTCATATTGAATACATCTACTGAGCCAGGTAGTGTGACAGACTATCCTTTTGTCACATGGCTCACAAGATCATTGGAATGGGTTTCTTTTTGTCCTCGAGTATACCGTCAGACTCAGCTCGATTCTATACTTCCTTGTCCGGCTCCTACCATACCGCCTGATGGTTGGTTGCGTTTCTGGAACCTCACTATTCTGCCTGAAGCAAGATCGTTCTCTTTTCGCTTCATCCACGGAAAATTGCATAGTCAATCATCTGTAGCCCGTTTCAATCCTGATGTCAGTGCTACATGCAAGTTCTGCAATGTACCTTCCGAGGATATATCTCATCTTCTCGTGGAATGTCCTCATAAATGGTCCATTTGGCAAGAAGCTCTGTCTCGTTTTGCACCTCATCTCGAGTTTCAATCAACTGATATCCTTAACCTTTTATTGCATCACACGCGCTTCGATTATATTGACAACACAACTCTGCTTCGTCTTAGTTATTATATCCTTTTATTTTTATGGCGTGCACATTGGCGATACATCTTTGATAATGTTCCTCTCTTACCTGAACGTATTGTCACAACAGCTTTTGAAAAAATTGGGATGCTCAGTCTTCACTAAAAGTACACCACTCAATACGACGTGTGACTTATTTTAACCTTTTTTTATTTTATAATTGTTTATTCAATAAAAGAAATTTAATATCTACAAAAAAAAAAAAAAGGTATAAAATAAAATGAAGATGCTTACAAGTATAGCCCGACTGTTTCTATAAAGCTTATATCAGCATGTTGCACTGAATCAAAAGGCTCGTTTGTTGGAAGTTGATAGCTTTTGATTATGTCTCTCAATACTAAGAGACTTGTATTATCCTTGCTAATCAACTCCAACAGGGAAGCAGTGGCTATGGACAAACTGTACGGTTTAAGGCTTGTTTTTTGCTTTAGTTCAGCTAATTGTGTCTCGTCTATAACCATTGTGACACCTTCATCACCAATGTTAAGTGCTTTCAGTCCAGTCATTCTAAAAAAAAATTGTAAGTTGAAAGAGAACTGAGCCATAGTTAACAACAACTTACTCTTGAAACAGTACTGAGGCTTCTTCAATACTGCTTTTTCTAGTAATTCTTTCACTTCCATCATTTTTTTGACCGTGCAACTAAGTAGTGAATGAGGCAACAAGGTCAGCATGTCTTTTTTATTCATATTTTTTACTAAATTACCCTCTTTGAAGTTTCAACGACATTATCAATGATATTTTCGCTTATATCCTGTAATGCTGCAAAGGTTCTTTTCTTTATAATTTTAGCATGCTCTTCAAGCTGAAGAGACGCGTCCTCATTCTTTCTCTGTTCCCAGTACTCTGTATATTGCTCGTAAAATCTGGAACATTTATTTCTTCTTTCTAAAAACAAACTTTCTAATTAATATGTATAACTTCATATATATTAAACACTTACATTGAATAGCTTTATGGCATCCAATATGCCAATTTGAGCTTTTTTATTAGCTTTCGAAAGCTGGTGGTTGAGCAAGCTCAAATAGACGCAGTTTGTTGTGTCTGCATCTTTTTTATAGATATCAGCAAAATTGAAGTAATCATAGGATGGTTCTAACAAGTGTGCTGCATTTAACCACTCTTTATAAGGATTATCATCTGTTACTGTTTGGAACATTAAAAAGAGATAAATAACCACAAAAAATGTTGTCAAAATATTATAACTTGTTAGTACTTGGGATTTGGATTGTATTAAAGTGATATAGATTTGTTTAATTTGAGGTTAGAAGCCTTGAATGACTTGAATTTGATTAACTTGATTGAACATTTAACAGTTCTTTTGATAGAGTAATTTGGTTTTAAGTAGTGACCACCAGATCTTTATAGATCAATAAGGTTAAGAGTAAGATTGTTTTATAAAAGATAAAAAAAATAAAAGGGGCCTTTCTTGATTCATGATAACTCTGGTATCATATCAGAAAGAATAAGTAAAGAAATAAAAAGAAAAGAAAAGATAATTGTGACCCAATAAGAAAAGATTACATTTAAGCGCAAGAAGATTTGATTAATTGAATGTCTTGTTTTGTTTAGAAATATTCATCTTATTTATATAAAAAAAGGCGTGGCTTATTGTTTATGTTGTTTGCTATCTATGTCACTGGACATCAAAATTTGTTCTTGTGATCATTGTTGTTCTCCAGATATAATACATTCCTGAGTTTATATTCAATGAGAAAATTTAAAGAGTAAAACAATAAACAAATATGCATGTTTGGTGTACTCAAAACGAAAAAAAAGAAAAAGAAAAAAAAAAGTATGGTTAAAGACATAATGTTGCTTATAGCAAGCTCTGTTTTCTTTCTTTTCTTATTTTATATTCATCACTCTATAAGGATTCGATTGATATCAATAAAGGGATTTTTTTTTTTTTTTTTTTTTTTTTTTCCACTGTAGATTATTTGTTTAGGAAAATAATCTTGGTTTTAGTATAAAATTTTTCTTTTTTCTTTCTTTTTCTCTTTTTCTTTATTTTTATTTTAATCACTCCTGTTCCTCATCTAAAGAATTCAGCATTAAAGCAGCGGCCTCATACTTTATTATCTTTCAACAACGATAATAAAAAGGTGTACCGAAAGCTCTACTAAATCACTTGGGGATAGCTCACTTTGCAGCACTAGGTGACGAATGGTCCTTACTTTAGGCTATACAGTTTTTTTTTTGTATAAACCCTGATGTATAACTGTAGAGTGCTTTAATGATGGAAGGACAGCGGCCTCACACTTTATTATCTTTCAACAACAATAATAAAAAGGTGTACCGAAAGCTCTACTAAATCACTTGGGGATAGCTCACTTTGCAGCACTAGGTGACGAATGGTCCTTACTTTGGGCTATACAATTTTTTTTTGTATAAACTCTGATGTATAACTGTAGAGCTGTCTTTTCTTGAATTCCAAAGTTGAGGACGCGTCAACAAGATCCTGTCTACTTTTTTTTTTCAAGATGAAATTAATAATAACATTTATTTGTTCTTATTTAGTTACTAGGTTAAGTTTCAAAACGATTCCTTAACATACATGTCACCTGTGGTGTGTCTCTGTTCTGGTATCTATGGCTAAATCAACAGATAGTAATTGGTGGCTTGCCCTAATGATCCTGGTTACCTAATGTTGCTCTTAGTATATATTCGATTAAATTAATATCTCTCTATTATCCCATGGCGGGGCGTTGCATCGGTAAAACCCTCTGTCTGTTAAATGGTTGCTGGTTCGAATCATGGTGAAAGACAAGCTTTTCGTGGTGTTTCTAGCGCATACTGTGTTTCCAGCTTGGTCTCTGTGGCTTTACACCCTGTTCTTTCTTTTGACATTGATCGCAAGTTTACCGGATAATGTTGATTCATTTTCCCTTCATTTCCAATGTAGTTTAGTTCACTATCTGTAAATATTGTATTGTACCACACAAGATCAAAACAGTGGAATTTAAATCGTTACAGTTCATAACGACCACTTTATACTATATAACAACCATTCAAAATACCAAAAACAGAGCAAAGCCATAAACTCAAAAAACACATAAACAGCCTCAAATAATAATCTCAAAAACACTTTACTTCTTATTTTATTTTTACTTTTTCTTTTTATCAAATAATTATTCTTTTAAGAGGCAAAGTATCTTTTATTTTATTTAACATTAAGAACAAGAAGTCCCTTGAAGCTATCATAATTCATTGAAAACTCCCTTTTTTTATCTTTTTATTCTACTTCAATCAAAACAGTCTGATCTACTTTATAGGATCTGATGGTCACTATATTAAGCCAAATCAAGCCAAACCTGACACATATAAAGACAACTTTTATATCAATTACAACTCAAATTTGTTTATTTAAACATTAACCCAATACACACCCAAGCAAATTATTACAATATATATATCCTAGCTATCAGTCCACTGGATGTAAAAACAAAAAATAGAAAAACCTCAAAAGCACTGTAGGACAGAAAATCAAAAATAAGATTTATAACCAATAAAACCCTGGAGGTCATAAACGACCTCCCTTACAAAAAAATAATAAATAAATATTCCTTTATGCTGTAAAACATTATAAACACTCTACTTCTTTTTATTCAATCAAATGGTAACTTTGACTTCTGTTTAAATTTGACTTTTTATATATGTTACATAAACATTATCAGTTCTAGTCTTATTAATGGTTTTTAAGAAAATAATTTTTGGTAACGTGCCACCAAGCTTAAACCTGAAAAATTTTAATTTTGTTTCAATTTTTTTTTTTTTGACATCGTGGACATGAGGTGTATTTTTTTTTTTTTTTTGGACATCTCATGACATTTAGTGTAGACATTGCTTATTTCCTGAAATTAGAGGGACTTAATGACGTTTTTTTCTTAGAAAAAAAGCCTAGTTTTAATGATATTTATTGTTAACTATACCAAACCTGAAGGCACTCTGACTTTTCTGTGAGACAAATACTTTTTCTCGACAAACTTTTTCACCTCTTGAACAACTTCTCTGACATCAGTACATCGATTATAAGCTTCAATAAAGTCCATTGATCTCCTAAAATACCTACGTATATGTGTTAAATCGCCGGCTTTATCCAAAAATAAATCGATATTTTCCTCAAGAGACTTAAAGGAGTAATCGCATTTCAAGCGAGCTTCTCTTTTTGCTGCACCCCAGTACATTTCGATCCAATTACATTCGCAATGGTATTTAGGATACAGCTCAAAAACGTGTCCAGAGTTTATGATCACCTCCTCCAAAGCAGACTTTTGATTTTTAAAATCAGGGCAATTCTCTAAAAAATGGAGAGCGCAGCAAATTGGATTAACTCTATCTGGAGCCCCACAATGTAACTTCCATTTCTTGCCTTCCAGATCATGTCCAATCCATAGACTTCTTTCCTCCAAAATTTTTCTTATTCCCTTGAAATAACGTACTTTTTTTGTTTTCAAGTTTCCCTTCTTATCCCTTTTCTTGATCTCTTTTTCATAGTAGAAGGACTGGACTTCCTCCATACCTGTGGATCTTGAGATATATACAGTATCTCGGAACTGGAATTTCTCACTCAATGGCCAAGGCTTTTCATTGAGAGTCATTCGGCTGGCGACCAAAGCATCATCAGCAAAAGCACCATGATTGGAGCTGTTATCAAAGAGAAAAACAGCTACACAATTGGGGTGAAGTGCTTCGAAAAGGCCGATTGCATCTTCTTTTAACTGCTCAACCATGTGTTTTGAAGTCCACCATCCATCTCTTGCAGTACCTGCCTTGAACAGCTTTCTTGAAGACCACTTTTGAATCTTCATTGTTCCATGGCAAGGGCATTGAAACTCACTCACCATGATAGATAGCCCAGGACCCTTTTTTCTGATGTAATTTTCTCCATCAGCTAACCACATATCGTTCTTACCATCATTTGCGTAGAAAGTACTTTCATCGTGCGTAACGAACACGCACTTTCTCTCGCCTTCTGGTAATGCATTTGGCTCCAATACATCTTCCTCAGTTTCTCCAGAGTAAAAATCCATTTTTTCCATATATTCGAGCATCCTCTTCGACCAAACGCTTCTATACTCGACCACATCTTCGCGTTCGTGACCATCGAAGTAAATGGTTTTTTTGTTCTTTCTATAGACATAACCCCATTCATGGAGATAGTTACTGAGCGTGCTTTCAGGAACAGGTTGCATTATTACGCCCAATTTGGATGGGATAACTACTTCATCAATGAATTTTTTAATAGTAACCAAGGAACGTTCAGCAGGCTTCATTCTACGTATTTCTTCGAGAACCATTTCCTTGATATCGGCATCATTAAGAAAAGACTTTCTTTTTGAATGAACACCTTGTCGATGTCTCGATAACACCCCTTGACTCAAATATTCTTTAGCCCATTTTACGATAGTCATGGCACGATACGCAACGTTGTTATCTGCCCAATGAATTCTAGCTGCCTCACGAGAAGCCAAAGTAATAGGAATACCCTCAATTCTCTTAATAAAGTAAGTATAAATCGAAGAGTATTGCATAAAACTGTATCTCTCGATCGTGTTTTCTTTATCCTTCGAGTTCATCACAGGTTTCACATACATTTGAAGTTTTGGAAGTATTTCTTGGATTCTCAAAAGTTGTATTTCATTCTTTGACAATATGGGAGAACTGGCTTCTACAACAGGGGCAATAGATACAAATCCAAAACTCTCGAGTTTGCCCTTATCATTAACAGATTTAGCTTCTTTTTCTCGTCTCCAGCGTGTTGACCTAGAGGTTTTCGAATAAGACAAAGGTTTGTTTCGCTTTACATTATTATCAAGCAAAACATTGTTGATTGACATGCTGATTGTAGGATCAGCATTACGCATTTCAGTTATGTTGCTTAATTCTATAAGCTCAGAATCGCTCATGTCCCAGTCTTGATCATTTAAATGAGGGACAAATTGGTTCGTCTCATTTCTATGTTTTTTAAGATAAGCTCGTTTTCTAGCGTTAAGTGGAGGCATAGTTTTAGAGTATGAATAAGGGAGAAGAGGCACCTATGTTATAGTACGAGCTCTCTCATATTGATTACGTAATATGTGACTGTTATGTTTATCTGTCCTCTACCATACGGTATTAAAAAAATTTGTTTCAATATATGTCTTCCCTAAGGACTACCAGCTAAAATTTTGAAATACCGCATGTTTTCAAATGATATAAAAAGAAAATATTATTAATAAAATTAACAATCTAATCCATAAGAAATGTTCAGAAAGGTTTATATAATAATTGTTATGGCTTTGTTTTATTGTTGGATTATTTGTGGAAAAGTTTATAGCATTTGAAAATTGTCAAAAAAATTTTCAGGTTTAAGCTTGGTGGCACGTTATTTATTATATGCATTCGATAGTATTATATCCATATTATAAGATGTTATTCGTCTATTCCACTTGTTGTACACATTGGTTTAGTAGATAAATTTCTCTAGACTTATGAAACACACTCCAGTGTGAACGTTTTAAAATAATACGAATTATAGTGACACCAACAAATCTTTTTTATGAGGCATTTCACTAAAAACATGTTGAATGTTACGAGAGATGTTTCCCATTAACCTTTTGCAATTTCTGGAGAAAGAAGTGCAGTCAACTGTTTAGTTGCCTATTTAAGTCTTCATTTGCTATCATTAGAATTACCGAAATATCTTTTTCATATAACCCTTCAATTTATACACACATTTGTCTCATCTTTCCATTAGGTTTACATCAGTCTTTCGGACGGCTTTCTGTTCTAGAAGAGCTTCTTTCTCTTTCTTCCAAACCGAGGTGGCGATATTCCTTAACAATTTGGAAGCTGATATAGCAGTGAAATCTCCATCCCAATATTTAGAGTGCTCTGTTATGGTTTAGCCAAAGTGAAGCTTGATGATCTAGCTCAATATAATTCACCTTCAATAACGCGTTCTTATAAGGACTATACAAAAATAACACCACGTATGGAAGGCGATGAATTGATTTCAACCTCCTCACTAGAATAGTTTTGGTGTGATAGTGACAAGCAATGATCTTTGCTCTTTTCTCCATGATAATATTAAATCTCTTATAGCTGTGAATGTTGTCAAGAGGTTATATTCTTTTCTTCATAACCGATATATGTCGCAAGCTCAAGATCACCTAATTCTGCTATTAAGAGCTTTTTCTTTTGATCTTTATTAGGCTAATTCAAGCTGATAACACAGTGGTTTTGTAATCACATGTTTTGTAGCTCTCCAAAATTACCGCGTCAATACTATCCTTGCCTATATTATTGTTTTTGCAGCTTCGATTTCCACCACTTTCGTTGTTAATTTATTCAGTTGTGTTGGTTTCAAGCTTTCGAGAATGCTTTTGTAAGTGTCTTTTCAATGAGTCTAGGTAAGAATATTGTCGATGAGAACAATAGGAGTAAGCGAAGACACCATTTCGATTAGCGAGGTAAGATAAAAAAAAGAAAAAAAAAAAAAAAAAGTGGGAAGAGGAGAGTGGTGAAACACGTTTCTTACTTTACTTAACAAATTGCTTAAATGTAATCGTAAAGCGTCGTATTTGTCCGAGAACATCTTTATTAGAAAAGACAAGCAAAAACATTCTTTAAGTTAAAGCAGTATTTATTTTTTTTCAACAAACATACAAAGTTAAATCACAAAGATCCGTCAAATTTTCATTATATGCTCTTCCAATTGGGAGGGGTTTAAACCCAATAAGGGCGGCATAAATACTTTTTTAAATAGACTCACTCCTCAAGCATTTTTCAGATGTATCTGCTGAATGTTGAAAAAATGCTTTCAGAAGACTATGAGGAATGTTGTTGCAAGCTTCTGATATCCTGGTGGCTAAATCATGAGCTGAGCTTAACCTTATTCTAAGCTATAGACTAGAAATTCCTAATAGGATTAAGTTCGGGGGAGTAAGGTGGAGGATAAAAACGTTTATACCCTCTTTCTGTTACCATATCACTTATTTCGTTGGTAATATGAATAAACACATTATCCATGACTAAATAAAATCCTTTCATTTCTTCAAAAAGGTCCATTTCGTCCAAAGTTTTATGAACGAAATGCAAATAATGGTCAGTAACAGTATTGTTAGAAGTACGCTTGCTCAAATTATCCCACCCAATACCGTCAATAGATGATTTAACAGATACAATGCGATAACCAGAAGCAATAGTACCTGTAGTGCTCATGGTACCAGCTGGAGTACTTGATAGAGAATTTTTATTCACGATAAAGACTTATATCACTAATGAAATGGGAAAGGCGCGAGAGATCAATTATTGCTTTATATCAAGCAAGTAAAGCTTGCTTGCATATGCATGTAATCGACGCTGCCACAAAATTGATAACATGAAGGCATGAATGCAGAACTGATAAAAGTAAGTGAAAGAAGGAAAATAGACGAGGTTTTATATAGTGTTTTTTCGGTTATAATATCACTTTGATTAATAACATTGTTTGTTCTTTGCTATGAAGCATATTATAACAAAGCTAATGGCTAAACATAATTATAAATGCACCAATAAATGAACATGATAAAAAATAAAAAAATAAAAAACAAATAAAGCAGACTTTATTATCTTCAACATAACTTTTGTTTAATTATCTTTGTATACAATCTCAAAGTATTGAGATGGGTCAGGTGTAGATCCACCTGCTTCCATACAGATCTTGGCTCCATCAAATGCATCACCAAAATGAGGGACAAAGTCATAAGCAGATCCCAACTTTTTGCTGTGAATGTTCTTCTTGTCCTTGTCATAGACCCATTGAAATTCAGGATTCTGCTGATTTTCCTTTTGAACCAAGGTATAGTGGTAGCTGTGGTTAGGATCATGGTTCAAGAAGCCAATGACCTTTCCAGACTGAACATTGACAATCTGCTCCTTTTCATCAAAGTACCATACCTGCTTGCCTTCCCAATCATTGTTGGTCTTGTTCTTGAGGACAACATAAGCATCAACACTGTTGCTGTTTTCCTCAACGTCAATATACAAGCCTTTTTGGGTTTGCTTCAAGTAAAAATGCTTATTTTGTTCCATTGTTTCTATAAGCCAATCAGAATGTTAAGCTGTGTTTTACAAGAGAAAACAAATCTATATAGACACCTACAGATCTAATGACTAATGATGATAATGAGAATAAAGAAGAAGAAAAAAAGAGAAGGATTAGGCTATATATACATATTCACAAAGAAAAAAGAATCCTCAATAGCTATAGTTACATCACACATTCAGTTTACATCAAAGTTCTTATAGTTGCATCCATGTTTAAGAGAGTATTATGTCAACTCAATAATGATCCATTATTCTAAGACCTTGGTTGATTACCATGACCCTATTCATATAGCATACTGTATTTGGTCTCAATAAGAAATGATCTGAGCCAGCAAAAACATGAGAATTGAACCTTTTATTTTATTTTTATTTTTTTTTTAAACTGCTCTAGTTCAATGCTTCGATTGTGACACATAATGCACTTTTATACTTTTAAGGAATTTTCTAATGTCAATTACGCTTTTTAACGTATAAACGATCTTGATAAGATATTGCAATTGTTTAGCGTGAACAAAACAAGATGGATGAAGCATATAATCTATATATATTATATCTCTTAAATTATGTTTATTATTTACGTAAGTAAGCTTGCGATCTAAAAAATTCTTGGACTAGTAAATAGCTTACCTCTATAGATTTGTAAATAGATTTAAAATACACAATTTCTCTATTTGATTTTTCAAGGGGCCTCAAATAAAAAAGAGGGCTGCTTAGAATATAGTATTCAGTTTACTTTTAAAAAAAAGAATACTATGTTTCACTAAAAGTCCAACTTTAAACTATTATTCTATCAGTCTTTTTTTATGACTAAGCTTCTTTAGTTCGTATAAATCATTACAAAGTAATGATAGATGATCTCAGCTCTAAACATTATAAAACTAAAAGAGTATCGAGTCAATTGTGACTGGATGCCATCCAATCGAAAACTTGGCTTGCTTGATTAAAATCAATCATGAAAGCTTTCTGTTTGTTTGGCTTGGTACGTTTAATCGAAAAGAATAGGAATAAACAATTGAGAAAACATCTTACTTTTAATATCGATTCAAGGTAAATAAAGGGTAACTAAAGATAATAGCCATATCTAATTATGTTATTGAGAATTGTCGTTTTTGTTTATTTTGGAATATTCTGTTGAGTTCCTTTAACCTAAAGCACGAATTATTGTCGTGATAATATCATGATTGTGCTGTTCATTTGTTGTTTACAAAGATACCAATAAAGTACATTAGACTAAAGGGTTCTTCGCAGTATGCTTTTTAACCAGTACACTATAGAAACATAGGTTTATTAAAGAGGTTTACAGTACTGCTTGTAAAGCTTGACTGTGATATTTTAGACTAATTGTTTACAAAACATGCATCCAAATGTATTCTAATGGATTTAAGATCATTTATATAAATGGTTATGTTCAATCCAAGGAGTATTACTATTTATATAGTGGTTGGAGCTTATTTAGAATTATGAATAAAAAAAAAAACATGATTTTGCTATCAACATCCTTAGAATCAATTCAAGGTTACCTTTATTTCCTACACTATATTTATTGACATTCAGTCTATATTCTTTTATTACTTTAAGTTCACAAGAAGAAGGTTAAATAGCGTAAATAAACAAATGAGCAAAACAATTCAATGATATAAATTAATAAAAGCACAAATAATGCACAGTCATGAACAACTATCTAATCAGAAGCATGAAATGTACCTAAGGAAATCATCTATGATATTATGATCTTTGAATGACTAATGGTCATTAAAAAAAGACAAGTGGATTCTTTAAGCTAATACGACTCTGAGATCTCTTAAAACAGTTCTTTTATTGGACGCAGATTCATTATGATTTTGAACACAGAAAGCATTCGAACTGTTTCTGAGGCATCAAACTTTCCAATGATCATGATGAGTAAATGATTACGATTTTGTTCAAGCATTATACACAATATATTGGCTATGCCAGTCTACATAAAATAAAACAAAAATCTGGCTCATTGAGATCATGGCTATAGTCATTTGCTTTTATTAACAAGAATTGGCTACCCTAACAACTGTTTCTCATGGTATTCATGCAATTGCTCGAGCATGATACATATTGGTAAGTTTGCTTTGTCCTTTTGATTTTTAAAAATGATGAATGCAAAGGGGCATAGTCAAAGAAAAAGAGGGAGAGAGAAAAAAACTGTTACGATCACTGTGATGTAAATCGCTTCTAGAGTACAAGCTAATGAGGGATTGGAAACACTACTTTAAAATCCACTTTTCTTAATGCTAGACGAAGGGAAAGTGGGATGGACCCTTTAGGTGATACAATATTTTTTTTTCCCACTCGTATTCACTGAAAAATCTTTTCTCTTTGTACCTAACTATATATAGCTTAAGGAAGCAAGATACTCTTCTTTTGCTATCCATTTCTCTCTCCATTTATAACCACATTGAAAGCACTTGGTTCCTTGGGCATTTTTATGTCAGCATAAAAGTCCAAAAATAGTTAGACTCTAAGTTATCTTCTCAATTATAGCTATAGAACCGTCTGCAGTATTATTTAACGTCGATTTTTCTTCCCAACATCGATCGCTTTTATTTGCAAGTTTGAAATTTCCCTCAAAGCTCTTTGTTTTTGCAACCATCACCTTTTGTCTGCAAAATCTTGCCAAGACATATGGCTTAATAGTAGAATGGATGCGTAAAGAAATAAGATGAGCAAAAATTACAATCAATCCAGAAGCATGTAAAAAATATGCTAATAAAAATATGCATAAAATGCATTGAAATAATCGTGGGTATAAGACGCCTCACGTTTACATGTACGATTCGACGTCATCGATTTTGCGCAATAAAAAGAATAATGCGTTATATTGCACATACTTTAAAACAAACATCTTATAGACTATTTGCTGCTGCATTACCTGCATGTTAGTAAACACAGCGTATTGCTTGCTTTTACATCAACAATCTGATAGGTAGTTTGCCTTTCGTATAAAGTAGTGTTCCTTTTGTTCGCATGAGATTTTCATTATTTATTATCTTCTTGTTCAGTTTGAACAGCCACTGAGCAAAATCCATGTTGATCAATGGGAAAAACTTTATACACTCTTTTTTTTATATATAAATAAGCCTGTTTTTCTATTCAAATTGATCTGTATATCTAATACTTTTATCAAGCCTACAAAAAATGAAAATCGCCTCCATTGTTCTTCTTGCTGTTGGTTCCTACTTGCTTAACTCTAATGTCGCTGAAGCCCAAGGTTTCTGTTTGGAGACATGTTTTCCCAACGAAATTCAATGTCCTCTAGGCTGGCATTCTTCCAAGCAGTTTAATGCTTGCTGGACTTGTTGTCTCAATACAAATGCTTAATTTCTTATACCATATTGCTTGCTTATTGACATAAATAAATATGAATGGTCTTTTACTAGGCTGTTGTATCTAACAGCACTTGACTAAAAATATTCTTTATTGCCCTAAATGAAGTATGGACTGAAATTGCTACTTTTCAAATCCTACCAAGGACAGAGCCCTCAATGATTTTCCTTTCTCCTGAGAACAGTCTGTAACTACCATCAAGTATTAACTTGAAGCTTTTCAATAAAGGAAAAGTTGTTTTAATGTTTGAGTACAGTTTATTGCAAAATCAGTAGAAATAAAATAGTATGTATATGCTATTCCTGTTTTCTTTGTTTAATCAACTATGCATTTTAAAAAGAAAGAGCAAATCAAGCTAGGTTCTAGTCCACATAATCTCTTTTCAGAATTCTCTTGTATAATTTTAATTCTGTCGCTGCTGAATCCAACTTTTTTATTATACACAGTGTCCTATATTATTCTATTGTTAAAACCAGGCGAATATAAATATGTGTTCGTAGATGTTTCAAATACTTTAATTGGGAGCAATTATGAAGATGATGGACAAAGAAAAATACTTCATAGTAATAAAGGTGTCTATCGTCTGTATGAATGTATATTTCAATACTTGTCATCATTATTCATATTGACATGCATCTGTATTGATAAATGAGCAACATGTAACATATATATTCATATGCAATATACTGATAGAAACCTCCTCACAATTATCTAACAATGCAAAAAAAACCATATCTTTGAGAGTAATTGGGTGCAATTCTGCTGAGGATATGTATAGCAAACACCCTGTGGACATTATTTAGCTCATAATGATCCATATTATCGTTATGTAGAGACACGTGTTCAGAAAAGAGTTCATTTGGATCCAGTGTATAATGCTATCAATCAATCCAAATAGTAACCTTCAAGAAGAAATGTTTTTTGGAAACTAATAAAAGAGCCTTATGAAATCAGGCATCTAAAAAAACAGTGGATCTATCGCTGAAAACTATAAATATCATAAAAGTCTCAAGTGGACATACGACATGAAACAAAGCAACAAGAATATTGTTGAAAATAGCAATAAGCTTTCTTATGCCTCATTGATCTCTGTATATTAAGGATTGACCGATTGCAGACTTGACAAGAAAAGTAAAGATTGCAGAGTATCATTTGTTGCATTTAACAAAAATGGCCTCACTTGGATAATACACAATTTATCATAGCATGCAGCCAAAATTATAGAAGCGATTAAAGAATAAGGATTAAGGAATACGGATGGTGATCCTTTACTTTTCCTTAAATTCATTTCTTCATTTGTAACAAAATCTTATTAAAAAATAAAGGATTATAGTAAAAAAAAATTCAGTGATAGCATTAAATAAAGATGTCCAGAAAAGACAAAAGAATTAGTGGTGAAACAAAGCATTCTCTTTTAGCAAATCATGTACTGTATCCCAAGTAATTTTTATTTTTTGGGTTCATGTTTTCATGCCAAGTTGCTTTAGTCTTCTTATTAGGTAGTCCAAACAGTTTTACAAGTATAACTTTTGATTACAAAAGTGTTTATCTGAACAAAAATGTCTCAGTAAACTGCTCCATTACAAAAATAAAAATAAAAAATGTGCCTCGAGTGACCTAGTTCACAAGCATGAAATTTAAGAGTCATGAATTGTACTTTCCATTCTAAATAGGTATATTCTTTCTTTATTATCAATGATATCTTGTCAAGATTATTTATACGTTAAAAAGCGTAATTGACATTAGAAAATTCCTTAAAAGTATAAAAGTGCATTATGTGTCACAATCGAAGCATTGAACTAGAGCAGTTTAAAAAAAAAATAAAAATAAAATAAAAGGTTCAATTCTCATGTTTTTGCTGGCTCAGATCATTTCTTATTGAGACCAAATACAGTATGCTATATGAATAGGGTCATGGTAATCAACCAAGGTCTTAGAATAATGGATCATTATTGAGTTGACATAATACTCTCTTAAACATGGATGCAACTATAAGAACTTTGATGTAAACTGAATGTGTGATGTAACTATAGCTATTGAGGATTCTTTTTTCTTTGTGAATATGTATATATAGCCTAATCCTTCTCTTTTTTTCTTCTTCTTTATTCTCATTATCATCATTAGTCATTAGATCTGTAGGTGTCTATATAGATTTGTTTTCTCTTGTAAAACACAGCTTAACATTCTGATTGGCTTATAGAAACAATGGAACAAAATAAGCATTTTTACTTGAAGCAAACCCAAAAAGGCTTGTATATTGACGTTGAGGAAAACAGCAACAGTGTTGATGCTTATGTTGTCCTCAAGAACAAGACCAACAATGATTGGGAAGGCAAGCAGGTATGGTACTTTGATGAAAAGGAGCAGATTGTCAATGTTCAGTCTGGAAAGGTCATTGGCTTCTTGAACCATGATCCTAACCACAGCTACCACTATACCTTGGTTCAAAAGGAAAATCAGCAGAATCCTGAATTTCAATGGGTCTATGACAAGGACAAGAAGAACATTCACAGCAAAAAGTTGGGATCTGCTTATGACTTTGTCCCTCATTTTGGTGATGCATTTGATGGAGCCAAGATCTGTATGGAAGCAGGTGGATCTACACCTGACCCATCTCAATACTTTGAGATTGTATACAAAGATAATTAAACAAAAGTTATGTTGAAGATAATAAAGTCTGCTTTATTTGTTTTTTATTTTTTTATTTTTTATCATGTTCATTTATTGGTGCATTTATAATTATGTTTAGCCATTAGCTTTGTTATAATATGCTTCATAGCAAAGAACAAACAATGTTATTAATCAAAGTGATATTATAACCGAAAAAACACTATATAAAACCTCGTCTATTTTCCTTCTTTCACTTACTTTTATCAGTTCTGCATTCATGCCTTCATGTTATCAATTTTGTGGCAGCGTCGATTACATGCATATGCAAGCAAGCTTTACTTGCTTGATATAAAGCAATAATTGATCTCTCGCGCCTTTCCCATTTCATTAGTGATATAAGTCTTTATCGTGAATAAAAATTCTCTATCAAGTACTCCAGCTGGTACCATGAGCACTACAGGTACTATTGCTTCTGGTTATCGCATTGTATCTGTTAAATCATCTATTGACGGTATTGGGTGGGATAATTTGAGCAAGCGTACTTCTAACAATACTGTTACTGACCATTATTTGCATTTCGTTCATAAAACTTTGGACGAAATGGACCTTTTTGAAGAAATGAAAGGATTTTATTTAGTCATGGATAATGTGTTTATTCATATTACCAACGAAATAAGTGATATGGTAACAGAAAGAGGGTATAAACGTTTTTATCCTCCACCTTACTCCCCCGAACTTAATCCTATTAGGAATTTCTAGTCTATAGCTTAGAATAAGGTTAAGCTCAGCTCATGATTTAGCCACCAGGATATCAGAAGCTTGCAACAACATTCCTCATAGTCTTCTGAAAGCATTTTTTCAACATTCAGCAGATACATCTGAAAAATGCTTGAGGAGTGAGTCTATTTAAAAAAGTATTTATGCCGCCCTTATTGGGTTTAAACCCCTCCCAATTGGAAGAGCATATAATGAAAATTTGACGGATCTTTGTGATTTAACTTTGTATGTTTGTTGAAAAAAAATAAATACTGCTTTAACTTAAAGAATGTTTTTGCTTGTCTTTTCTAATAAAGATGTTCTCGGACAAATACGACGCTTTACGATTACATTTAAGCAATTTGTTAAGTAAAGTAAGAAACGTGTTTCACCACTCTCCTCTTCCCACTTTTTTTTTTTTTTTTTCTTTTTTTTATCTTACCTCGCTAATCGAAATGGTGTCTTCGCTTACTCCTATTGTTCTCATCGACAATATTCTTACCTAGACTCATTGAAAAGACACTTACAAAAGCATTCTCGAAAGCTTGAAACCAACACAACTGAATAAATTAACAACGAAAGTGGTGGAAATCGAAGCTGCAAAAACAATAATATAGGCAAGGATAGTATTGACGCGGTAATTTTGGAGAGCTACAAAACATGTGATTACAAAACCACTGTGTTATCAGCTTGAATTAGCCTAATAAAGATCAAAAGAAAAAGCTCTTAATAGCAGAATTAGGTGATCTTGAGCTTGCGACATATATCGGTTATGAAGAAAAGAATATAACCTCTTGACAACATTCACAGCTATAAGAGATTTAATATTATCATGGAGAAAAGAGCAAAGATCATTGCTTGTCACTATCACACCAAAACTATTCTAGTGAGGAGGTTGAAATCAATTCATCGCCTTCCATACGTGGTGTTATTTTTGTATAGTCCTTATAAGAACGCGTTATTGAAGGTGAATTATATTGAGCTAGATCATCAAGCTTCACTTTGGCTAAACCATAACAGAGCACTCTAAATATTGGGATGGAGATTTCACTGCTATATCAGCTTCCAAATTGTTAAGGAATATCGCCACCTCGGTTTGGAAGAAAGAGAAAGAAGCTCTTCTAGAACAGAAAGCCGTCCGAAAGACTGATGTAAACCTAATGGAAAGATGAGACAAATGTGTGTATAAATTGAAGGGTTATATGAAAAAGATATTTCGGTAATTCTAATGATAGCAAATGAAGACTTAAATAGGCAACTAAACAGTTGACTGCACTTCTTTCTCCAGAAATTGCAAAAGGTTAATGGGAAACATCTCTCGTAACATTCAACATGTTTTTAGTGAAATGCCTCATAAAAAAGATTTGTTGGTGTCACTATAATTCGTATTATTTTAAAACGTTCACACTGGAGTGTGTTTCATAAGTCTAGAGAAATTTATCTACTAAACCAATGTGTACAACAAGTGGAATAGACGAATAACATCTTATAATATGGATATAATACTATCGAATACATATAATAAATACCAAAAATTATTTTCTTAAAAACCATTAATAAGACTAGAACTGATTCAAGGTCGAAGGTATTCTCGCAAGAATTACCTGAGACCGTCGGACAAACACAAGGAAGAATAATATATATGCTTTAATCATCTTATTGGTTTATTGAGCGGAACGTTAAAAATAATACAAATAAAAGATAAGATTTTTATAATAATTGTTCCTTGATCATCTTTTCCGCTCAGGTCATTACCGTCAGATTTGATAATTCACTTACACATGTCTCATAATCAAGAAACTACTGATCTTACTACCCTGCAACAACAATTGCAAGAAACTCGCCAACTATTAGAACAAGTAATGGCTTCACAACAGGCTGCTATGCCTCAAACCACACCGGATCCACAGATGATGATGGATTCGTCACACCTTGCTCCAAGCCCTTGGCACTCTTTGGGTACTCGTCCCCAATTTGACTGGTCCCCTCCTGAGATTTTGGCCCAGGGCTTACAATTAGACAGAGATCTCTTCTCAACGGAGCACATCCTTACCGATGATGAACGCCGGGAGCTGATTGAAGCTTACCCTGCGCTGCGCAATGTTGAGTACAAACCTCCTTCCACCTTGCCAACGGCGCACCGTTGCATGAATAAGGCCCAACAGCTGGAGGATTCTTCCTTGCGTGATCTTCAGTACTTGCTCTCTGGTGTCTTCCGCCCCTTGGATGTCTTGGGCAATGAGATGTTGCAGTCCACCAGTGTACCTTCTGAGGCACTCGAACGCCACCTTGGCATACTCAACCACGCTCGGACATTGCTCATCAACGCTTGTGCAACTATTACACATAATAGAAATAAAATCGCTATGCGCGCAGTAAATCCTCGTTTTACTGTCCCTGCCCCTGGTGCTCTGAAGAAATACACTATGGCTAGTGAAGATTTTCATCAAGCAATCACACAACAGACCTCCGCAGCCAAGGCACTGCGCGAAGCTCGTATTGGTCCTCGCTATTCTAAACGATCTCCCAATGAAAAATTTTCTCGACCTACCCAATTTGGGAATAGCACGCTCGGTACCAGCCACACTTCCTCTACTGCCGATACGCAGCCGTTTTTTCGGCCAGGTCCGTCGTCTCAGCACGGCGGTTACACGCACCAATACTCCCACTCCCGTCAACAGGGCAACCGCCAAGCAACGTCCACTGGTGCCCATCCAAAGAACAACAATCCCTTTCGGCAACAGAGTCGCCAATAACACCTTTGGCGGCTCATTCCCAGCCTCCTGTAGGCGGTCGACTCCAACTGTTCTCACCCCATTGGGATCGACTTTTTCACAACAATTGGGTGAATACCGTCGTTCAACACGGCTTCAAAATACCTTTTCACACGCTACCACCTCTCTCAACAGACTTCACCCCTCATCAACATCAATTGTCCAACGACCAACAACTTCAATTGGACCAAGCCATTCAAGACCTACTCACCAAACAGGCGATCGAACCTGTGCCCCACCACCAACCGTCTCCAGGTTTTGTCAGCCCCATGTTTACTATCCCGAAGAAGACTGGCGGCTGTCGACCAGTGTTCAATCTGCGCACACTGAATCAATATGTAGATTGCCCTCACTTCAAGATGGAAACCATCCAGCAAGTCTCTCTTATGGTACAACCTGGCGACTACATGACATCAATCGATTTGTCCGATGCCTTTCTTCACCTTCCAGTCCACCCAGAACATCGACCCTATCTGCGCTTCCACTGGAAAGGCTCGGTATACCAGTTCAAGACAACACCCTTCGGTCTGTCTATCGTGCCTTACTGGTTTACCAAGATAACCAAGCCCATCTTAGAGTGGGCTCGTCAGCAAGGTATCCGTCTGAGTGCTTATCTCGACGACTGGATCATTCTAGGCAAGACAAAAGCCGAAGCTATGAGGCACACACAGTTGATACTCCAATGCTTGACGTCTCTGGGATGGCTGATCAATTTGAAGAAGTCTCAGACTCAACCAACACAAACCTTAGAGCATCTTGGCTTCGAATTGGATACACAAACGATGACGGCCCGCTTGCCTGGCAAGAAGCTTCGGGATCTGCGAAAATCCATTCAGCAACTGATAAAACAACCTACATCAACTCCCCGCACTATACAGAGTGTTATTATGCGGATACAAGCAGCAACTTTCGCGATATTTCCTGCGCGACTTTACACTCAACACTTGCTGCAATTGAAGAATCACCTCATGAAGTCTCACCCAGACTGGGATCGTCCACACTTGTTGTCCAAAGACAGCATCCAGGAACTACAATGGTGGCTCAAGAACCTCAAACAATGGAATGGTCGATCTCTTCTTCCTTCAACACCAGAACATACACTCTATGTCGATGCCAGCAACACAGGTTGGGGAGGTGCCTATCTAACTCAACGTGCCCATGGTTATTGGACCGCCCAGGAAGCCCAGATGTCCATCAACTGGCGAGAACTGAAAGCCGCCTTCCTTGCCCTCCAAGCCTTCCCTCACTTGACCAACACAACAGTCCTGATTCGCACGGACAACACCACCTCCTTGGCTTACATCAACAAGCAAGGGGGAACGAAATCATTCAGCCTGATGACTCTTGCAACAACCCTGTGGAAGTGGTGCCTTCAACGAGGTCTAATGCTCATATCCAGCCACGTATCAGGTATACACAACTGCGAAGCGGACTACGAGTCAAGAAGATCTTTTACAAAAAATCTTTGGCAAGTGAAACCGGAAGTGTTCAACAGCCTCCTTCAGTCTCTATGGGGTCCTCACGGGGTGGATCTATTTGCAGACAGGACAAGCAACCTCCTAGAAAAGTACGTGTCGTGGAAACGCGATCCAGGAGCATGGAGGATCGATGCTTTCACCATTCCTTGGAACAACCTACGGAATCCGTACGCCAACCCCCCCTGGAACCTGATCTTGCGCTGCCTGGAAAAAATTCAGAGAGAGAAAGTCCCAGTAATCACACTGGTAGTACCTTATTGGCCGACGGCAATCTGGTTCCCCCTACTACATCGTCTAGCGCTTCATCCTCCTCTTTTCCTGTCACACAACGACATACAAACCACCACGACACTGACGCCATGGCCACTTCAGCCTCAGTGGAAGCTCTCCGTTTGGAGGCTCTCGGGGCTTCATCCTCAACACCAGGACTAACAGCTATGTCTACTTCTCTGCTACGAGCACCACGTCTGATGGATACTACCACCAACAAATCATATAAACGTGGTCAAATCCTTTTCATCGAGTGGGCTCTCGCTCAAGATATTTCGCTTACGTCCTTCACCGATGTTCATCTCACCAATTTCCTTTCGGAAATGTTTCAAGTCCGTGGCTACAATCACTCCACCATTTGTCTATTCCGATCGGCAGTCACTCACTTACATGAACAGCCCTCCTCTTTACGTTCAAGCACCATCGTTAATTCGCTTGTAGCTTCTCTTAAGTCCAAGGCTCCTCCTCAGCCAATTCATCGCCCCACTGTTGATATGAGCCCTTCACTTAAAGCAGTACGCCTAATTGATATCAACGATCTGTCTACTCCGCTGCCTCATCTACAGCAAAAATTGGCGTTTCTTTTGGGTATGGCTGCCTTCTTACGGCCTTCGGACCTACACAGAATTGATTTTGCAACGGCAAATATCGAAATTGAACGCAATCGCCAGTGCCTTTCCTTTCAAGTTGTAGCACCTAAGGAACGCCGTGCTGGCCGTCGTATCATCAAACCTTTCCGCGTATACAGCCACCAAGATCCTTCATTGTGTCCTGTTGCTACTTTTCAAGCCATCAGAGATCGTCTTGCTCACCTGATTCCCCAACCTACAGTTACTTCTTTCTTCGTCAACACCAGTATGACCACGCAAATTGTCAAGGTCACAACTATTAGTTCTTGGATACGTCGATTGATTCGGCTTTCTACCAGCGAACCACGTGTCAACCTTCGCTCGTTGGCGTCTTCTGCTGCTCTCCGTGCTGGCATCGACCTTGATGATATTATTACTCTTGGAAACTGGTCGTCCTCCACTGTATTCGAACAACATTATCGACGCGAGCATCTGACTAACGTCGACTTTACCAATACAGTCCTCCCAGTACCGGAAGATCAGGAGATATTTCATGATGCAAGTTCCAATTTTGATAACAACCTCTGAAGAAGCATATATATTATTCTTCCTTGTGTTTGTCCGACGGTCTCAGGTAATTCTTGCGAGAATACCTTCGACCTTGAATTACTATTTAGACCAGAGGACAAACACAAGGAAGAATAATATCACCCACCCTCCCTTACCCTACGGTAATGACCTTCGCTTAGATAATCAAGGAACAATTATTATAAAAATCTTATCTTTTATTTGTATTATTTTTAACGTTCCGCTCAATAAACCAATAAGATGATTAAAGCATATATATTATTCTTCCTTGTGTTTGTCCTCTGGTCTAAATAGTAATAATGTTTATGTAACATATATAAAAAGTCAAATTTAAACAGAAGTCAAAGTTACCATTTGATTGAATAAAAAGAAGTAGAGTGTTTATAATGTTTTACAGCATAAAGGAATATTTATTTATTATTTTTTTGTAAGGGAGGTCGTTTATGACCTCCAGGGTTTTATTGGTTATAAATCTTATTTTTGATTTTCTGTCCTACAGTGCTTTTGAGGTTTTTCTATTTTTTGTTTTTACATCCAGTGGACTGATAGCTAGGATATATATATTGTAATAATTTGCTTGGGTGTGTATTGGGTTAATGTTTAAATAAACAAATTTGAGTTGTAATTGATATAAAAGTTGTCTTTATATGTGTCAGGTTTGGCTTGATTTGGCTTAATATAGTGACCATCAGATCCTATAAAGTAGATCAGACTGTTTTGATTGAAGTAGAATAAAAAGATAAAAAAAGGGAGTTTTCAATGAATTATGATAGCTTCAAGGGACTTCTTGTTCTTAATGTTAAATAAAATAAAAGATACTTTGCCTCTTAAAAGAATAATTATTTGATAAAAAGAAAAAGTAAAAATAAAATAAGAAGTAAAGTGTTTTTGAGATTATTATTTGAGGCTGTTTATGTGTTTTTTGAGTTTATGGCTTTGCTCTGTTTTTGGTATTTTGAATGGTTGTTATATAGTATAAAGTGGTCGTTATGAACTGTAACGATTTAAATTCCACTGTTTTGATCTTGTGTGGTACAATACAATATTTACAGATAGTGAACTAAACTACATTGGAAATGAAGGGAAAATGAATCAACATTATCCGGTAAACTTGCGATCAATGTCAAAAGAAAGAACAGGGTGTAAAGCCACAGAGACCAAGCTGGAAACACAGTATGCGCTAGAAACACCACGAAAAGTTTGTCTTTCTCCATGATTCGAGCCAGCAACCATTTAGCAGACAGAAGGTTGTACCGATGCAACGCCCCACCACGGGCTAATAGAGAGATATTAATTTAATCGAATATATACTAAGAACAACATTAGGTAACCAGGATCATTAGGGCAAGTCATCAATTACTATCTGTTGATTTAGCCATAGATACCAGAACAGAGACACACTACAGGTGACATGTATGTTAAGGAATCGTTTTGAAACTTAACCTAGTAACTAAACAAGAACAAATAAATGTTATTATTAATTTCATCTTGAAAAAAAAAAGTAGACAGGATCTTGTTGACGCGTCCTCAACTTTGGAATTCAAGAAAAGACAGCTCTACAGTTATACATCAGGGTTTATACAAAAAAAAATTGTATAGCCCAAAGTAAGGACCATTCGTCACCTAGTACTGCAAAGTGAGCTATCCCCAAGTGATTTAGTAGAGCTTTCGGTACACCTTTTTATTATCGTTGTTGAAAGATAATAAAGTGTGAGGCCGCTGCTTTAATGCTGAATTCTTTAGATGAGGAAAAAAAAATCCCTTTATTGATATCAATCGAATCCTTATAGAGTGATGAATATAAAATAAGCAAAGAAAGAAAACAGAGTTTGCTATAAGCAAAATTATGTCTTTAACCCATACTTTTTTTTTCTTTTTCTTTTTTTTTCGTTTTGAGTACACCAAACATGCATATTTGTTTATTGTTTTACTCAAATTTTCTCATTGAATATAAACTCAGGAATGTATTGTATCTGGAGAACAACAATGATCACAAGAACAAATTTTGATGTCCAGCGACATTGATGTCATTCGACATAGATAGCAAACAACATAAACAATAAGCCACGCCTTTTTTATATAAATAAGATGAATATTTTTAACCAAAATAACAGAACATTCAATTAATCAAATCTTCTTGCGCTTAAAAAAGCAATCTTTTCTTATTGGGTCACAATTACCTTTTCTTTTTATTTTTACTTATTTTTTCTGATATGATACCTGAGTTATCACGAATCAAGAAAGACCCCTTTTATTTTTTTATCTTTTATAAAACAATCTTACTCTTAACTTTATTGATCTATAAAGATCTGGTGGTCACTACTTAAAACCAAATTACTCTATCAAAAGAACTGTTAAACGTTCAATCAAGTTAATCAAACTCAAGTCATTTAAGGCTTCTAACCTCAAACTAAACAAACCTACATCACTTTAATACAATCCAAATCCCAAGTACTAACAAGTTATAATATTTTGACAACATTTTTTGTGGTTATCTATCTCTTTTTAATGTTCCAAGCAATAACTGATGATAATCCCTATAAGGAGTGACTCAATGCAGCACACTTGTTGGAGCCTTGTTATGGTTATTTTAATTTCGCTGATATCTATAAAAAAGATGCAGACACAACAAATTGCGTCTATTTGAGCTTGCTCAACCACCAGCTTTCGAAAGCTAATAAAAAAGCTCAAGATGGCATATTGGACGCCATAAAGCTGTTTAATGTAAGTGTTTGATGTATACGAAATTATACATATTTATTAGAACATTTGTTTTTAGAGACGAAGGAACAAAGCAACAAAATTTTACTCTCAATACTCGAAGTACTGGGATGATCGAAAAAATTGAGGACGCGTCTCTTCAATTTGAAGAGAATGCTAGAATTATAAAGAAAAGAACCTTTGAGGCATTACAAGATATAAGCGAAAATATCATTGATAATGTCGTTGAGACATCAAAGAGGGTAACTTATTAAAAAATACAAATAAAAAAGACAAAATGACCTTGTTGCCTCATTCACTACTTAGTTGCACAGTCAAATAAATGATGGAAGTGCAAGAATTACAAGAAAAAGTAGTATTGAAGAAACCTCAGCACTGTTTCAAGAGTAAGTTGTTGTTAACTATGACTCAGTTCTCTTTCAACTTACAATTTGTTTTTAGAATGACTGGACTGAAAGCACTTGACATTGATGATGAAGGTATTGCAGTGGTTATGGATGAATCAGTGTTGGCTGAATTAAGACAAAAAACAAGCTTTAAGCCATACAGTTTATCCATAGCCACTGCTTCCCTGTTGGAGTTGATTAGCAAGGATAATACAAGTCTCTTAGTATTGAGAGACATAATCAAAAGCTATCAACTTCCAACAAGCGAGCTTTTTGATTTATTACAACATACTGATGTCACATTTATTGAAACAGTCGGGCTATACTTGTAAGCATCTTCATTTTATTTTATACCTTTAAACTAAAGCGCTTTAAATAGCGTAAATTTGGCACTCAGCCCTCGGAATCCTCTGCACTTCCAAACGCTTGAGCGTACGACGGCTGTGCAAACCTCGATTTTTTTTCTAAATTCTTTGTTCCTATCTGCCAATGATAGAATTAATTTCAATTGGTAATTACGGATTTTACTTCAAAAGATATACATGTATATTTAATACTTTTAAAGGATTGAAATTGAAACCTTTTTGACTGGAAAGACGAAGTGGGATGGTGTTGGGTTTTGTCCCATTGTGGATAAGAAGATAGGAGTGGCGCTGGTGGAATTCTCTGGTGGTATTCTATGGAATAAAACAAAGAACAAGATTGATAAAGATACGAAGAAGATCGAGAAAGGAGTAATAGACTTCATTGAATATACAAGCATGAGCCCAGGTCATTTCATCAGATGTCATGGTAATTTTTTTTTCTTGCCCTTCATTCTAAAAATTTTTAATTAATATCTCTAATAGGCCTGGAATTGCACTTTGAAGTAATTTTTTTAATCGATGGAAATTACTTCAAAAGAACCTGGGCAGTTTTAAAGTTTCCTACCTCGCCCATGGAATTCAAAAATTTTTTTAATAAAATGCCGAAGATATTTGAGTGGAGACAATCATTACTTGATTCTATCACTCAATTATCTTCTAAATTTTAAATAAAATTGTATGTTTAATTATAACATGGTGCTCTGATACAATGAAAGATAAAAATTATCAAAAAGTACATTTGAACCAGTTAGTAAACTTTATACTAGAGAAAACAGACTGAAAATTAAGTTTGAGATGGTATAAGAAAGTAAATATTGTATGAGTATTTATATATCCTTAAGAATGAAAAGTTAACAGACTGTAGATGTATATGTATTATGAGGGGCGTATTTAATAATTGAGAAACATGGTTCTTTCCTACAAAATATCTAAAAAGTTTTTGCTCATGATAATGATGGAGTTTTAGCACTTTCTAAAATTTGATATTAATTGTTGTAGAATCAAGAAATACTTTGTAGTAGGAATTAATCACTGAATTGTCACTGATTTGTTATTTCATTAAAGCCTACAATATTAAAAGACCCCTTGATTCTAAGTGAGAGAAAAAATAGATACGCTGATTCTTTTCTATTTGGTTTAAAGGTATAATTGCTTAATCATAAAGAGTACAAAAACATTTCTTTGAAACAGTAATTTCAATGATTAATAATTTATTTGAGAAAAAAAAAAAAAACTAAGATAACTGATGTTTCTCAAACATAGCATCTATTTCTTCTAAAGTTTTGCCTTTTGTTTCAGGAATAAAATACACCACTACAAGGGTCAGTATAGAGCATGCCCCCAAGAAAAAATATACGCCTGATATCGAGTAAGCCAAGAAGAATGGTGTAAAGTAAGTGATGACGATGCTACCGGCCCAACTGATGGCATAAGTCAGTGAAAGACCCTTGGCTCTGCATTTCAAGCTGAATATCTCTGCTGTATAGACATAAGTACCTACTGCCCATGTAGCTGCAAAGGATCCTGAAAATAAGTAGATGCAAAATATGATCACATACCGCGCCCATACATTAGACAAGACCATCTCATCATCTATCCAATTTGCATAAAAATAGAATGTAAAGCCGACAGTGAACATACAAATGGCTGAAATGGCAGAACCTGTGAGAAAAAGGACACGTCTGCCCCACATGTCTACCCACCATTTGAGCGATATCATGTTGGCTATCAGTGATAGTAAGCCAATGCCACCCGTGAGGGCTAGTGAAATTGAAACATCGTCTAGACCAGCATTTTTAAAGATGTGAGGAGCATAGTAAGAAATCACGACATTTCCTGTGAAGCAAGTGGCGATTGAGATAAAGAAGGCAAGTAAAGTCCTTTCAAGATTAGGCACTTTAAACAACTGAGCATAGCTTTGCTCATTGGAGTTTTTTCTATCTGCCTCTGTTTGCAATCGAATTTCCTTGTATTCCTTTTGGACAAGCCAGTGATTTTTTGAAAGACCATGTACTTTAGCCAAAACCATTAAGCCCTCGGATTCTCTTCCTTGACTGATTAACCAACGAGGAGAATACGGCAGAAAACAAACAGAAAACAAAAAGAGGATGGATACAATCAGTTGAACAAGCCATGGAAGTCTCCAGGACCAATTTGATTTGATATAGCTACTTCTAAACGTGATAAAGTATCCTACCATTTGACCAAATGACGCAAGTAAAGAATAAAGGCTGACCAATCGGCCCCTGATGTCAGGCGGTGATATCTCTGACTGATACAGTGGGATGGCGTTAGTCATAAGGCCCGTGCCTAGACCTGCAACAAGACGCCCAGATAATAAAACACGGCTGTTGATCCCAGCTAATTCCAGCATAATGCCGATCGTGAGCAAGAAAGATGAAAAAAATATCGAATTTCTTCGACCGATCTTATCTAACGTACGATCTCTGTTAAAAAAAAAAGGACGAACGAAAAAAAAAATCCCTTCAATTGTATATACCACAAAAATATCCAGATATAAAAGCGCCTATCATTGAAGTAACCAGAAAGGACGCTAATAAAATACTCTCATAATAAGCAAGCGTTTTATCCAAAAAGAAGAGTTTTTGAAATATTGGCAAGGCTATGATACTTGATATGGACCCTGTATCGTATCCACATACAAAGCCACCTACTGCGGCCATCGAAGCATACCAATAAACTGATCTTCGATAAGTCAGAGTCAATTCTAGAAGAGGTCTGATTTCTTCTGAATCTTCTTCGCTTGTTGGCATAGAATTAAAATAAAATAAAAAGAGAAAAAGGAAAAGAAGAAAGCTCATAAACAAAAATGATAATCATCCGCTGAGAAATAATACACGTCCTTTTACCTTAAAAGGAAATATCATTTTCACTGTAGGGTAACATTGTTAACAAAAAGGGTTTACAATAAAAAATCATGCGCTTATTGAAATATGCGTATTGTGTATGTGGCTTTTCATATCTTTATTGAAGTTGATGAAACACATCCTTTTGACGCTATAAACGCAGTTTGTGATCCTCGACCTGAGATTTAATTATTTCAAGGACATCAAAAAAAGCCTTTTTTATTAATTTTTTTTATTTTACTTTAATCTATAGATCTCTACAATGGATGACGATAGTCTTTTACTAAATATCAGACAACCCAGTGCTTCAGCACCTCTTCCTGCTAATAAAAGAGCGAAAATAGTGCCATTAAAAAGACATACACCAAAAACAAATACAAAAGAAAATGGATCAAATAGAGAAGAAGGGGGCGAAGGATCAAACCCGGATTCAACACCTTCTGTGTCCAATACTAAAGTTATCCATGGCAAAGTACAAATGATATCCTCTTTATTTTCTTCCAATCCTCAGATACCTACTGTTTACACCAAAAAGAATGTTCAAAACAGTAATCGATCAGCAGCAAGCAATGCTCCCATGGTAGATTCAAGTACCTTTACCGGTATAGGTATCCACTCTGATCTGGCAGATCATCTCTCGACCAAGTTTGATGTCACTGCCCCTACCAATGTACAGTCCAAGGCGATCCCGGTGCTTTTGGGGCCGTCAGCCTCCGTTCAGCAGACACTCATCAATACCACCAACGAGGATGTGGACGTTGTCGTGCAAGCGCAGACAGGCTCAGGAAAGACATTGACTTACTTATTACCCATCATCAATCGATTGATCGAGGTGTCAACCGCACCCAAGGACGCAGTCAGACAAAGCGAACAACCTTTTGGTGATCGTGCTGTGGGCACAGTTGCTATCATCTTGACGCCCACACGAGAATTGGCACAACAAGTCCTTGGTGTCTTGAGTCAACTTGTAAATCTGCCCAGACCTAAAGACGAAAACATGCGTCGACTTCACTGGATTGTACCCGGCATTGTTATTGGAGGAGACTCCAAGGCTAAAGAGAAGGCACGTTTGAGAAAGGGTATCAATGTCTTGGTGAGTACACCGGGTCGATTGTTGGATCATTTGGAAAACACAAAGAGTTTTGATATACGCAACTTAAAGTGGCTTGTTTTAGACGAAGCTGATCGTTTATTGGATCTTGGATTTGAAGAGTCACTCAAAAAGATTATGAATATTATTGATGAACGTACAAAGGCTGGGTGTTTGCCGAAATACAGAGAGGTCATGTCTAGCAAATTTTGGCCACAAAGACGGCAAACAATTTTATGTTCAGCTACATTAAGAGATGATGTCAAAGAGCTTGCGGGTTGGTCTTTGGTGAACCCAGCTTTTATCAGTGGCACCGATGCTAAAAGAGATGCCTTCAAGGCGCTCAATACGACTGGAAGCAAGGAAGAAGAGGAGGAAGAAATGAAGTTTAGTACACCTAATCAGTTGAAGCAGACATATACCATTGTACCTGCTAAATTGCGACTCATCACTTTATTGGCCCTTCTTAGATCATGCTTTTATGACAAGCATCAAAGAAAGCAGTTGAAAAGCAAGGTCATTGTCTTTTTCTCTTGCTGTGACTCTGTTGATTTTCACTATGATTTGTTCGCGCATGCCGGTAAACCGATTGTAGATGATGATTCTGAAGATGACAGCGATGATGAAACGAACGCAAAAGAGACTGAAACTGACATGATGAAGAAAGCCCTCAGCAAAGTAGTTAAAGGAAATTCCAGTAAATTTAAATACAATAAAAATAACAAGAAGCAAGACAAAAAGAAGAATGAACCAGAACCTGTCAGCCAAATAAGTAGTCTTCTTGGAGAGAAATCGGTATTCCGTCTTCACGGCGAATTGAATCAACAAATTCGCTCTGAAACATTTTCTGAATTCAGCAAGGCCAGTGCTGGTGTACTCTTTTGTACTGATGTTGCTGCCCGTGGTTTGGATTTGCCAAATGTAGATCGTATTATTCAATATGACGTACCAACCGATCTTAAAGATTATGTTCATCGTGTAGGTCGTACAGCTCGTCTTGGTAGAGTGGGTGAAGCTACCCTGTTCCTTTTACCTAGTGAAATAGAGTACCTTGATATCTTGAAAGCACAAGATCTTTTCCTAGAGCAAATTACCATGGAGATCATCCTGAAAAATCTTGCAGAAAATAAGGATGACTATCAGACACCAGCCCAGCAGTTACAAAATACGATGGAAAATTATTCTTTATCAGCTGAAGATGTAAGTTTATTTTAGTGTTAAAAAAGAGATTCTTATTCTTGTATGTTAATGTAGCGCATGGAATTGGCTCGTAAAGCCTTTTGGTCCACATGCCGTGCTTATGCCACTCATCCAGCATCCGAAAAGCACATCTTCCATGTGAAACGACTTCACTTGGGTCACTTGGCTAAATCTTTTGCTTTAAGAGAAGCACCCTCCAATATCCATGAAAAGGGTAAAAAGACAAAGGACTCCAAGAAGAGACGCGAGCCTATGGTAAAGAGAACGGAAGGCATAAAGAAACCAAGAAATAAGAATGTTATGATTAAGAGAAATTACGATAATGCAAGTGAATTTGCTATTACAAGTGCATCAGGTCTGAAGGATGGTCCAACTACGAAAAAGAGAAAGAAGAATAACAATAAATAAATTTGTAATTTATAATAAAAAAAAAAAAGCTTCTATAGAATTTAATTTATGTGGAAAGTTTAAAAGTGAGATTTGAATAAGGAACATCAAGCACCTGGGTAGCTAAAGAACTTCGACCAACAATGATACCATTTTCACTCATGCCACCAAATGTGTCTTCAACAAGAGTTGTCTTTTCTGGTATTTGAACAGGCGACATGTCAATCGTATGATCCTTGTCTCCCACACTGAGTAAAATTTCATTACTATCGGTATTACTGAGAATATTCAAACGTTTGTCAAATGGCTTTCTCCTTAAAAACTACAAGCAAAAAGGGAGATCAACACGTCTATTTCTCTGTGGATAAGCTCCTCCTCTCCTGGTTTACCTGCACGGTTTGTCCCACTTGAAGATCAGCCGTTGTATCAATAGACATGTTGCCTCTGCTAGGATCACCACTTGTAATTCGACTGACAGTCATCTTTTCCTCTTGTCCCTGTGCATCGGTTGGATAGACAGCCAAATAAAACTCTTCATCTTTGGATGCTTTTCGATCTTGATGAATCAATTTCAATAAAAGGCCGGTAGCTCCCGCTTGATCCAGATCCAATATCACATTGCCTCGACACCGCGTAATCTTGAGTGGTTCGCCAATCTTTTCGAGCGCGGCATGATCCACACGAATCGCGGCTTTGGTGGGTGAATTCAAGGCTGCGAACCCAACAACACCCGATCCCAACAGCTCACTGTTGAATAGTGTATAAGGTGTACCGGTGATAAAGGGTGTTGAGGAGCCAATGATGCCTATTTTGGGTGTATGAGGGAAATGATGATCTAATGTTTGAAGTAGCTGATCAGGCTCATTATCAGAAACCATAAAAAAGAAAGAGGGCGTGGCATCTTTACTCAAGCCGGCAGGTAACTCAAATGGCTGTGCTGGTTTACTAATCGATCCGAAATCCTTCCAACCCATCTTATCGACATGGTCACTTTGATACTTTAATCGTGACGTTTCCTCGGCTCGTCCCCAACGACCTACAGAGATACTTCGTACTTTGAGTCTATCTTTACTGTCCTCGACTGTGAAGGGAACAATGGCTTCGTCATGCGCAACCCAAAAGGAAATACCGTGACCAACTTCGGGTACACGGTCCACAATACCACCTAAAAGAATCTTTGGGTTGATCTGCTCTTGGACTTGAGAAAGGAATTTTTGGTAATGGTGAGGAGAGAAAGATTTTGAGAGCAGTGCTACGCAAATCTCGGGTTTTTCACGTATTCCACTTTTGGCTACTTGAACACATTCTTCTATACAAGGGCCTGTAGCTGTCAAACCTGTCCAAATAGACCGACTGTAGGATTTAGTTGCTTTAAAGGTATTTGAAAAAAGGGATCGTGACATGAAAGAAATATGCAATTTAGAAAAAAAAGAGTCCTTGTTTTTTTTTGACATATGTAAAGTCCGCACAGTTATTTATTATTATACAAGCCTAGAAACCAGGATTTAACACGGGATTTCGTTTTCCTTGATAATCCCACCAAATAGAACGAAATCGAACGCCTAGTGAGTGAAGCAAGAGAACGCGCCTACTTGGAGGTGGCACGATTCTTTGTATACGATGTTCCTCAATATAACCAAGATCGTTAAATTTGTAAACAAAGACACCTTCTATGTGACGTGTTGTTTCATGCCCAAATACTAGTGAACTCTTTTTCCCTTGTAATTTCCATCTAACTTCTAATCTCTTTACAATGCCTCTTGCCTGTGCATCTTTTTCTGCATCATGAATTGAAGAAAAATAAAGGCTATCTTCATCATCCGTAATATCGGGTGCGTCATTTGGTAATACTCTCATCCTTGTGATATCAAGCGATATGTCATCAAAATATAAGTTGGTGCTCCATTTTAACATTTGCGCTATGCCTATATAAGATATACGACCATGTATGGATAGTTTTGTATAGTGTGGATCTGAAAGAACGATGTCAGGAGAATAAATAGAATGATCTGATAGTCCCTTTTGAAAAAAGTGAGGAAGGTCGTCTTGTAAGGTAGCTATAGCTATATTTCTCCCCTTCTAATATAAATAAATATACTCTAATGACTTTCCTTTTACTTACCAAAGCCAACTCTTAATTCATATTCCTTTGGCCTTTGTCTTAGTATGGCTGTTGTGTGTATATTTGAACGAGTATAGTTCAATACTGTTCTTTTAACTAAAAAAGAACTTTTTACAAACATTTATTATTTATGCATAAAGAAATGAATAGAATTTTTTTTTTTCTTTGCTGAAGAAATAGACGTCACTCATATCACGTGAACATTGATGATCAAAACATGTACACAGTAACACTAATACCAGTTGGCAGAAATGAAAAGCAATTGACTGTCAAGTTCTTTCTCAATTCGCGCTTTTAACATGCTCGATTAGCGATCAAGTAACTCTTAAATGACGTTTTAGTTTGTCCCAAACTATGTCTTTATTTTTTTTTTACGAAAGCGGACAAACATAAATTAAAGATGAATATAAGGCAATGGACGGGGAAGAAAGTGTTGATCCCTTCAATATTGCTGTCTTAAAAATCTTACTGAACTTTATTATGGAGCAATATAAAGATTCAGAGAAAGCTTCCTTTTGTTGGTAAGTGGGGGGTCAATATCGTTTTTACTCCTATTTAATGATTGGTGCAAGGAAGCAATCGAAAACAGATTAAGTATTTTATGAATGGTAAGGTTGACCCCTTTGAATTTGGGGTCGTAATACTAGCTAATTCAGTAAATATGTACATCAATACATGTGGACGTGTCATAGCATAAATATTGTTTCTAAAAAAAGAATATACAAAGTGTTGATTGATGAATAGCGTTCTATTTACCTTTGGGCAATTTCATTAGGACAGTCGAAGGAAATAAATATTTATATACGAGTGAATGACAGTAATAATTTTAATATTGTCTTTTACATAGATTCAATACATAAGGCTATATTTCTTTGTGCATTTTTTGTCATCATCGCAAGATTAAGAAATGCTGTCTTGCATTCAGGTATAAGATGTCATCATCAAATTTCTTCAAAAGGAAATAAAGAAAATGTTTTACTTGTATTTTGTATATTCAGTAAGAAGCATATCATTATAATTCATCATCAGTATGATAATAAAGGAAATTGATTTAACTAGATAGTAGTACATATAAATGAAGTACTCTTATGAGCTTCGGTTTTTAAGACGAGACACTATTGTAAAAGCAAAAGAATACCGAGTATTTAAGGGTTTTTTAAAAATTATTTGGAGTATCAAGTCCTATACTTTTTATATAGCGAATGTAGTTTTTCAATTTCTAAATTTTAGCATGAACATTTTTGAGTCATTTATCAGCGAAACAAACCCGAATAAACTATACACAGAAACTCAACATGAGTGCAGACCCAATTTTCCTTTATTTGAAGCTACTAAACAACTTAGCTTTATTCTCTCTGGGGTTGCTATGACTCTAAGCTTTTCAAAACCATTATAAATCAACTAATCTATCTATTTTAAAGTGCAAGACCAACCGAAGTTTAGTGATGTGGAAACACTCAGATCAAGACAGTGAAGCGATATCTTTAGAGCATTTGTAATTTCGTTCAACTATCCGTAAAACAATTTGACAATTGCTTAAATAAACGTCTTACATAGACATTACATATGGTTAAATCAAACTATTTTTTTGATCCAAAGTTCAGCTACTATGTTTAAATAATCGACCACTGGAGGGTGGAACCACTGTAGTATACGAAAAGACATTTTTGAGTATCAGTGTATAAATTGTACTGCTTTCCTGAATTGCTTTTTGATTCTTTAGCAACCAGCTCCTCCATTTTTTGGTCTAGCATTTCGTCATTTGGGTCTAGCTCAGGTACTTGAGATTCGCGATCTTTACTGAAATCAGTCAAGCTTTGTAAGGACCAACTTCTTTCTTCTATGCCTTAGCGTCAGCTCTACTCTCATCAATAATTCTGTCTTGTCCATTTTTGTAAAAAAAAAAAAAAAAAAAAAAAAAAAAAAAAAAAAAAAAAAAAAAAAAAAATAGTACTCATTTTGAACAAGCTAAAAAAAAAAAATAGAAACCACTAATTGAAAAAGAAAAGCTGCAAAAATGTAATAAAAAATCGCGAAATAGCGCCAGGAGCACTGTACTTTTCAATTTCTGCCAATTGATATCAGCAGCGCTGTACACAGAAAGTAATAAACATTAATTAAAGTAGAGGGCTCTTAATTAAATGTATTTTATTGAAAGGGAGTGATTATCATTTATTTCCAATAAAAGCAAATCATTTATATTTGTACATCCTGGACTTTTTTAGTAGGAATTTTAAAATTTTATTTGCCAAGGCCCACACAATGCTTTTAGTGGTGCCACGCACTGGGGTGAGATTACTAAAAATAGAATATGTTTATTATTTAAAATTATTGTTCGACATTGAACGCCACGCGGTTTAGCCCCATTTCAGTTTTAATCACTGGAATTGAAAAATAAAATTATCACAAGTTTATTGACTGGAGAGAATATTGAATTAAATAGTTCGAGTTAAATAGTATATAAACAGTCGGTTTCAGCACAATCAAAAGAAAGTTTTGATGCTTATTGAAGAATAATCACAGATGACACTTAAACAATGCTTGATGATCTTGGAATGCATGGCATCATTTGCAGCTTCAACTTACCTGACCATAGCTTTAACATAAAGCAAAGAACTGTATGTAATTCCTTTTGCTTGAAAGCATAGACAATAATACATAAAGCATCTTTTTACCGACAAAAGAGGATTATATCTCAGATAGCCAAATGCTTCTTAGGATTCTATTCATTGTTTTACATTGAAACATCTGCATTAAGAGTCAATGGGTTGACCACAAAGATCAAAGATGAATAATGAACCATTTGTGATCTCCTTTTCATCATTGACAGGACAAGGACCCAAATTATTAGAATAAATATTATGCATTTTTATAATATATTGGTTATAATATCAACAGTGAGTAACATAGGTTACATCCTATGCAACACGTCCTTCCTCATCTATGATCTCCTCGTTTGCATCACTATCTTGGTAAACAAATTCAGTTGCTTCCGATTCTTGTAAAACAGTGCCTTGTTGGTTTGTTGTTAAAGTAGATTGCTTATTAGCTTTTCTATTAGAGAACTTCAACAAATTTATTGCTGAAGCTTTTATTAAAGAAGTTGTTCAGCCAGTTGTACATCAAAGCGATTCATCGCTTTTGAATTCAAGTAAGAAATAAAGGTTTCTACCTGTCATGTTTTTGCTTGTTGTCGATCACCGACTGACGTCAGTTTTCATATTCCCCATCAGACACTCAGCTAGTTTAATAGCCTATCCTTTCATATTTTACTTGAACTACCAGTTTTCAATCTTGCACATTGATAATACAAATACTAATCTCCTTTAATCTTGTTTCAGATGCTCATCAAATTTTCTTTATGAGGTATAGCTCAGGACTTTGAACAGTACACAAGGCCAAGAATACCCTGACCCTCTTTCCATCATCTTGCATACAAGCCGGTATGATATCTGATGCCATCATCTTGAAATAAAAGGATCTTATACTCTCTTTTGGACATTTCAATGAGTCATAGATAGAAGTTGCGAGCCAAAATGTTGATTACTGTCAATGAAAGAAAAGAACGCGATTGTTCAAAGCGACGATGATTTATTATGTAATTGTATCTATTGGTCATATCAAGATTTTTATTCAATACTCTATTGATCAGCTTGGAGATTGTTTAAAAAGCAGATGTAATAAATGAAAGTTTATGAGCAAATTGAATATTGGCTCATGTGTATTCTAGATGAACGCAATTTAATGAAATCTAGACTTTTGATTTTATGTGCTTTAATGATAATCCTACATAAAAGTAAAACTGACTGTGCATGTTTTAAAATTGTTTGACTTACTTTACTCGGGCAAGAGGTTTTGTATGTTCTATAAGCTCCATAAAGTGTGAAAGAACCGATAGAACAAACAAGCCAAGAGACATGTCTTGTCGTCAGACACAACTAAATATTACCATTTTTGAACTTTGTTGGGTTTTAATCCTTTTAGTTGTTGTTTTGTTATATTTCAAGGAGATAGCCGCAATTTATTTTTTTTAATTCCCGCATTTAAACTGAACAACCTGCAAATTCATATTGCGATGATTGTGTAATTTCAACCCTTTTTTTTTATTTTTATATTTTTTTATTTTTATACTTTTCTTTCCCTTTTTGTTCTTTATTTTTATTTTTGCTTTCTTTTCTCCTCAAAAACAAAAAATATATATGAATTCTTCCATCATTTCACAAAACTCTACTATTGATCCGCTAGGATTATCAACGGATACACATGGATCTTTATATAAAGTGATTGGAGTCACATTAGCTATAGCAAGCGGTAAATTTATAGCTTAAATAATAATTATGTAGAATTTAAAGAATGGATTTCTTAGGTATATTTATTGGAAGTAGTTTTGTGTTTAAAAAGAAGGGTTTATTACAATCAACAGAAAAAACAGGTATTTTTTAATAGAAGTTATTCATGCAGTTGTAGTGTATATTCATATATGACATAGGTGGTATTGCAGGAGAAGGATATAGTTATTTAAAGTCAACAATGTGGTGGAGTGGCATGATACTAAGTAAAGAGTACATTATATAGAAAATAGAGAATAAAACTAACAATAGAAAAACTCTTTATAGTGGTTGTTGGTGAAGCATGTAATTTTGTAGCTTATGCATTTACTCAGGCCATTTTGGTCACTCCATTAGGTGCATTGAGTGTTGTTATATCGTAAGTATTTACACTGTGGATATAAAAAAGCTTTTATTGATTATATATGATATAGTGCTGTTTTATCATCTATTTTCTTAAAGGAAACACTATCATTTCAAGGAAAAGTAGGTTGTTTACAATGTGTGTTGGGTGCGATTATCATTGTGATGCATGCTCCAGAACAAGGTGCAGCGGACAGTTCAATTGAGACATTCAAGACATTAATGTTATCTGTTGGTAAAGTACAAAATGAACATGAAAAGCAAAAGGAGGTAAATTAATTGCCAAAATAGGATTTTTGGTGTACGCGTTTATTGCAGTTGCAGTTTCTCTATTCTTGGTATTTTATTGTGCTCCTCGATGGGGAAAATCAAACATGTTGGTTTATATCTGTGTTTGTTCATTGATTGGATCTTTATCTGTTGTATTCACTCAAGGCATTGGTGGTGCTATTGTACATTCATTTGCTATAGAAAATCAATTTACAAACTGGTTTGTTTATTTGGTGCTAGCACTTACTTTGATAACATTGGCTGTTGAAATCATCTATTTAAACAAAGCCCTCAACTTATTCAATACAGCCATTGTAACACCTACTTATTATGTCATCTTTACTACACTTAGTATTATCAGCTCCATTGTGTTCTATCGTGGATTTGATGCATCACCCGTCAATATCGTCACTTGTGTATTTGGTTTTTTGATTATTTGTTCTGGTGTTGCCTTACTACAAAAAGATAGAAGCAAGGACGCTTCAGCCTTATTAGAAGATAATAGAAGCGATATGTCAAATAATCCACAGCAAAGACTATTGTATCAAAGTGAAAAATATTTTACCTCGGAAGAAGACTTACATGATTTAGAAGGAGGTGGAGAGACATCTGATATGAGAAGAGTGTCAGGTAGAGAACATAATGCTCCATCGCTTTGGCATAGAACTAGAAATTCGATAGATTATCCAGTAACTTCATCTCCAACCCAATTTACAGACAATATTAAAATGGAAACAATAAACCATTCAAACTTAACTATTAATACTTTATCCACAAAAGAATCTGGTAAGTCATTTAAATCATACGTATTAGGATTAAATTAACAAGTGAACACAGTAGATATATTAACTGGAAACAATAGACGTGTGCAGGACACACTAGATCCAATTAGTACAGTGAGATTAGGATTAAAAAAAGATGAAGATGATGATAAAGAAGGTTTAATAAATAGTCATTGGGATGATGATAAAGATCATTTAGTCTAACAAGTTGTATAATAAAATGTTTTGTTTATTTTAAGCAACTATTTCTTGAAGAGTAGCTAATATTTTCTTTCCAGTCTTTTTATCATCTGCTAATAGTTGATATGAATCAGTGGGGGTATCAATTATAAATGAATTAGGTACAAATATATCTTCATCTTCATTGGCTGGTGCAAGTCGTGTTACATTTAGCAAATTAATGGTGGATATTGGTGTCTTCATGGACTGTGATCGATGTAAGGTGAGTTTGATTATATCCGATTGTGTTTAAATAAACTTACTATTTCGTCTTTATAAAGTAATACTTTCTTTGTACTCTCTACAACGTAATATCTTCGCTTCCAAAACTATACAAGAAACATGTGTTAATTCATCATCAAATTATATTCATGTAACTGTTTTACTGGACTATTTCTAGTTTGCACTGATATGAATCCACTCATTAATATGATAGGTTTAGGATCTTCAATGAGTTGAGAAATAGTACTTGATCTAGACATTGTAGTTGATGATAAGCTTGTATTGGACGTCTTTGATTTAAGTGAAGGACTAGTTGGTCTTTGAACATCAAATGTCTTACTTTGTCGTTTGTTGATCCAGCCGATCTTTTCCCTTTCTTCTGCAAGCTGCCTTTGTTTTAACTGAAGATCCATACGGATCTTTTTTTCTTCTTCTTCAATCTTCTTTATCTGTTGTTCTCTTCTTTCCTTCTCGTCTTGCTGTTCTCTAATTGTCTGTTTAAATCTTGCTTCTTCTAATTCTCTCTTTCTTAATAGCTGTGTTTGAAAAAGTAACTCTGTTGCGGATAAACTGTTCTCCTCTGCCTCTTCTGCCTTGATTCTCTCATAATAGTCCTTTGATGAAGACACACTACTGTTACAATCAATCACTGTTGTTGTATCAGAAAAGGATGTGACAGAAGTAGGTGTGGATGGTATATAAAGGTTATTATCCGGTTCTTCTGTCATTCCTGTGTTAATGATCAATGAGGTCCTTTTTTTTGGAAAGGTCATGATGAGAGGTGGGGTAGGTGAAGGTGAAGGTGACAAGTTGGACGATCGGCGCCTGCTGACAACAGAGGAACGTTTGGCGGTGGGTCTGGATCGATTCGGGACTTGCTTTTCACCCAGCTTGAGTCGTGTACGAAGATTACTATCACTTAGGTCGGATAAAGAGGAAGCTGTGATTTGAGCATGCGATAGTTCACATATTTGAGCTACAGAACGACTATGAACAAGTGCTTTTGCCCTTCTTACACCGCTAAATATTAAACGATGTTTAGCATAAAATAAGGAGAGGGATGTACTACTTTACTTGACACTGTCAGGCACATAAGTAATTAATACAAACTTGTCTTCTATTCGAACAAATCCAAATAATATTTCGTTTGTCAAGTTATCTCTAAACTCACTATTCATAATAAATTTATAAATAATGCTTGTTATTTATTAACTCATTTTACCTTAGACCATTGGTTCCACTTGAATATAAAGTAATAACACTCTTTGAATCTTTATAACCGAGTAATAACCTTTTTTTATTTATATTAAGTAACACCATAAATAAAGTACTTTTTTCTTACCAATTCGTAGGCTCATAATCAGTAATGGAATAATATGCATTTAAAATACGGGGATCTGATACGTCACACATAGTTTATAAAAAATAAAAAGAAAAAAAGAAAGAAGTTCAAATAAAGTAACCTTACTTTTTCAAACAAAATAAACTCTGTGGAACTTTGAATCAAATTACTTTTTCTTACACGAGGACATTTTATTCGTTCATCCACCGAGAACCCTGTAAGTTGATCTAAATTGAAGCGGAGCGGGACCGATGATTACCGTGCCTTTACCTGAAAGCTGTAGAAAGTATCAACAGTAACCTTTTTATTCCAACACAACCGTGCACATCTCTAAGCGGTATCTGAATGGACTGATAGGACCCCTTTTATTAAGAATAGCATGTTTTCATGGCAATGCTCTTAATATTTTCGTGACAGTTGCTATTTGCTATTGTATACGCAAGAGCTAATATAAATCATGATTACAGACGTCTCCTCCTTTTTTATATCGGAAGTCAAACACACACACATTTCATAACACATGTATAGGCACACTGCTCCACTTCGTATTGTTCAACCATCATTTCTCTTTTCGGCTCTAATCTAGCCGAATCGGAAATTTATATTGTGAAGAAAGACGCATTTATTTCTAAAAAGAATCAAACACATAAAAAAAAAATTAAAAGAAAGAGTGAATAAGAGCATGTTTTTAAAAAAGAAATTCTTTGCTAATATTTCTCAATTGATTACGTTTGCACATGTATGAAAGAAGTGAACGTGGTTTTTTTTTTCTTTTTTCGGAGAAGACTTTATTAAAGGCAGTTTTTCTTTATGAGATTAAAGATGTCTATTGTCTCCTTTTTCTTGATGCTATCTTTTTAAAAGTAGCTTTTTTTCACTATTTGTGGCTAGAAAAAACTAAAGATCTAAAAATAAATATAGTTTATTTATGTCCATGAAATGAAAAGATACAAGAGTTAATATAAAATCAATTCAATAATATCTTCTTTCTCTTCCAACTTCAAGCCATATACACCATTCACAAGCAGCTTCACTCATCAGTGTATAAATAGACAATTGTTCTGTCTTTAGCTTTGATATTCATTTAGGAAAGGTATCAATTTGACTCTGTTAAAAATAGACAAAATAGCATAAAATCTGCCTGTAAATGTGTTTCACTGTTCCAGTGATGCTGATAAATTTTTCCGTAAAAAGCCATGCATTTTTATAAAGCTTGGTTGCATTTTTATAAACGTTGTTCGCACTTTTATATTTCGGCTTTAAAAGCCATACCTTTAAGGGTCCCAGTATCAAACAGGCATATTGGTTTTCACGGTGGGTCTACTAGTATTTTGGTATACTGTTTCTGAATTCTTTTTTTTATCAAATATGTCTTTACTCATTTTTCCCACTTACCTTTTGGGATGGTTTTTTATACGCTACACTTTTTTTATGATCTGGCCAGGTCAATGAGGTATAATTAAAGATACTATATGCTCAAATACCATTTTTTGTTAAATCTATATCGTAGATGAATGGTGGCTCCTTAGTCTTAAAGTGCTTACACTTCCAAAGTTAAATTTGGAACTATTTTTCACTCAGCGAAAACCGTAAGCATTGGTGTCAAAAAATAAAAAGATTTGACCCGATTCTACCCTCCATACGAATTACAAAAAATAATATTTTATGAAAACAGAAGGTATAAGTTTATGTAATATTCATAGATTCAACTTACACTTAAAGCAAGAGCTTTTGCAAGAATTCCAAATCATTGGTGTTACTATTTTCTTCATCTTCTTCACTCACTGCTAATAACAATAAAGTTCTTTTTTGCAGCTTTGAAGTTGTCCTAGAAATAAAATATTAAGCATTTTTCAAAACATGCTTTGTCGTGGTTTGTTATATGGGGTAGAAACTTACAGAACCAATGAATTCATTGATATATTGATGGAATACTTCCGGCATTGCATTGATTTCTTGAGTGCTTCGAGTTTCCATATGTTTATCATATAAATTACGGTCAAGGTAAGGTTTAGGAGATATCCCCTTACCGGAACGGATGATTTTATTGGCTTCAAGGCTAAAATAAAGAAAAAGTAAATGAATGTAATTTCATGCCTGCTAAATATGATATACCTGTAAGGGTGGAAGGCCTCAGTATTACCTTGGATGTAATGGTGAAAGTCTAACCAAATATTTAGTGTCTAAAAAAAGAATCTATTAAGTCATTTGTAGAATTGACTTTTGTATCACGTAGTTACTACGTGCTTTATGTTTTGGTCATCTTCTCCGTCTTCTTCATTCTTTCTATTTAATGTACCGTCACATGTACTTGAGCCTGCCTGTCATATAATCATAGGGTGTAAGCTCAAGACCAATTAATACCTGTGAACCTAAGCTTGGATTTTCAAGTTTTGAGAAAAGAAAGATTCAGGTGCTTATTTTAAAAATATACCCATAAAACAATTTTTAGTATTCTATTGCGCCACCTTTAGCTTTAAAACTGCTTCACATCGCCTCTTCATGCTTCGAACTAATCGGTCGGCAAACTCATCATCCAGCCTTGCCCACTCTTCTTGTAGAGCCACCTTCAATTACTGCAGGCTTTTGATGAGTAATCTTTTTCTTTCGATTTGTTTTTCAAAAGCATTCCAAACATGCTCGATGGGGTTCAAATCAGGGCAGTACTCAGAGCCTCTAATTTGGTGGGTTTCCTTCCATCATCGCGCATAACCAACTGTATTATGGGAAGCTTCATCCTCTTGGAAGATAAAATCCCTCTCCTGATGCATTGTGACATTTGTAAACCAAGAATTAATCCTGTTGGTCAAAATATTGGTGTATGCTTCTTGGGCTACAGAACAGGTTTTAATAATTTCTAAAGGTCCGAAACCTCCTCCTCAAAAACATCCCTGAACCTTAGCTCCTCCACCACCTCACTTGACTGCAAATATTATATTTATTTCATCATAACGCTCTTCTTCCTTCCCAAGTATCCGTTTACCGCATTTGCTGCCTTCCATACAAAAGTGCAATTCATCAGACCAAACAACATTTCTCCATTGGTCTTTGGTCCAATAGATGTGCTCCTTCGCTCAGCGAAGCCAACTTTTGCGGTGTCTTGCAGTCAATCTAGGCTTGTGAGCTGCTCTGTACTGTTTGAAGTCGAGTCGATCGATATACGATCGAAGAGTTTCTATACTAACAAAAACATCTAGCTTTGCTAATTCCACATTTATTTCTTTAAAAGAGGCAAAAGGATCCCCTCTAATTATCCTCTTCAAGTGCCTTTCAGTTCTTTCATTTATTTTCAATGGACGACCTATTTGCTTGTGAGGCAAAGGGGCTGCCATAGTCATCAATCCTGGCTTTTATATTTGCACAATGGACTTGTTCAAGCCAACAAATTCTGCAATCTCTCTAATCGTATGATGTGTTCTAAGAAGATAAAAAATACGGTATGCTTTGCTTTCTTATGTTTCATTTTCAGACATAATTAAAGGTCGGGTGCAATCTATGGAGATTTGAGCAGACATATACTTTTAATGTGTTGATGGATGAGAAAAAGACAATTTTATTTTGTTATACGCAATAAAATTTTCCTATTAATTTGGTGCCATTGTAATGTCAGTATTCATAAATATCAACCATTGTACCGAAAAATAGAGAAAAAAGGATATTATGTCTGTTTCCTTTCACTATATTCACCAGAATTTAATGCAATTGAACAATTCTGGGCTAACGTTAAGGGTAAAATGAAGTGAAAACGTATGGATTTGAAGAAAATTTATCCAGTAGAATCGCTAAAGCAAGCAACACAGTGCCTGTTTACAACTTGTTGAATTTCAGTGCTCATTCAAAACGTGCGATAAATAACTGCTATATGAAAAGACCAATGCAATTTTTTTAATAAAGCAGCCTTATTGAATCTATTGTACTCCTTATTAACTTGGATGATAGCTATTTTTATAAGAGTTTGCTTTCTTTTTTACCTTTTTTTATCAAAAAGTGCGAACAAAATTTACTAAAATAAGACATGTATTAGTGTTTTTTTTACGATGTTTATTTGAATAAAAGTGCGATCTTTATTTTATGAAAAAGCGAAGTTTGATTTTTTTTTTTTTTTTTTTTTTTTTGCGAAAAAAAGCAAAAAAATTTATCAGCATTACTGTTCTGTGAAAGGTTTGTCACGCTAGCACATACAGAAAAAAAAGAAGCAAATTTCTTTCAAATTCTTAGAGAAGCTATCTGTTGTAACTGCACAAATTGTTACAAAGTAAAATAAGGAGAAGAGGATGTCTTCGATCGGCGAGTATGGTCTCGGTGACCCAGAACTTTTTGTCTAATTCTGACTTTTAATAAACGGCGCATTTACCAAGATTCCCATCATATCTTAAGAATTTTGACCCTTACTTTTTTAGAAAAACTGCATCAAAGATACACACTTTGTTTAAATAAATTGCTGATTTAAAAGAGCTGTAATCACACATACAAGCTCATTTTCTCAATTTGACTGCTTATATCGATCAGTTACCAAAAGCAGCTAAAGGATTTTCTTCATTCTGATTACAATATGTAGTATTTTGTTTGTAAATTAAAGGAGGGTAGTTTTTTATGCGAAAATTCATAAAGCAATGGATAGCCTAAAATGATCACATCGCCCTTGCAAATATTATTCCATACCAATTATTACTATAACTATGTTCTTGGCTTCTTTGCTTTCGGAGACGACAGGATAGATGTAACACTGTTAAACGTAAGGATCAATCTATTTTTATTTAATAACTTTGTATTAACTTTCATCTTGGGTAATTTGAACTGCAAGATTATTCTTGCTGCTTTGTTGTTGATGTGAAGTTAAACTTTGTAATATTTGTAATATGACCGTCTATTTATAATTTCTTTTCGTCAAATTGTGTGATGTACAAGAATATGTCTGGACTCACTTGTCCCTAGAAAATATGGTAGGTATGGTAGGATATACCCTTGACAGTTTCTAAGCGCTTGATTCAGGAGGATTGCATGATCAGGCTATCTGCTTGTTCAGACAAGCAATCTAATGATATTTTTAGTCGCGGCTCAAGCAGTTTTACCATTTGATTTTATTTTTAAAACAAGGGACCGAATGTAATTATCCAAAAAATTTTGATGTGATTCCATTGTTTGTATGGGCTTGAACTTACCAGTGGGTCAACTCATTAAAGCAGTGAGTAAAGCAGATTTTAAAGTGAATTATGTCAACTTTCTTAACAAAAATGCCCACCTACTCAAAATGACATGAACTAAGCCCAAAGGAAACATCCAATCAAACAAGCAAAAAGAAACTAGATAATACCATTTACACTACTAATCAAGCCAGATTTGGTTCTGAAATCACTTTTAGAAAGGTCAAAGCCACTGGATTATAGTACAAAAGTTGCACATTATGCCTGGTCTTGCATTTTTTTAAAAAAAAAAAAGAAAAGAAAACTACAAAGTGTGGCTGTAAGTCGGTGTTGTACTTTTAATGCATTGATGAAGAATTAATACTTTATTCCTGTGCTACTTGATGAATCCTTTTTGATGATGGTAGAGCTCTTTGGTTTGTGGATCCTACTCAGTATGCTTAATATTGATGATTTTAAAAGCTTTTCACAATTCTGCATTTACTTTATTCAATACTTTGCAGTTGGAAGCGGATGTCAATAGAGACATCTGATATAATTAGTTGATGAGAAGATAACAGCAGGGTTATTTTTCAATATGCTTCTATTATATTATTTCAACTCAACATTTAAATACTTTTATTAGCGCTTGATATTTAATAAAATAATAAATCATTCTATCCATAGTCCTTCCATAAAACCTCAGATGGCCAATTAGAATTTCAAACGGTAAATAATTTGAGATATACTTTTAATTTTTTGTATTATTGGTGTAACAAATTGTAAAATAACAAAAATAACATCTAGGCTATATAAATAAAAAGGAAAAGGAGAAAGGGGAGAAAGGGGAGAAGAA